>SMDT01000530.1:0-162775 GCA_005392925.1 Aquilaria sinensis
GTGCCACTACTAGAGCAACTACAGGAGCCTCAATTATTTTATTAAAATTGCAATCAGTATGAGTTTAATTGTACCTCACACTTCCCCACTTTCATATTTGTGAGATCCGATAGTACTTGCTATGCGCATTTTATATCAGAAGTGCAAATTAGTGCATGGAGAAGTCAGTGAATATAACATACTTTACTATGAGGTAATGACTCGCTGACCAAAACTAACACTTTGCTGTTTGTCTTGGGCATTTGTTAATTATCTTGCTAACTGTCCCCTCTCTGCTTTGCCAGGGCCATTTATACATAATTGGTGTTTCACAGGCAGTTGATCTTAACCACCCACATGCGCTGGATTTTTTACGTGAAGATTTTGTGCATGTTTCTGTACGTTTTCTTTACTTTTTATGCCCACCTAAACACCTAGATCATGAATGAACTCGAACTGTTAACATTTGGATCAGTGCAATCGTACTCTTATTGAATCTATCTTACGCTTACTGTCACAAGACTCACCATCAGGATTTCTTTAAGAAACATGGTGTAGCTGTCACGAGTATCCGAGAACTATTTGACTTTATAGTTGATTCTGCCATTTCAGATGAATCAGTGGATGGTTACTTGGACGAGGTTTGGTCCTGTAATTCTGACAATTCTGGTGTCAAGTTTATGAATATAACGTACACTTAATCATGCATATTTTGCAGGTTCAAAAGAAGATTTTAGAGAAAGGAGACCTTTCTATGGAGGATGAAATTGCAGACTCAGTGATTGTGCAGGTTAGCATTGCTTGATGGCAGGAGACCCTTTGGTTCTTGTCTGACCATGTGCTTCACTTTTGTTGATAAAAAGCTGTTGCTTGCTGTATGGTTGGGTAGCCCAAATCAATCAATCAATAATGGTGCATGAATCTTTTGTCTTATTTCTCACATTTGGTAGGAATATTTGATTTTATGAGGGCATTTCTGTTAACATATTAACAGGTTTCCTGAGCTGACAACATTTTGTCTTGAGTTGTATTAGTTTGTAAGAGTAAACTGAAAATGCACATTTAGCTTCGTGGGACTGAGTTTCATCCTGAATTTGATATTGGTGATATAACATAAGGTTTGATATGGAAACATGCAATAAGTTATCCATTGCCAGATTATCAGGCTAACTCATAGTTTGGGAAGTGATGGACTCTTTGCGGGTCTGGTTTGTAAAGAATTTGAATAAATTTATGTTTTTTTTTCTTTCTTTCTTTCCATTCTGAACCTCCTTGCACACTTATGGGCTGCTGCTAATAACCAAACATGAAACATGTTTTCTATTTTTGTTACATGGGAGAGAAACTAAAAGACGAAGGAGATATTGAACTTGGATCTCCTAATAACAACCATAAGTCTTAGCTACCAGATCAAGATTTTCTTTACTATGTTTTTAATGAAACATTTATTCCTTATAACATTCAAATTAAAAGTGGAGCAAACACCATTTTCTTGTCATGCTAAGCCTCAGTTGGCTCAGGACTTGCATCACCTTCATCATCGCCAGGGCTTTCAGCACCCTGCTGGTTACGAACCAAAAGAAAAGGACCGCAGCAAAATGCATTGTTTTGCACGCAACAATCATTTTCGGTGCTAGCACTTGGGTGATATTTCTTACAATACATTTTAACAATTTCATCAGCAAGGGTACCTTCGCAATTGACTTGATCTTCTGGAAAGTCAACAAATTTATCGCACATGTTGTATAACGTGCGGTCACAGATTGCATCCACTATTGTTTCTAGTAGCAACAAAATTTTAAAACAATAAAGAGAGTTAGAACAACAATTTTCTTAAACTCATTCCCAAATTATAAAAAGTGAAGAATTTTTAAATCACTTGAGAAGAAATCATACACTTTTACCTTGGCAAGGGGGGAATGAAGATGAAACTATTTATTGTGCTTAACCATATGAATATGCGTTGTGAGATAGAATGATCTAAAAGCTAACTAAGTAACACCTAAAACATAGAAGAAAAGTAATACCGGAAACTCATACACTATAAGAAATAGGGGCTTTCATATCTCCCGTTGATGTTAGAAAAAAGTCTACTGCGGCATTCCAATAGCAATCCATCAAAATAAAATCCGATCACCGACAACCAGTTATTAGAAGTTGGTGCTTCTTTCCGCTCCATCTCACTTGTGTTTGGCTTTATGGTCATGCAACTGATGTATACCAGGTACGTAAATATGGAAAGGTGCTTAAAAAATGGCGCTCATTGTATAGTTTTGCTTTCCTTTAATTATTCTCCCCCAGTTAAAGCTTTTTCTTCCTAGTATACCAAATAGGTGAGTTTCAGCCACCTAAAATGCATATAGGGTCATCAACCATTAAGATATTGAGTTTAAATGAATATTTAGTTAATATAAACACTAGATATTTAAGCAAATACATATCACTACAAGAGGAATACAAAATTCCAAACCTAGTCGCCAAAATTAGGTACTACTAGGCAGTGATGGCCCATATCACCAAAGGAGCTTGAAAATAGGAGAGGTAGATATGGCGGTCAAAACAACAAATGATAAAATTTTAGGATTTATGGGGAGAACAAGTTTACAGGATCACAAACGGAAATTTTCTTACAATTTTGGGCTGATCTTGCACTTTTCCATCCAACAGAATGTTTTCCGTAAAAAAAAAAAAAAAAGTAAAAATGAAACGTTTTAATGATGTCAGGGACGAGAGTGGAACAAAGTGAACGTTGGGGATGAAAGTGGAACAACATTTAAATATTGGAGACCATGCATGCATTTAACCTCCTATAAGAAGACTTTGGTTTTCTAAGCCAAAGGTGATACAACCCGAGAATCACATAGAGTCTTAAGCCATAAGCCCACAAGGATAATCTCAAAAGAGATACTAGGCAACCAAGTCAAAGAAGCGTTCTTAAGGGCACATCACACCTTCAAAATTAATTAGAAAACTAAAGTATTCTTTACTTGACTATTTGGACGATACACCTGGGATCGAGACAGGTTCAAACGCTAAAGCTCCCAAGATGTTTTTGCCCTAACCAATCTCCAACCAATTGGCAACCAAAAATTCAATCTCATTTCCGATCAAACTTTTGCATATATCATTTCATGGAAAGACCACTTTCAGTTCTAAATTTTTTTAACTTTTCTATTTAAATCCTAATACTTTGCAAATTTCTACTTAAGTCCTAAAGCTTGCAAAATGTGTAAATAGTTAGTTCTAACCCATTAGCAACCTATCTTAATATTAATTTTAGGACTAACTGTTTATGCATTTTGCAAGTTTTAGAACTCAAATATAAATTTGTAAAATTTTAGGACTTAAATAGAAAAATTGTGAAAGCTTTAGGGCTGAAAGTGGTCTTTTTTCCTATGACTTGGAAAATATTTTTTTAGAAGTAAAATTTGTTATAATTTTTTAATTTTCATTTGAGTCATATTTTGTTAATAATTTTTTATTTTTTTTAAAAAAATAAAAAATATATTTCAAAATAAATATTTTTAGCCATTAAAAATAATCTCAAACAAATTCATACAAAAATAAGAAGTTTATTAATGAGTTTGAAAATTTTTCAAAAGGATAATCACAATAAGATAATAGTTTCCCTAAACTTGAAAAGAATATTAATGAGATCTATTGAATACCAACCAATTTTGTATGCCAGATAAGCTCTAGGCTAGGCTAGCATGGCATTAATTTAAACAATTACAACAAAAAAAATCCTCCCTAAAGTGTCATTTTTTATCTTTCAATGCATAAAAAGAAAAATATCGTATCTTCTTTAGAAAAATTGAAAAAGAAATGATTTGTTCTTTTCACTATAAGAAAATGGATGAGCAAATTTGAAAAACATTTGGAAGAAAAAACAGTTGAAGAAAAGTTAGTATTTTTCCAAAAGGTTTTGAAATGCCAAGAAAACAAAAGTTGATGGACCACTTTCAATCTTAAATCTTTTACAACTTTTTTATTTAAGTTCTAAAATTGTACGAATTTATTTTTTAAGTACTAACACTTTACAAATTTCTAGTTGGGTCCTAAAACTTGTAAAATGTGAAAACAGTTAGTCCTAAACTATTAGCTATCTATTCTGATATTAACTTTAGAATTAACTGTTTATATGTTTTGTAAGTTTTAGAACTCAAATAAAAATTTAGAAAGTTTTTAGGATTTAAATGGAACATTTGCCAAAGATTTAGGACTGAAAAATAATCTTTCCTCTATCATTTTATATGGAATTGAAAAGTTTCAAGCTAGAAACTTACCAGGATATAAAAGAAGATGGAAGAGGATGACAACTTGGGCGAAGATCAGAAACTTTAGAAGACGAAACCTGTTGTTCATCCTTCTGTTAATGTTGCTGCTACAATTATGAGGGTAGAGAAATCTAAACAAAGAATGAAAATATGATAGAAAGATAATTTTGAGGATAATTATCAAATTTTTTTTGAAGAGATTAACACATATTCGCTAAATTCCTCTGATTGTAGTAACTCAAGGAAATCCTCAATTCCCTGTAGTATATGAAAGAGGCTAAAGGCCACATATATGCATATATAATTGCGCTCACACGGGTGAATAAAATTAAGATTATTGCTACGGTATACCCTTAATTGATGCTATAGTGTTGTTCTCACCATGGACATTTCATTTTAATCAAATTAGCCACTAGGTTAGTATTTTTTTAAAAAAAAATAGCGAATCATGTCACTGTTTAGAAAGGAAATGAAGAATTGTAAAATTTACTAACTTTTCATGGTTGGGTGATGACAAACATATTTGTAATTTGATCTTGAAATGGAAACAATTATGAAAACTAAGTGATGAAACTTATATATTGGGCATTTATCTATGCATACGTGCGTAGTGATGTTTATGAGATTTTTCCAATTGAAAATTTCCTTGAAATTCTCGCTTTCACGTCAAGGATAAATAAAATTATTGTTTCCATTACTAAGTAATCCGACAGACCCAATTGCAATTCGATCATAAATGTATTTTTTAGTACCGCCGACCGAGGAATGCCAAAACAGTGTGCTTTAATTGCTTCTGGCGGTATAGTTTCACGACACAATCTTGCTTTGTCAGATCTAGCTGTAAATCTGTGTCTAAAAGTATTACTCTGGGTTTTCATTTTTTTTTTTGCACCATTTAATTATTTTAATTAGTTTAATTTAAATTTATTTATATTATTATTTATAAAAAAAAATTAAAAAAATGTATTTAAAAACTATGGGGCTTAATTTATAATTTATATATAAATTTTTTTTATTCATATGGTAAAATATTAAAAAAAAATTAAATTAATTAATTAAAAGTAAACAATTCAAAGAATTTGAAACAAACAGAGTAATTCAGATAAAGGCAATGAGAGACATACTAGAAAATTCACACTCTTTCTACGTGCCAAAATAATGTTTTTCAATTACTTCGAACAATGTAGTTCCAATGAAGCAACCTTTCCTTGTTAAATGCACCAAGGCTAGTTGTAGCTTTGTATCTGGAAGTATTAATCTAGATAAGGCTATTCGGCGCCTCACTATAACAAATTGGGTTTTATTAACAAATTTGGTTTTATTAACAAATTTAATCATTTGGTAATTGTTGAGAATGCAAGTGACTTATATTCCATATGATTAGTAAATGTCCTAAGTGAGACATATATATATGGTTGTGGTCTCTTGTCCTAATAGCTTAAGCTTTTGGGAACATGTGTGAGGCCATGACTGTATGTTATATTTCACTTAATGGATTTTCCCGGTTCAGACCTCCCATAACAAGGGGTATCAGAGTCGATACTTGTTTGACGATGCAAAGTGTTGAGAATCATGTGAGCGTTCCCATAACAAGGGGTATCAGAGCCAATACTCGTTTGACGATGCAAAGTGTTGAGAATCATGTGAGTGTTTGTGACTCCCACGATGGGATGACGTAAGGAGAGTTTGCTCTTAATGTGTGTGCTCGTAGTTGAGTATGCTCCTGGCGCATCGAGACTTATATATCCCACATGGTTGGTAAATGTCCCAAGTGAGATATATATATATATATGGTTCTCCAAATAGTTTAAGCTTTTGGGAACATGGTAATTTTGTATATTTGCTGTTGAATTACCAACGGATTCTAAGTTATATATTTACCGGTAAAGTTTTCAATTATCAAAAAATCCATTGTTAAGCCCGTTTTAAATTTCAATATATAGAGAACTCAAATATTTAGATTTATCAATGGATTTACTGACAGATCTTGCGCTATTAATAAATAGAATGGATTTACTAACAGATCTTGTGCTATTAATAAATAGGGATTTTCAAACGAACAAATTTCTAATGACCAAGTTGTTGAAAGTCTTAATTACACGCGTTATGCTGGAAATAAATCTTTCCAATGAGCTTGCATTAGAAATGTTTTCTTAAGCCCTTCAAGTAAGGGTTCCAATGGGTTAGGCCATTGAAATTTCATTTTATTTCAATTGATAATTCTATTTTTTTTCCTTAATTTGGATAATTTTGAAATTTCCAAGAAAAATAATCTGTTGGCCTAACTAAATGTAATTCAATTTAAACGACTAATTAAACTACGTGCTGAGTAATGGTTTTATAATTTGTAAATTGGCATTGTAATTTATGTTACAGTATTATTTTTTGTTTTGTAATAAAAGAAAATAGATTTAGCAGGAAATTTGACAGCATTGGCATATTTCAACTTTGTGTCCCTCACTGTAAGAAACTTGGATACCAGTTTGATTAGGTTTACAGAGATCAATCGACTATTAAGCGGCACTCACCGAGTTCATCCATGCACCACGGTCGGGAAAAACTTTTGCACCGGAAAACTGACCTTAAACCTAACCAGTAATGGCCGATAAATGCAGAGGAAAAGCAACAAGAAGAAGCAGAAACGTCTGAGGGTGAACATCTCCTCGGACTCTGAAATTGGCATATTTTGCAGGTTCAGAAGAAGGTTTTAAAGAAAGAGAGGAGATCTTTTTGTGGAGGATGAAATTGCAGACTCAGTGTTTGTGCAGGTTAGTAGAGTTTAATGGCAGAGGTCCGTTTGGTTCTTGTCTGACCATGTGCTTCACTTTTGTTGATAAAAAGTTTTTCCTTACTATATGGTCCAAATCAATCAATCAATAATGGTGCGTGAATCTTTTGTCTTATTTCTTACATTTGGAAGGAATCTTTGATTTGGTGAGGGCATTTCTTTTTAAAAGATTGGTAGGTTTCCTAAGCTGATAACACTGGGTCTTGAGTTGTATTAGTTTAAATGAGAGTATAGTTTTTTGGGACCAAATTTTGTTCTTGAATTTGATATTAGTGATATACCACGAGGTTCGATATCAAAACATGAAGTAAATTATCTATGCCCAGATTATTGGGCTAGCTCTAATTTTGGGAGATGATGCATCAAGTTTAGAGTGGAGATTATTATTTGGGCTTTGTTAGAAATAGGTGAATTTTGCTTTGGGCACTGTTGAGCTTTCTTAATTGGCAAATTTATTTTCAGGCATACATCCCAAAAAACACTTGATCGTGTAAAGGATGCAGAGGAGGGATCATGAAGTTATTAATGGAGGGATCAGACAAATCTCCATTTGAACTTTTTATATGGGTGAACACTTTGCAAGTTTGATTTGTGAAGAAGTTGAATGAAAATACATTTTCTTTTTCCAGTCTGAATCGGACACTAGAAAACATGTGTGACTTCTAATTTCTATCCCATCATTGACCCATCATAAAGAAAAGAACTCGTGTTGTACCATAAATTGAACCATTCTTTTTCAATGTGTTTGGGGATGAGAATCGCCCAACCCATTAACCAACATTAAAAGTGGAGCAAACACCATTTTCTTGTCATGCTAAGCCTCAGTTGGCTCAGGACTTCCATCCCCACCATCATCGACAGGGCCTTCAACACCTTGATTTTGAACAAAAAGATAAGGACCGCAACAATATACATTGTTTTGTACACAACAATCATTTTCGGTGCTAGCATTTGGGAAATGTTTCTGACAAAACAAAAGAACATACATATAAGCACCTGCAGCTTCGCAATTAATTTGATCTTCTTCAAATGGAACATATTCAGCGCACATGTTGTATAACGTCTTCTCACAGGCTATACTCACTGTTGTTTCTAACAGCAACAACATTTTAAAACCAATGAAAAGAGTTAGAACAATAATTTTTTTAATTAAACTCATTTCCAAATTAATAAAAAGATGAAGATTCTTAAAAAATCACTCCGGAAGAGAACATGTTTCTTCTTTGAAAATATATAGCATTATTTCAAAGAACCAACAAAAACTTAAAGCCATAAATAAGAACACTTAAAAACATAGAATAAAAGGAATAACGAAAACTAACTCATTAGAAGAACTAGGGACTTTAGGATCCCTTGTTGCCATCTAAAAAAGTCTGATGAGGCATTCCAACAGCAAGCTGTCGCAATAAAATCTGATCACTGATAAGCAGCTCTCGGAAGTTTGAGCTTCTTTTCGCTCCATCTCAGATATGTTTGGTTTTATACTCATGCAACCAGTATACCAGGCATGTAAATATGAAAAGGTGCTTAAAGAATAGCTCTCATATAATTTTTCTTTTCTTCCTAATCAAAGCTTTTTCTTTTCTAGTATACCAAATAGGTGAGTTTCAGCTGCCTAGAATGTATATTCGGTCATCAAAATTTGAGATATTGAGTTCAAATGAATATTTAGTTAAGATGAACACTAAACATTTAAGCAAATACATATCACTACAAGATGGATACAAAATTCCAAAATGTTAGCGACCAATTTGGTCATCGGTAAGTTGTCAGTCGGTTAGCAATCAATTCCTAAAGTTCAGAAGATGCTTTTTTCCCTGACCTATCACCAGCCACTTGGCAACTGAAAATTCGGTTCCCATTTTAGGTCAAATTTTTGCAATTCTGTTGCAGTGTATTACTATATATAATTTTTTGGAAAGACTACTTTCGGTTCTAATTCTTTTACAAATTTTCTATTTAATTTCTAAAACTTTAAAAATTTCTATTTGAGCTCTAAAGCTTGCAAAACGTGCAAACAGTTAGCCTTAAACCGTTAGTCACCTGTTTTTAAGTTAATTTCAGAACTAACTGTTTTTTGAAAGTTTTAGAACTTAAATAGAAATTTACAAAATTTTAGAACTTAAATAAAAAAAATTGCAAAAAGATTCAAGACTGAGAGTACTCTTTCCTCCTCCAACTTGAAAAGTATTTTTTTAGAATAAAAAACTTGTTATAATTTTCTTCACTTATGTAGTTTTTTTTATTATAAATTTTTATGTTTTTCAATTTTTTAGACAAAGAAAGCTAAAAATATATGTTTTTTTCAAAAAGAAAAATTGAAAATACTTTTAAAAGATCTTAAAAGAGGATTAAAATTTTCAAATAATAAAGAAGTCTCAAAATAAATATTTTTAGTCATTAAAAATAATCTCCAACAAATTTATATGGAAATAAGAGGGCTATTAATAAGTTTGGAAATTTTTCAAAAGGATAATTACAATATCATAATAGTTTCATGAAACTTGAAAGGAATATTAATGGGACCTATTGAACAAGAACTAATTTTGCATGCAAGGTTAGGCCAGCACGAAATTAATTTAAATAATGAAAACAAAAACATTCTCCATCATGTGTGATTTTTTATCATTTAATGTATAAAAAGAAATATTGTATCTTCTTTGAAAAATTTGAAAAAGAAAATATTTGTTTTTTTGCCCTATAAGAAAGTGGAGGAGCAATTTTAAAAACATTTGGAAGAAAAAACAGTGAAAGACAAATTGGTATTTGGGCAAAATAATTTGAAACGCTAACAAAATTAATAAAAGTCGGGGGATGAATCACTTTCAGTCCAAAATTTTTTACAACCTTTCTATTTAAGTGTTAAAATTTTATGAATTTCTATTTAAGTCTTAAAATTTGCAAAACATGTAAACAGTTAGTCCTCAATCATTAGCCACCTTTTTTGGGGTTACCTTTGGGGTTAAGTATTTACATATTTTGCAGGTTTAAGGATTCAAATAGAAATTTACAAAGTTTTAAGGACTTGAATAAAAAAAATTGTCAAATATTTAATACTGAAAGTAATCTTTCTTTTATCATTTCATAAAAAAGTGAAAAGTTTCAAGCTAGAGACTTACCAGGATATAAAAGAAGATAGAAGAGGATGACAACTTGGGAAAAGATCAGAAACTTTAGAAGACGAACCCTGGGGTTGATCATTCTGGCCATGTTGCTGCTACAATTATGAATGTAGAGAAATCTCAACAAAGAACAAAGATATGATAGAAAGATAATTTTGAAGATAATTATCAAATTTTTTAAAAATATTACCTCATATTCGCTCAATTCCTCTTATTGTGGCTAGTTAATGAAATCCTCAATTCTCCTATACTTTATATAGTGTTTGATTGAAAAAAGGCAGAAGGCCATATATGTATATATGACTGTGCTCACACGTGTAGATAAAATTAATATTATTCCTACATTATACCACTTAATTGATGCTATAGTGTTGTTCGCACCATCAACATTTCATTTAATCAAGTTAGCCACTAGGTTAGGTTTTTTTAAAAAAAAAAAATTAAAAAGACAGCGAATCATTTCACTATTTAGAAAGGAAATGAAGAATTGTAAAAGTTACTAACTTTTCATGGTTGGAACATGACGAATATATTTGTAATTTGATCTTGAAATGGAAACAATTATGAAAATTAAGTGATGAAACTTGTATATTGAGCATTTATCTATGCATACGTGCGTAGTGATGTTGATGAGATTTTGCCGGTTGATAATTTCCTTGAAATTCTCAGTATCATGTCGAGGATAAATTAAATTATTGTTTCCATCACTGAGTAATCCAACGGACCTAATTGCAATCCGATCATAAATATATTTTTTAGTACAGCTGACCGAGACATGCAATTTAATAACAGTGAGAGACAAATTGGAAAAGCCGTGCCCATTTTACATGCCAAAATAATGTGCTTCGATTGCTTCGATCAATGTAGTTTTAGGACACAACCTTGCCTTGTCTAATGCATTAACGCTAGCTGTAGCTTTATGTCTAAAAGTATTAATCCCAATAAGGACAGTGAACGACATACTGGAAAATTCACACTTATTGTACATGTCAAAATGGTGTTTCTCAATTGCTTCTAATGACGTAGTTCCCAATCCAATAAAACAACCTTTCCTTGTTAAATGGACCAAGGCTAGTTATATCGTTATATCTGGAAGTATTGATCTAGATAAAGACAGTAGGCTATTTGTCGCCTCACCATAAGAAAATTAGGTATCATTGACGGATTTAATCATTTGGTCATTTTGTATATTCACGGTTGAATTACCAACGAATTGTAGTTGATATATTTATGGGTGGATTTTTCAATTGCTGAAAAATCCATTGTTAAACCTATTGCAATTTTTCATAATATAGAGAATTCAAACATTTAGAGTTACCAACGGGTTTTATTGATAGGTCTTGCGTTATTAATAAACAAGGATTTCCAACAAAAAAATTTCTAATACTCAAGTTACTGGATGTTCCAAACGCGTTAAGCTGAAACAGTAAATAAATCTTTCCAGTGGCCTCACATTAGAAATATTTCTTAAGCCCTTCAAGTAAAGGTTAAAAAGGGTTAGGCCATTGAAATTTCATTTAATTTCAATTGATAATTCAATTTTTTTTTAATTTGGATAATTTTGAAAATTTCAAGAAAAGTAATGTTGGCCGGTTAAATATAATTCCATTTCAAACTTCTAAACTAGGTGCTGAGGAATGGTTTTGTAATTTGTAAATTGGCATTGTAATTTATGTAAGCCTTGTTTTCTTTTTGTAATAAAAAAACAGATATAGTAGGAAATTTGACACTATTAACATACTTGATCATGTAAAGAATGCTGAGGAGGATGTAATACGGATGACAAGTGGCAAGGGCACTGAAGTATTATACTACAAGACTATCACTGGGCTTAAGGAGGCTCTTTCTAGAGCCGAAAGTTCACCACCTCATAAAGGGGAGCAGCAACATGTTGTGCAAGTTTCAATCAACCTAGCTGGTTATTCAAATCTGAGTGTGAAATTAAGTCTAGCTCTACTTCTAAAATAGATAGGGAAGAAGACGACTCAAGTGAGGGGGATAAAGATGACTCACAAGAGCTGAGGAAACTAAATGTGGCAAAGGCTCCATTCTATAAGAGAGCTGCCCGAAAGGAAAACAAAAAGAATGTGAAAGTGGAAAGAAAGAGGTGCTGAAGACAAATGCCAAAAACTATGAAGAAAAGAAAGAAAAAATTGCCTGAAGCCCAGAAGACTGGGTAGGCCTTACTGTGCAATCTAAAGACGAGGTTATGGAGCTTCTAAAAATGTCGTTGTCAACAGCTTCAATAGCTTGCTCGATTGTTGGCTCTTTCTTGTTGGTCAACTTAAACGTTTGATTCATGATAAAAGTCATTTAAGCTGACAAAATGGTTTGTTGATCAACCTCAAGAACACCTCTTTTCTGTGGTGCTTTTTTCACCCTACTATTACTCTTCATTGAGTACTAATAGTTCCTAAATTTAAAAGGCATTAACAACCAACTTAGATATCAAAGATCCACCGGCCTTAACATCTATCATAAACCTTGATATGAGTATCAAGTTTTCATAAAGGAGTTGGATTCGTTGTCAATTAAGGAATCCATGATGAGGGAGTTTTCTAAGTAATTCCTTAAACCTCTCCTAGTTCAATATTATCTCCATCTCATGTTACTTAAATGTCAAAATTAAAACTCTTAAGTGGACGACATTTCATGGAAGGAAGAACTTACTCAAGAACTTTTTGGCTATCTTATTTCAAGTGGTGATACTCCCCGGTTAAAGTGATTGATACCATCATTTTACCTTGTCCAGGAGAGAGAAAGGTAATAACCAGAGTCTAATTGCATCACTAGAATCTCTATTAGCTTTGAATGTGCCACAAGCCTTTAAGATGTCTGAAATATAAGTGTTGGAATCCTCTGAAGCCAAACCTCCAAATTGATTTTGTTGAATAAGAGAAATGAGTGCTAGCTTCAACTTAAAGTTGTTGACTTGGACCAATGGCCTAACAATGCTAGAATAGTTCTCCATCACCAAAGGCCAGATGTATTTCGGAATTGGCATTTGTGGATTTCTTCGGTATACTCCTTCTTGGAGATCCAAACCACCATTTTATCCATTGGCACCATTGAAACTATTGTTGCCTCAAGACCATTAAGGTTATCTCCACCACCTTCCATAAATGTAGGATATCTCCACCACCTTCCATAAATGTAGGACTCGCATCAAGCTCTCCAAAATGTCTCTTAATCTCTTAAGTATATGGTGATAAATTTATGCTTTGAGAACAGGTCATGCACTAAGATACCTACAAATGTCAAACCAAAGCACACAAAAACAAATATGAGAAAAAAAAAAAGTTTAGTCTAAAATGACCTACTAGCAATGATATTGCTCAATTCAATACAAACAATTCCCAGCAATGGTGGCAAAAACTTGTAACAAGCTTTAAAACCTCAATCCGCAAGTGCACGGGATGCATGTGAAGAAATGAGTATCATTCCCATGAGGATTGATTATATTGATTAACAACTACCACTACCTTAAGATTACTTTAGCTAAACAAAGAAAGATTGTAGATTGTTTAACTAGTAATTAAAGAGACTAAGCTAAATTAAACTACTTGAATTAATATTAGACAATAAAGCAAACAAAACAATATAAATGTCAATTTTTGTCAGATTAATGAAAACACACTTCCTATAGTTTTTACTACTTAACTTGGTTTGTTAGTGAATTAAGGCTATTTACTTAATTATCTTACTTGTCAGTGAAGTTATGTAGTTTGATTCTCACTCTCCCAAGCCATAAATCACTCTTTTTATTTTAAACTAGCAAGGATTCTTATCCAATTACTAGCATAGAAAGAGGCATTCATAAGTTTAATTTACCTACACCAAATGACCTAGACTAGTTTCCTAAAAAGCCCATGGTTGCCACACTCCTCTTATAATTTCAATCACTTTTAATCTTTTCTAAGAGTTCAAAAAGAAATTTATGGTACAGTTAATTATAACCACCTAACATAACAACAACCTCAAGAGAAGAATAAACAAGTGTTGAAGGAAAAATCAAAGTCAAAACAACCATTCATTTATCCAACATAATAATGATAAGTAGCTACAACTCTAGAAAGTGTTGAAGAAACTACTTCATTTTCAAACTAAACAAAAACATGAAAATAAAAGAAATAACATCTATGAGAAACTAAAATAAAGATGAAATAATGAACCCAAGATGACTAGAAGAGCTTGATTCCCCAAGTCTCCAAGCAAGCTTCCATGAGCTTGCCAAGTGTCATAGTTCCATAGAGTTCCTACACCCAATGGGCACCCATGATGACGTTAAGCCCACACCTGACCAGTCTTTCCTACACGAACACACAACAACCGCCAACACAAGTGGAAAAACTAAGGAAACACAAGTAATATTACAGGGTAGTGCCCCAACTAACATTTATTACTCATAAAAATGAAAGAAATACAATGCCTGCTGTGTGTGTGTGTATGCCTAACCAACCTAACCAATGCCACCCCCCCACACAAAATGCTTACAAAGGGGCTTTGGTGGTTACACTATAACCGCCTAGGGATGTGCATGACAACTCAGGACATTAGGGCCATCCATTAAGCCCCATGTAGCACGCAATAACAGCCCATAACCTTAATAACCATCCTAGCACGCACTATACATGTAAAGTAAGCCTACCTTCTTTAGACCAGTATAATTGTTTGCATGTGTGGGCCACATGCATACCCAAAGTGCTTTAGCTCACGCCTAATCCTAGCAGTGCCACTACAGGCAAGCCTACTAACTTCAACACTAAGTCTCATGTGTTCCTTGCTCGAATACCACTCGAAATCACCCTGGAGCAGCAAGGAATGCCCTGTCAGGTGTTCACAACAAGTAAATCATGTAAGGGCTGACACCAGGCCTTTTCCAAATGAGGTCTAATGGTGTCCAACACAAGATAAAAAAAGAGAAAAAAAAAAACCAAAATGAAAACTTAGCTCTACTCTAGCCAATGTGAATGTCTCCAACCTTTAAATCTTTCTAAATGAAAAGGCCCCTTTGTGTCACCAACCACCAGAAGGATAAAATCCTTCCACAAATTACAAGCTTGGATTCAAAATTTGGAGTAGAGGACTACAAAATCCATGTACAGGGGTGCAACAGTGCCACAATATGGTGGAATTGACACTACACTGCTTAGAACATGAGTTTTTGGTACCTTGGCACAAAAGCACCCAAGATGCAAATGATGGCAATGAGATTATCTTATGGCATCGCAGTGCTGCAATGTAATTGTGTTGTTGGTCACTGCTACTTCATATTTTTATTTAGCTTAATCCTACTCCACTATGATACTTCAGTCCTCTTCTTCAACCTACAAAATAAAAGAACAAAACAAGAATTTGTAAAAAAATGTAGGCTAAAGAGATAAGAAAATACAATCAAAGTTGATAAAAAGTCAACAAGTTTGACTGTAAAAATTGGTACTTACTACACATCCCTGACCTGCAACTCTAGTTGGCATGAAATTTTGATCAAGAACAAGCTCATTAGTATTAGCCTATTTTGATTAAGAAATCCATAAGGAAGAAATTATATCTAGGGATTTTGGAATTTCAAAAAAACAAAAAATTCCAGGTTCAAATAGATGTTTGTGAGTTTAAGATGCTATTATTGAAATTAAGTAGATTTATTAGTTTGAGAACTATTGGCTATGTCATATAAACAACCACCAGAAACTAGGTTTAGCATTGTCATGAAAGTAAATATATTAGAGAGATATGAAGAATGTAGAGGGAGAATAACACAAACAATGAAAAACAGTAAATGAATGGCTTTTATGGTAAAAGTGTAAGTGTAAGGAACATATTGGGGAGGATGGGAGGCAGCAAAGCGAATGGAGTGGTTGTGTAAGGGCGAGTGGGATAGGGTCAGCAATTTTGTGTAAGGTAAGGAACAAGAGGGTTAAGTTTGCCCAAGGGATACGGTACAATTTTTTTTATTCATTTTTTGGATTGGAATCAAATATGATTAGTTTTCTGGATTATTGTCTTACAAAATTGGGTGGGAAGAAAGAAAAAAAGAAGATGATGCTTGGAGTGAGATAAAGAAGATGGTTGAGTTGTTAGATTCATAAGTTTTAGTGTACTAGGAGTATGATACAGAAAATTTAGGGACCCACTTTTGAGTTTATTATAAAGAAAATCAAAGAAACTTAGATACTAACTAAACAAAGTGGTAGCAAATAGGCCTAGAGGCCCAAATCCTGGAATCTAGGGACTAAGCCATTCCTTAAGGCCTAAATAGATTTCAAAAAGAATTCCTTCTCGAATGGAAATTGTATCCTCTAAATATAGGATAAGCTATAAGATTTTTATATTAGAGATGAATTACTCAGAGCATACCTCAACCATATAAACCCTTCACCAATCCCAAGGTATGACATCTAGCTCTCATCTCCTCCGCCCTGTTATTCCTTAACAGAAAAATAACTTGAGCATCAGAGGATTTTCCCTGGGACCACATCTTAGGGCTCTGACACTGTCTTTGTATGTAGGATCCTAATCTGTTGTTAGTTAATCCCTAATGTCTAGTTTACCCAATCACATCACCTATCAATTTGGCACTACCTATGGGAACCCAATATGATGAGCTCACAAAGATCATGAATGGAGAACCAGGAACTGTAGGGGACCGAGTAGGAAAGCCATCGCCCAGAAAGGTCCATAAGGCTTGTATGTAAAGAAATACACCAAAGGGATGACCTAGAGAATCCATCGGAGGGACCCCCGCAAGGGTAAGGGCCCTGCCCCCTAAACGACAAATAGTTTCAGGCTCTACAGTAGGCCCTGCTCGAGTAGTTGAAAGTGACAACCCAATAAGAAATTTGGAGAGCCTTACCTAAAGCTCCAGAATAGGTAATTGAAAGCTACGCAGCGAAAGGGCCCCGCCTAGCCTCCATGCGAAGCCAACCTTTAAGGGTACAAACCAATGAAAAACAGTCATTTTTGGATCTCAAATGGTCCCAACGACACTAGTGTGATCCTGCAGAGGCTCGACCAAATAAAGCAGCGCATGTGGGCCCCCAGGCAACTAACAAAATTCCCTCACATGGGCATCGACGTAGAGTATCTGTGGCTCCAGCCTTTCTTGGAAGAGATAATCACAGCCCCCACTCCCAATGGGTGGTTCACAGACCCAGTAAACAACCTACAGAGGTATATTACCTCCATGAGGCTTAAAAAGCCTCTAATGTCATCATGTGTAGGGCCTTTAGCTCTATGTTAACAAGAGTTACCGTCTTTTGGTTTAGGACTAAGCAGGGGCAACGCTTCTCCTCATTCAGGGACTTCTAAGTGTTCCTAAGACACTTCTTAGGAAGCTGACCGACTCCAAAGATAGTGGCCCATCTACTGAAAATTTGGTAGGGCTACAATAAGTCCTTAAAGGACTGCGTCTGGAGATTCAATACTAAGGAGGTACAAGTTCAGAGGTTATCCCCAAAGCCACACCTGGTAGCCATTACTCAAGGATTAGCCCGAGATTTGAGATTAGCTTGGGACCTACATGAAAACCTTATACAAGACATAGAAGAGTTCCTCAATAGAACCACAAGATATATGCATGCTAAAAAACTTAATCGGCCGACAATCCCTAAAGACCAACCTAAAAGCAAGGATGAGGGATCTTAAAAAAGAGGTCGAGTAGATCACACTCAGAGCCCGTCCTCCCATCCATAAGAGAAACAAGGTCAAACATCCTCTAAGCTTGCGAGAAGAATAACTAGATCCCTTAGTGGCCCCCAATGATGCCTCCCTGGGGCAAGAAAGACTCTAAAAAATACTGCATATACCACAAAGATAAAGGGCATGATACCGAGAAGTGCTGGTAGCTGAAGAAGCTGTTTGAAGAGATGATTCAAGAAGGCAAGCTGAAAGAGTACCTGTTCAAATGGACATCTTTATGCTGTAAGGAATAAGAAAGGTCCCGTAGGAGGGATGATGAAGGTGACAATGATAAGGGCCAAAGGCCTGAATGGCCTCGCTTTCCAAGAGATTGTCGAAATCCTGGACCCCCAGTAGGGATGGTCCACATGATCATCAAAAGAGAGGCTTTGGTAGCCCGGAAGAGGCAAGAGCACGAAATCGCACGATTAGAAGTAGTTGACCTTGGCCTAGTTATAACGAGGTCATGAATCCCAGGTAGCGGTCCCGCACTTGGACCTGTTCATCTTTAAAGCCCGCATCAACAACTTCAACATAGAAAAGGTTGGTTTACCTTGATACGGGGGCCAACATCAATGTCATATTCATTGACCTACGGGAAAAAAAAACAAAGGTCAGAAGACCATCCCTATTGCCCATAACTGGGCCTACCTTTGGGATGGCAAGGATGAATTCCCCATCATCAGAACTGTTAGGGTCCCTCTAATGTTGGTAGGAAGAGATCATATGGGGAGCTTGTCTACGACTCTTACAATGTAGAATTTCTTTTTTTTGACATCCTGTTACCCTATAAAGCCGTCCTCGGCTGACCAGCCCAGGTGAAATTTCACAATCATGCCGACATTAAGAGGGTAATGGTGCTTTTTGCGACCCCTATTGGGGACACAACTGTGTTCGTCAACCAAGCAGCGGCCAGCGGGGTTGTGTAGCAACCTTATGAGGGTCCTGAGAAAATGCCATTACATCAACAGAGTCTAAAAGGCGTAGAGAAGCACACTAAGAAAACAAGGACGACACGTCTCTTCCCAAGGATAAGAAGCTGGTAAGCTGGTGGAGATGGTGCTTGGAAAGGTGATCAGGATTAGAAAAGACCTCTCATTCGAGGTATGATAGATGTTCATTTAGTTCCTTAAAACAAGTATAGATGTCTTTGCCTGGTCCCTTGATGAAATGCCATGAATAAACCTAAAAATCATTACACATAGCTTGCAACTAGACCTCTCCGCCAGACCAATACAGCAGAAAAAAGGTGACATGGAGCTCGAGAGAAGAGAATTCATCAGAGGAGAAATAGAAAGGCTGTTGAAAGTCGGAATTATTCGGGAAGTGAGATACCTTGAATGGTTGTCCAATGTGGTGTTCATAAAAAAAAAAAAAGAATGAAGACTGGTGCATATGCGTCGACTATACCAATCTTAATGATACTTGCCCAAAATATCCGTATCCATTGCCATCGATAGATCAATTAGTCAATGCCACATCTAAAATCAAAATATTATCCTTTATGGACACCTTTAGTGGTTACCACCAAATCCGCATGTACCCGAAAGACGGGGATAAAACGGCCTTTACAATAGGCAAGGCCATATATTATTACCAATGAATTCCATTCGGCCTAAAGAACGCTAGAGCCACCTACTAGAGGTTGATGAACCGCATCTTCACAAAAGATTATCAAAAGTGAAGCCATAAACCAATATCTTGATGACCTATGAGAAACCTTCCAGAGGATGCGTCAGTATCACATGAAATTGAATCCCAATAAGTGTGTCTTCAG
This sequence comes from Aquilaria sinensis, assembly GCA_005392925.1. NCBI lineage: Eukaryota > Viridiplantae > Streptophyta > Magnoliopsida > Malvales > Thymelaeaceae > Aquilaria > Aquilaria sinensis. The sequence goes on from SMDT01000530.1 coordinate 19,621, forward strand.
TATTGGTGCTGACAAATTCATTCGCTACATAGTCTCTAAAAGAGGGATTGAAGCCAACCCTGATAAGATCAAGGCCATCCTCACGATACTTGATCCTTAGAATAAAAAGGATGTTAAGAAACTAGCCAAGAGGCTAACCGTGCTGGGACAATTCGTCACATGATTTGGTGATAAATGTAAATCTTTCTTTCAAATATTAAAAAAAGAATTAGCATTCGAGTGGCCGGATGAATGCCATAAAGCATTCAAACAGATAAAAGACTATTTGAGACACTTCTCGATGTTAAAACAATCAAAGCCTAGTGAACCCCTTGTAATCTACTTGGCTGTCACTGAAGGCTCTGTCAGTGCAGTCCTTATTAGAGAAAATAAAACAGAACAATGGCCCATATATTATGTCAGTCAAACCCTTCAAGGAACCAAACCAAGATATCCTACACTTCACAAAACAGTTTTGGCCCTTATTATGGCCTTTCGAAAATTACGACCATATTTCCAAACTCATCACATAATCATCAGAACAAAATTGCCCTTACGGGATATCCTACATAAACCAAACAAGTCTAGCAGACTTGCTAAATGGTGCATTAAATTAAGGGAATATGACATTTGCTACGAACCCTGAAAAACTGTCAAGGTACAAGCCTTAGCAGATTTTGTAGCTAAGATGACGCCATGCATAGAAACCCACAAAGGGCAAACCAAGACACCCACATAGGAAATGTACATGGACGGGCCCTCGAGTCCCGAATGCCAAGGAGCAAGCATTGTGCTAAAGGGTCTACTCAACTTAGAGGCTACACTCTGAATCATATTTCATTTCTTTGTAACTAATAACATCACAAAATATATATCCCTCCTTGAAGGGCTGCAAATGGCTGGTAAGGTATGAGTGCGAAGTATACAGATATACGGTGACTCTTAATTAGTAGTAAATCAAGTCATAAGAACAACTGGCACAAAAAAGCTAGCCTAAAGAGCCTGCCCTTTACAAATACCTTAGTACAACAAAAAAGCTAATGAAAATGTTTGACCTTGTGCAGGTTTAGAAGATTCCCAGGAGCCAAAATACTAGGGCTAAATACCCTCTTAAAGAGACTGGAAAAAGCTATAATAGAAATATTTACAAAGCCCTCAGTCCACTTGATACATGCTATGGCACCTGATAATGATTGGAATGAATAAACTTATCTCGAGAAGGGTATGTTGAATGGAACTCCTAAAAAAATAAGGAAAATCAAGATCCAGGCAAAACGATTTCTCATTATTGGATGGGAGTTATACAGAAGGGGGTTTACTTCCCCTCTACAGTGATGCATAAGTTTGTGTGAAAGGCATCATGTTCTCCAAGAAATTCACCAGGGAGAATACAGAGCACACATTAGTGGCAACGCCTTAACCTATAAAGCCTTAAGAGAAGGCTACTTCTGGCTTACAATTAACATAGATGCCAGAAAGTTCATCCATATATGCCGTAATTGCCAAATCAATTCAAGAATGTAGAGGCTAATCTCCTCCGGTGTTTTCTTAGTAGTGGACCCCTGGCCATTTGCCTTGTGGGGGTTGATTTTGATTAGAGCACTACCCCTGGCCCCAGGGCAAGTTAAATATTACATTATATCAATAGATTACTTCACCGAGTGGGTAAAAACTGAGCCCCTAGCTTCTACCATGGCCCTCCATATCACTAAATTCTTCTACAAAAATATCATCTGTCATTTCAGTTGTCCACGAGCCATAATCACTGATAACAAGAAATAGTTTGACAATTAACATTTTTTATGATTCATTGAAAACAAGGGCATCCGCCTCTACTTTGCCCCTGTTTATCATCCCCAGTCCAACGGGCAGGTAGAAGTCACCAATAGGACAATAAAAAAATGTCTAAAAAGGAGGCTAGAAAAAGCCAAAGGCATATAGGTTGAGAAATTACCAAGCGTTTTGTAAAACTACCGCACGACTCTTTGAAGGCCTATGGGAGAATCACCTTTCACAATGGCTTATGGCACTAATGTCTTCATACTTATGGAAATCTTTTGCCCCACTTAGTGAACCCAAGCCTACAATCCTACCCAGAATGAAAAAGCCCTTAAAGGAAATCTAGACCAGCTAGAAGAACTTAGGGAGGATGTGACAGTTTGCATAAGGGCCTTTATATAGCTGACTACCTTAATTCATGATCAAAGGATGAAATGCAAGGACACTCAAGTAGGGGGTTTGACCCTTATTAAAGCTAAACTAACTGGCAGGAACCTAGGGCACAGGGCGCTAAGGCCAAATTAGGACAAACCATACCTAGTCACAAAAAAACTTAAATAAGGAGTTTATGAGTTGGAAACTTTGGAAGGCAAAAATCTAACCAGAAACTATCACTGGGATGACTTATATCCCTTGTTTACTTAGATGATCATTTCACAATTTGTACTTCAATTACTTACAAATAAAAAGGCACACCTCTATCTCTTTGCATTCTTACCACATAAAAGCAAAAGCTTCACAAAACTCTTGAGCACTTAGAAACACTTGATAATACCCCACTACGAGGACTTCTTACTTGTGTGAAACATCATAATAAACCGCTAAATGGTGTAATCATATGAAAATATAAAAGCCAGAGGCATTGCAAAAATGAAGTTCTCATTAAAAGAATTTCTTTATAAAAGAATTTTGTTACAAAAAGTGAAGAATGGTACCAACGAAACAAAAGAAAAAAATTGGGGATGGGGGCTAACAATAAAGGTTCCTAAAATTCATCTAGAAAAGAGTACTCATTAAGATATTCATCTAGAAAAGAGTACTCATTAAGATCTGTTGCCAGCGCATTCTCATTAAAGGTAAGAATCTCAACTTTCTTTTCCTTTGGCCAGGACTTGTAATCCGAACCCAGATTCTTGTAAGCTGAGAGAAATGAGAGGTTAAGGTTCAAATTCACCTGTTCAACCTAAAAGCGGCAGGAAAGAAAGCTTTCCTCAAATTCCATGAAGGCAGTCTTTCTAAGCCCTTTCTCTGCCTTCAGGACTAGTAAGCTGAGCTCCTTCATGAAAGCATTGGCCTTAGTTTGAAGGCGTTATTACTCTAAGTGGCCCTTACATCCAATGAAGCAAACCCGCTCGATACGCTTTATAAGGGGCATCATAAAAGTGACCGAGCTAGAGCTAGCCTCACCTACAATGGTTCTCGGGCCTGATGGAGCATACTTGTCCATCAGCAAAGTGAACTCAACAGCACTTATCTTAGACACTACCGCCTTTAGTAAGGCTAGGGGTGCACACTATTTGACTTAAACAAAAAAAAAATCCTTAAACCTAATTAATTCAGTTTTTCAATTTGAGTTATTCACTTTTTTGGTTCGGTTTCGATTAAAACTGAATTTTTGAAATTCGGTTTCAATTGGAGGCATTGATTAATTCGGTAACCGAATTAACCAAATTTTTTAAAAACATTTTTGGGCTCCTGATGGCTTGTTTTTGCTATTGCCTGTAGCCCATCTAAATTTATTGTTCAAGCCTAAATGGCCCAACCCAACCCTCACTCTTTCTTTGCGTGTGAGGGTGATGAGATTACTTGGGGAAAGAAGAGGAAAATGTAAAGAAAAGATAGCATGTATCAAGAAGATGTTTGTAAATTTGGTTATTTCAGTTTCAAATCAAACCAAATTGAATGTTTTGGTTCAGTTTTGATTAGTTTTTATGGATGATTCGATTATTTTGGTTTACCATGGTCCAAAACCAAAAACCGACTTAACCAACGAATTCAGTTTTGTCCAAACCAAAATAACCGAATACCTACCCCTAAGTAAGGCTGTCAGGTGATTAGCCTCCTTCTAGGCCTCAACTTTATTATCCAAAGACTACTTGAAGGCCCTCTACAACTCCCCCACCTTTAACTTCAACTCTTTGCCGACACCTTCCTTCACCTCCCTAGCCTCATTCTTTAGCTGGAAGTCCTTCACAAGTGCCTCACTGGTGTTTTGTCTGCTACTCACTTCCAGCTAAGAAAAGCTAGCATTCTTGCTCAAATGCCTTAAGCTCAGAGTGGAGGGCATTCTTCTAAACCGCCCATCATTCCCCCAAACCATAGGCTACGATGGCCTTCTACCAAAACTCAAACTTGTCTGTAAGAAAATAACACCACAAGCAATAAACGAATAAAGGTTTATACATGGAGAAGGCTACAGCCTATGCCCATCAACTGGCCCCCTTCCGATCGAGGAGGATGGGCCTAGAAATAGACGATCCCTGGGGGTCCTCAACCTCTCTAAGATACGATGGCAGATGTTAGACCAATCCTCAAAGATCGTTCGCCAACCCCCACCACCCACAAAGGGTCAAAGACATGGTCAAGTGTGATCCCCTTTTACGCCAAAGCCCTCTTCTGTGCCTAACTTCGCATAGGGATCAAGTTGTGCGGCTGAAAGTGCTCATCCAGTTTAAACTCAGGTGGTGCCCCTTGGGCAGATGAGGCTTTCTCAAGGACAACCCTTATCGGAACTCGGGCATGGGGATAAGGTAAGGCAAATGTAGGAAGCACGTAATTTGAAAGCCCCAAGGCCATTTTTGGCTTCTAGAAATCCACTAGGTCTGTGATGAAACGATTCTCAGACCTCACACATTTCTCTAAAGCCACAAGATGGAAACACCCATAATCAGCACAAAATGATCCTAAGTCTATAAAGTTAGCATGGAAAAAGTCCTTAAGCAATGCCCTACCACTTCCTCTACCATGGGAAATGCCATCTCTAGGAGGACCAGTTAGCCTTGTCCTCTTACGGACCAACTGAGCCTCCAAGGGGAACTTAGGGATTTCTACCACTTTGGATAGCGACTTAGCTGAAGAAGCCCTTACCACACGCACTGTGCTAGAGAAGAGTATGTTCACCTTGCGGACATTCACCAAGGCATCAGCGATACCTTTGTGCCTCTCCAAAAACTCCTTAACGTGCCTGCTTATTTCTGCAACAATTAGGGCACAATTAAACACCAAAACCATGCACAAAAATGAACAAAAAATATTATAGCTGGGACACAACTCCTTGGTAGAGGGCCCAACTAGGCCCTGGCGGTAACCCTTTAGGCCTTAACTAGCCTTCCTTTCTCACCCTCATTTTAATTTCAAGGGGTCCTTTACTCCTGGGTACATCTGGTGGGTCCTACTGATCCCTACCCAACTAAGTGTGGTCTCATCTATTTGCATGTAATGGATGGGGAATAAATCCAAAAAATTGTTGTTCCCCACCACCTCTTCTAGCTAGCAAACCAACCCGATGAGCCAACGATGGCCCTCCGAACCCTCATATATAGGCAGTATCCCGACCAGGGCGTGCTGAGGAGTGTCTGCAAACTCACAAGGGAACCCCTATGCTTGCTCCTTCAATGTGAAAAAGAAGCGCTCCTTCTATCCTGACCACAAATCCTTGCAAGATCCAAAAGCAAAAGATTTGTTTCCGCCTTGGTTAACAGGGGTGAAATAAAAGAAGCTGATGCCTTTCTTTAGGTCCAGCATATAACACTAAGGGAAGACTTCCAACAGAAGAGACATCCCTACCGGCTTACAGCAGAGGATGAAGGTGTTGATGTGGACAAATGAATTCAGCATCAACTACGAAGATGAAATCTGATAGTGCTTGCAAATCTACTCTACCAGCGGATGTAAGGGGAACCAGAGCCCCACCTAGAGTTGGTCCATGAACACAGAAAAAATGTCTTCCCTTTTGTTTCCACCTTCTAGGCCCTCATCCCTAAGGGCCTGGTCATGGGAGAAGCAGCAACAATGCTGTTAGGCTACAAATATCAAAAAGGATTTGTTGCCAATGTGCCTTCATTAAGCATAGTCACAATCCCCTTCATTACCCTAATGTTTAGGAATGATGGTTTTTTGCAAGAATTACCCCTGTCGACGGTAACCCTGGACAATCATTCCGTAGAATCCATTTGGAAAAACTGGCGGGAACACGTTAGGGCTGCTGCCAATGCAATAAGGTAGTGAAAAGGCAAAAACCTAGAAAAACCCAAAACCTAGAAAAACACAAGTGGCAAAAATGGATGAAAGCCTACTACATACATATGATAAGGCAGGATGAACACAGTAAGAAAAAGAGAAACTTCAGAAGCCAAAAACTCTAGAGAACTCTAGTACTAACAAGTAGGAAACAAGAAATCATAGGGAAAAGTAGCAGAACATGCCAAATAGTGAAAAGGATAGGACAGGAACCTTTATGGTATTGATAAGTGTCTAATGTAACAGTCAAAGTTGTTAACTTTTTGGGGGTTTTGACCATTAATTTCTATCGTGTCATGCCACCTCTCTTAGTTTTTCTTCCTTTGTTTTTTCTTCCTGCAGGTTGGAGTGCATTATGGATGCATCGAAATAAAGTGGGACCAAGCGAAGCAAAAGTTAAGTGTACACGGGTCAAAGCAAGAGAAAAGCATTGGCTATGTGTCGCCAACATTATCAAGTTGCTACCATTTTTGTGCCACCATTGGCTGCGCATCATTGATGATTTGATGTAGCGGCAACGCGTCACCACCAATTCCTCTATTTTGGTGATGCATTGGCCCAATTTCCGGATCTTGGTGGTGTTATGGCTCTCCTAGCTGGAAGCTCATTTAAGGAAGGTAGAGTTTTTGAAAAGTTCATTTGGAACCTTATTTCAAGTTCACGTAATAAGAATTAGTGAGTTTAGCAAAGTTCACTAAGTTCCGAAAATGTTAAGGCACTAAATGAAGTTCAGGGTCAAAATGTTAATTTAGCATATTGAAGGGTTGGGCCAGATCCCGAGTGTTAAAAATGAGTTTTGAAAACCTAAATTTTACTTTTAACCTAAGCTTAGTTTAAATAAACAAGATTTGACCAAGTTTGACTAAGGTTACCTAAAAGAATGGGGAATTTTGCAACCTTTTAAATACTTTGGTGGCTTGTTGGTTTTGAAGCTTATAAAACTTGGTAAAGTCAAGGGAGGCTGCCATTTCCCCCAAAACCCTGGTTCATTATTCCTCTTTTGATTTCGTCAAGAATTCTATTTCAAAATCATAAAGTTTTGGTAAAAAGTGAAGCTACCAAGGGTGTTTATGCTATAATAAGTTTGTTCCAAGAAGAATTTCATGTTTTTAGAGCTTGGAACCATGTTTCCCACCATCCCTTATTTTTATGTGAGGTAACTTCTGATTTCTTGGTGAATTGTTGTTTATTAGTTGATTAGGAGCTTGGGTTTTGATTGAAAGTTAGTAATTATGTGTTTTGTGCCTTTGGTTTCTTATAACTAGGAAAAACTTTGTGGAACTTTGGTTCTTGAGGAAAGTTTGATTGATTCTTTCTTGTAAGTTGAAGTTAAGGTAAGGGGGTTCTGTTTTCAAGCTTGATTAATGCTATTGGAGTGTGTTTGCTTGATGAACTCAAGTAGTTTTGACAATAACATTAATTAGAGGGCATAGTTGATCATGGTGGACTATTAGTTTTATGAAGATTGGAATGATGTTGTAATGCATCATAGGTAGGCTTGTCATAGTTGGTTGTGATCTCTGCAATATATTTTATAGGTATGTGAAGTTTGGAGGTCATCTAAGCATGTTTGGTATACTTGGGAAGTCTTCAAAGGTCATAGCAGTAAAACTAAAAAATTTTGGGCATCACAGGTATTGGCATCGTGTCGCCAACGCCACAAAAATGTATCCGAGTGTTTACAACTGTAGCAATGTGTCACCACAGTTATGATGGCTAAAATTTTCAATTTTTCTAAAAGGTTCAATAGGAGACCTAAAGGGGTCCATAAGGTACCTAGGGGTCTATGTATTTTAAGGGTACTCCAAGGCTTCCAAAACTCCTCAAGACCTAAGAGTTTTCTTGAGCATTTGTGGTTACTTTTACCATAAACAAGAAAACCAGTTAACAAAGGGCCATAACTAAGTATCACTAACTTGGGTGAAAGGTTTAGTACCATCAGCAACCTAGTCGTCCCATCGGGCATGAGGTTGTGATGTGAAACTTTAGCGCACCTAGTGGGTCTTTATGGCCTAGTCAACAGTAATCCCACCATAGTTCCCTTGTACAATATAAGGGAGTTTCAACTATTGATTTATCACTGGTTAGGCTAGTAAGTTACACTTGCTAGTATGTAAGGCTCTTCCTTGTAGTTTAAGGACTAGGTAGAGGAAAGGTCCCAAGGGACTAACACATATGCGCATAAGTTTAGTCTCAGGCTATATGAGCTCATAGCAGATTACATATGTTCACATATGTGTTGTCCTTAGTAACTTTTCTTACAAGTGAAGTGAAGACCCTTGCTGAGAATTCTGAATTCTCACTTCATAGTTATGCTGTGCAAATTCTGACGTTGTTAAGCTGGATAACCGTTGAGGATTGTCACAATAGTTTTTGGTTGCATGTACTTCATTTGAGAATATTTGTGATTCTAGTCTACTTGGGTTACTTGTTGTTTAAATAATAATTTTAACTATAGTATTTTTCTTGGCCTCAAAGCCTAGCAACATGTGGATAAGACTTTTGTGACTTACCACTGGGACTTACCTCCAAGGTGAGAGTTAGTTTGAGAAGATCTCAGTCGAGGCTTGTATATATAGTACTCTTAGTTACCTCCCTTATCTATGATGGAGTCCTAGACTCTAGGGTTGCTATTAGGTAAGGAGCATTAGTCTACTTTATGTTGAATGCTCATACACATTTGTTATGTGTAGTATTAATCATACAAATGCTGATTTTGTATGCTTTGGCTATTTGAACTTGTTTCCTATTAAAAGTATCTTAGCCAAATGAATGTTTTTATAGTTTACATTTACTCTAGTCAAAGCATAAAGAGCATGCATTCTGCATATTTCAAGTTAATCAACTAGTTTCACAGAGTTTTAATCTGCTCATATATATAGCTAGCCAATTGCAACCACTGTAAGACCAGTTCTCACAAGCTTCCTGGGTAGGGCCATGGACAACCATGTTAGTTTTTGGTGTCAAAGCTTAGAGCTCAATTCATAGATATTGGGGGCTAAGACTGAGCACTAGTTTTGGAAGTCCATGTGCTAGGATAGTTAGTACCGGCCAACATCTGGCGAATGTTATTTGGCTTTGGTTGCAGGTTGTTATGGTTGACACTAGGTCAAGAGCTTCGAGATGAGCTAGGGAACCCAGTAAAAGTTCTAGTGATCTAGTTATGGCAAGTTTGGATGCGATATCCAGGGTGCTTCAGGGGTTAACTCAAACTATGACACAAGTGGCATAAGGCATGACTACTATCATAAATGAGTTATTCCAAGATCATAAGGACAGAGAAGTTGTCTAAGAAGAAAATGACCAAGGGAATGAACCATCCTAAGGTCAAGAGAGGCATGTCGAGCAACAACAAGTGCCTAGGGTTCATGAGGAAAAAAAAACATGCTTATGAGTATGAGGTAAAGCAATAAGTTATAGAGGCTCCAAGGAGGGGAGAAACCCCGCATCAGATGAGGTTGCTTGAGAAGTTCAAGACAGTAGACCCACCAAATTTTGAAGGGTTAAGTGACCCTGATCAAGCTGTGTATTGATTGTCCAAGATGAATCGACTGTTCATATGTGGAGGCTATGAATCAAAGTAGAGAATGGCCTTAGTACCTTTCTTTTTTATAGGGAGGGCTAGTCCTTGGTGGGATGATATGATGGAGATGTTGAAGGGAGAGTAATGGTACTCAACTAGAGCACAAGAAAAAGGTGCTCAAGTGGCCATACCTTGAGAGGAAGTTTCGACAAGAATATATCAATGAAGCTACACAAGATTAGATGAAGGTTCAGTTTGAGAACCTTGTTTAGGGAAAGATGTCAGTGAGAGAGTATGAGTAACACTACAATTTGCTTATACGGTATGCTCCCTATATGGCTAGGAATGATGAGTTGAAGGCCAAAAAGTTTTTCCAAGGCCTTAAGCCTGTGCTTCGAAGATATGTAGGGACAGTGGATATCTGGAGCTATCACCAAGTGGTTCAGAAAGCATTACCCGTAGAAAAGGAGATCAAAGACTCGAGAACACCAAGAAAAAATGTGAAGGTTAAACCAGCCAACCTACGAAAGAATGCCAAGAAATGACCGATGGTAGGAAGAACTTCCAAGGGTCAAGGTCTCTTCAAGAGAAGGAAAGTGGGTTTGTGCCCTAAATGTATATGGTTCCATGGCACGAAGCCATGCACGTTAGGAACTAACATCTGCAACATTTGTGGTAGAAGTGGTCAATAGGTGAAGGAATGCCCATGGGCTCAAACTTTGCCAGGTTTGCCTAGAAATCCACCCTTGCACCCCTTTCCATAGGAAATCGACCTAGTGTAACTATAGTAGCAGTTGAGCTGAGGGTTTTAACCTTAGCTCGTCAGGTGACCAAAGAGCCAGCCGTCGTTCAAAATAATTTTACTTTCCAAAACAATTGTGTTAGAGTACTTTTTTATACTTGAGCTACTCTTTCTGTAAAATTGTCTACCTTGGTAGATAAACTTAAATTGCAGTGAGAAGTCTCAGAAGAGTTAAGACTCATCAGAACAGCAGGGATGAGTTTTATTATGACCAATGAATTGGTTACTAGGTATCCCTTATAGTTAAGCGACCATGATTTTTCTTGTGAATTATGGGTGATAGAATTAAGGTCTTATGACCTAATATTGGGAATGGATTAGCTAAGTAAGCACAAGATGCAAATTGACTGTGCTAGTCACTCGGTCGACATTACTGATGCTCAAGGAGCTAAAGTGACTTGCATAGAAGGGTTAGCATTTAGTGCTAAGACTTGTGGATACCAACCCTATCGTCAATGAGGAGGAATATTATTCTTTGAATGGGGTGGCCATAGAGAAAGAAGTTAAGGAGATTCCTGTAGCCAATTAATTTTCTAAAATGTTTCTAGTGAAGTTACCTGGGTTACCACCCAAGAGGGACACTGAGATTTCTATCTATCTTGAGCCTGGAGCAGAACCTATTTTAATACCACCTTACGGAATGTCAGCTCTTGAGATGGATGAGTTAAAGAAGCAGTTAAAGGAATTGTTAGAGAAAGGCTTTATAAAGCCTAGTGTATCACCGTGGGGAGCCCCAGTGTTGTTTATGAACAAGAAGGATGAAACTTTAAGACTATGCATTGACTATAGAAAGTTGAATGCAATGACAGTCAAGAACAAGTATCCACTTCCTAGAATTGATGACTTGTTTAACAGGCTCAGAGGAGCAAAAGTGCTTTCTAGGATTGACCTTCGGTCTGGATACTTCCAGATCAAAATAAATGAGGAAGATATGGACAAGATATGGATACTGCGAGTATACAGTTATGTCATTTGGTGTGACTAACGCCCGATAGTGTTCATGGAAGCCATGAATAGAATCTTCAGATTGTTCTTGGATCGATTTGTTGAAGTCTTTATCGATGACATTTTGGTATACTCATAGTCTATGCATGAGCATGAAGAGCACCTTAGAACGGTTTTGCAAGTACTAAAGGATAATCAGTATTATGCAAAGCTGTTTAAGTGTGAGTTTTGGTCTGAAATGATGCAATTTCTAGGGCATATTATCAGTGCTTAAGGTTTATCAATTGATCCTGAAAAGGCTCAAGCAGTGGTTGAGTGGAAAATACCAACTTAAGTTACAGAAGTTAGGAGTTTGTTAGGCTTGACAGGCTACTATAAGAGGTTCATAGAGAAATTCTCTGTGATAGCTACACTGTTGACAGCCTTGACCAAGAAAACTCAGAAGTTTGATTGGACACCGAAGTGTGAAGAAGCTTACTTGGAGTTCAAGAAAAGGTTGACAAGTGCACCAATACTCATTTTACTATATCCAAATAAAGCTTTCACAGTGTACACGGATGCATTAGGCTCTAGACTGGGGTGTGTATTGATGTAAGAAAGTCAGGTGATCACCTATGGCTCAAGCTAGTTGAGGCCTAATGAGTTAAATTATCCAATTCACGACCTTGAGCTAGTAGCAGTAATCTTCGCTCTTAAGCCTTAGAGGCATTACTTGATGGGTAGGACGTTTAGAATTTTCATCGACCATAAGAGTTTGAAATATCTATTCACACAGAAGGATTTAAGATGAGGCAGTGGCGATAGATCGAATACATAAAGGATTATGATTGTCCGATTAAGTACAATGCAGGCAAATGAAATGTAGTGGCAGATGCACTAAGTCAGAAGTACACAAGAGTGATCTTATCTAGGAATCTAGCTACGGGTTCTTTAGAGGAAATGTTTGGGGATTGTTTATTGACTTTGCATAAGTTTTGGCAAAACCAAGAAAGGTCCTTAGTCTACACATTGGAGATATAGTCAACCTGGTTAGCTAAAGTCAAAGATGCTCAGGGCAAAGATCCATTACTGAAGAAAATTTCTAGAGAAAAAAAACATGGTACTGTGAGGAAGGAGTTCCAATAAAAAGATGGAATACTACACCATGGAGATCGACTCTATATGCCGAATATGGAGGGACTTAAGCAGCAAGTCCTACAATCGGCACATAGTAGTAGGTTCAATATTCATCCTGGTGTTAATAAGATGTACTATGACCTAAAGACACATTTCTGGTGGCCAGGACTTAAGAAGGATGTAGCAAGACATATGGCTAAATGTTTGACGTGCCAAATGGTTAAAGCTGAACATCAAAAACTGGCAAGCACACTTTAAAGTTTACCTCTTCCAAAAAGAAAGTGGGGGTTCATTACCATGAATTTCCTAGTAGGGTTACCGAACACCCAGAGTTAACATGATGTTATATGGGTGATGGTCGATAGGTTGACTAAATCGGCACACTTTATACCCATAAAGGTTACTTATACTCTGGAAAGGCTGGCTCAATTGTATGTTAAGAAGATTGTGAGATTACACGGTATACCAGATCAGATTATATCTGATAGGGATCCTCGGTTATGTCATGGTTTTGAAATACTTTCCAAGAAGCATTAGGAAGTAAGGTTAGCCTCAGTATCACCTTTCATCCTTAGGCTGATGGACAATCTGAGAGAGTGATTCAAACTTTGAAGGATATGTTGCGCATGTGTACTATTGACTTCAGATGTGATTGGGATCAGCATTTACCAGTTATCGAATTTGCTTATAATAATAGTAACCAAACCATTATAGGTATGGCACCATATGAGGCTTTGTATGGTAGGCGGTGCATGATGCCCCATTATTGGGTGGACCCGTTAGATATGGTAGTCATCGATTCTAAGATTATAGCTGACACCACACCTAAGATTAAGTTAATTTAGAAGCGGATTAGCGTAGCTAATGACCGACAGACTGAGTATGTGAATATGAGGAGAATAGATTTGAGCTTTGAAGTTGGGGACAAAGTACTTCTCAAGGTGTCTCTTATGAAAAGAGTTACCCGGTTTGAGAAGAAGGGTAAACTAGCACCTAGCTACATTGGACCCTATAAGGTTTTAGAGAAAATAAGAAAAGTGGCTTATCCGATGACATTACCACATAACTTGTCCCAAGTGCATAACATGTTTCACGCTAGTCTTCTAAGGAAATGCATAGTAAATCCAGGATAGGTCGTTAATCCTTCAGTGTTACCTATCCAAGAAGACTTAACCTATGAAGAAAAACCTGTTCAGATACTTCATAAACAAGCCAAGAAACTTAGAAACAAGTGGATTCCAATGGTAAAAATCCTTTGGTCAAATTATAGTGAAAAAGAAGCTACTTGGAAGGCAAAGTAGGATATGCTAAAAAGATATCCTAACGTTTTTTCTTAGTTAAAGTGAAATTTAGGGGACCAAATTCCAGAAGGAGGAGAAAATGTTATGGTTCTCTTAGGTGGAAGCTCGTTTTTGGAAGGTAAAGTATTTTAAACTTTATTTGGAACCTTATTTCAAGTTCACATAGCAAGAATATGTGAGTTTAGCAAAGTTCACTAAGTTCCGAAAAGGTTAAGGCACTAAATGAAGTTCATAGGTAAAATGATAATTTTACATTTTGAATGGTCGGGCCAGGTCTTGAGTGTTAAAAAAATGAGTTTTGAAAACCTAACTTTTACTTTTAACCCAAGTTTAGTTTAAATAAACAAGATTTGACCAAGTTTGACTAAGGTCACCTAAATAAATGGGGCATTTTGCAACTTTTTAAATACTTTGGTGGCTTGTTGGTTTTGAAGCTTATAAAGCTTGGTAAAGTCAAGGGATGCTTCCATTTCTCACTTAAACCCAAGTTCATCCTTCCTCTCTTGATTTCATCAAGAATTCTAGCTCAAAATCACAAGGTTTTAGTAAAAATTGAAGCAACCAAAGGTGTTTATGCTATAGGAAGTTTGTTCTAAGAAGAATTTTATGTTTTTGGAGCTTGGAACCATGTTTCCCACCATCCCCTATTTTTTATGCGAGGTAATTTGTGATTTATTAGTGAATTCTTGTTTATTAGTTGATTGGTAGCTTGGGGTTTGATTAAAAGTTAGTAATTGTGTGTTTTGTGCCTTTGGTTTCTTCGAACTAGGAAGAATTTTGTAGAACTTTGGTCCTTGAGGAAAGGTTGATTGATTCTTGATTGTGAGTTGAAGTTAAGGTAAGGGAGTTATGTTTTCAAGCTTTGATTAATGCTATTGGAGTGTGTTTGCTTGATGAACTCAAGTAATTTTGACAATAACATTAATTAGATGGCATAGTTGATCATGGTGGACTATTAGTTTTGTGGAGATTGGAATAATGTTGTAATGCATCATACGTAGGCTTATGATAGTTGGTTGTGGTCTTTGCAACATGTTTTACATATATGTGAAGTTTAGAGGCCATTCAAGCATGTTTGGTATGCTTGGTAATTTTTGAAAAATCATAGCAGTAAAACTGAAAAATTCTGGGCATCGCAGGCATTGGTGACGCATCAGTAATAACGCCATGAAAATGTATCCGAGTGTTTACAATTCTGGTGACGCGTCACCACAGTTATGATGGCTACTAAATTTTTTCAATTTTGCTAAAAGGTTTGAGGGGAGGCCTAAGGGGGTCTTTAGGATACCTAGGGGTTTAAGTATTCTGAAGGTACTCTGAGGCTTCCAAAACCCCACCGAGACCTAGGAGTTTCTTGAACTTTTGTGGTTACTTGTACCATAAACAAGAAAACTAGTTAACAAAGGCCACAACAAGTTATCACTAGCTTGGGTGAAAGGTTTAGTACCATCGGCAACCTAGCCATGCTGTCGAGCATAAGGTTGTAATGTGAAACCTTAGCATATATAGTAGGTCTTTATAGCTTAGTCAACAGTAATCCCACCATAATGCCCCTGTACAACATAAGGGAGCTTCAACTACTGATTTATCACTGGTTAGGCTAATAAGCTAGGCTTGCTATTAGGCAAGGCTTTGCCTTATAGTTCAAGAACTAGGTAGAGGAAAAGTCCCAAGGGATTGAGACATATGAGCCTAAGTCAACCTTTAGGCTGTATAAGCTCATAGCAGATTATATATGTTCACATATGTGTTCTCCTTAGTAACTTTTCTTACCGGTGAAGTGAAAACCCTTACTGAGAATTCTGAATTCTCACTCCCTAGTTATGTTGTGCAAATTCTGATGCTGTTGAGCCAGATAACCATTGAGGGTTGTCACAGTAGTTTGTGGTTTTGTGGTTGCAGGTACTTCATTTGAGAATCTTTGTTATTCTAGTCTACTTAAGTTACTTGTTGATTAAGTAACAGTGCTAACTATAGTGTTTTTCTTGGCCACAAAACCTAGCAGCGCGTGGACAAGACTTTTGTGACTCGCCACTGAGACTTACCTCCAAGGTGGGAGTTAGTTTGAAAGATCTTAATTAAGGCTTGTATATATAGTACTCCAAGTTGCCTTCCTTGTATATGATGGAGTCCTAGACTCTAGGGTTGCTCTTGAGTGAGGAGAATTAGTCTACTTTATGTTGAATTCTCTCATTTATGTTGAATGCTCTCACACAGTTGTTATGTGTAGTATTAATCATACAAATGTTGATTTTGTATGCTTTGGCTATTTGAACTTGTCTCTTTTGAAAAGTATCTTGGCCAAGTGAATGTTTTTATAGTTTCCATTTACTCCAATCAAAGCAAAAATAGCATGCATTCTGCATATTCTAGGTTAATCAACTAGTTTCACAGAGTTTTAATCCGCACACATGTACAGCTAGCCAATTGCAACCACTGTAACACCAGTTCTCACAGACTTTCTAGATAGAGACAGAACGGCTATGTCAAGTGGTCCCCCACTTCATGTTTAAATCCAAGCTCTCCATTGGCCAGGGGATTCTATCCCTTAAGTTAAGTGCAGCATAAGACAAGGTTTTATAAGGGTTTTAAAGACCAACTTCTCCAAGAAGGGTTTGATCATTCATCCATTCACCATACTCTTCTTTTCTTCATTTCTTGGAGTCACCATTGGGAGCTTGAGCTTGGAGCTTTGTTGAAGGTGCCAAAGGGGAGCTTAGAGGCTAACGAGACTTAAGCTTCTAAGGGTTTTTTCGGTTCCTTCTTCCTTTTTTCTCTCTTGTATTTCCTCATGGTTTACTTAAACTATAGTATGATGTTTGTTGCTAGTTTGGACATGGAGTAGATTTTTATATATCTCTAGGATGAAACTCTTGACACTTGTTATCTAATGTTTATTTGAGGTTTTTCATGGGTATTGACTATTTTGTGTTGCCTATTCTTGTGTTTAATGATTGTGTGTTGATTGGCCACTTCACACAAATTACAATCTCATTTTCTTCTTGAGAAAGAAAGAATGGAGGTGTAAATAAGGAATAGAGCATGATGGGTATTGTGGATTAGAGGTAATCCATGAACCCATTAGATGATTCAAACGAGGTTAGGTCTTAATCCATCTTAGGTTAATATATAAGCTTGAGAAATGCCATAGCTATTCTTAGGTGAGCAAAACTAGGACTCGAGAAATAGAGTTTCTATGTTTGAATCCTCACACCACATAGGAAGTTTAATACCCTTGAAACTTCATTTGACTTAAGCAGCAAATAAAAGAGTGGAATCTTAGGGAGATAACCTTCATAATAAAGTCACTTTCTTTTTAGTTGAATTAACTAGTTTGAGTTAGCTTAGTCCCCTTTTCAGTACTTCATTTCCATTTGTGACATTTGCATTCATTTGACACTTAGAATTCACTTAGCTTAGATTAAAGTTTAGCATTACGCCTTTTTTAGCTCAACCTTGTTAGTAGGTAGCTAGAACTTGACTCTAGGTAGAATCCTTCTTATCTCTTTGGATAACAACCGTATACACCATTTGCATACAACAACGCCATACATTTGCGAGTGAATAGGAGTTATAAATTTAAAACTCTTGTATTCACAACAAGTATATATAGGGAAACCTGCAAAAACTTGCGACCCTCAGGTTTCCCCTCGGAAACCACCATTACAAATAATAGGCCAATCGTTGAAGGACACATGGCCACTAAGAACTGCCAAGCTAGTCACACCTGGTCACTTCCTTGCAGAGCATTTAATGAATGTCTCTTTGTTTTCCTTTCAATTGACACATTTAACACGTATTCTAATTGCATATAAGTTACCAGGAAGAAACTCAAAATGATGGCATTCACCCGACTTCCCCAGGAAGCCAACAGAAGGGGGAAGGATTGCACCCTCACCCTAAATGACAATACCTGGATGCACCCATTAAACAAAAAGGAAAAAAGAGGGAAATGCACCTCCTCCCTAAAAGAGGTGCAATGGCTCACCCAGGAACGAGGGACCTTTAGCCCATATTCCTTCACAGAGGGTACCCATTGGTAGGAAACAAGCCCAGAGGCCCAAATCCTAGAGTCTAAAGACTAGGCCGTTCCTGGAAGTCCAAATAGATTCCAAAGGGAATTCCTTCTTAGATGGAAATTGTATCCCATAAATATAAGACAAGCTACAGGATTTTTACCCTAGGGATAAATTACTTGGAGCACACCTTAACTATATAAATCTTTCACCAATCCTTTGGTACAACATTCTGACTCTCCTTCCCTCCTCCTTGCTATGCCTCAATGGAAAGCTAACTTGAATGTTAGAGGGTTTCCCCCAGAACCACATCCCGGGGCCTTAATGCTATCTTTATACACAGGACCCTAATCTATTGTTCATTAAGCCCTTGTGCCCAGATTACCTGATCACATCACCTATCACAAAGACATAGTGAAAAGCAAAAAAAAAAAAAAACACATTGAGAAACAAGACTTACACTTACAAGTTTTCAAGCTAGTGTTTCAAGATTTTTACAATATTTTTAAATAGGCGCTTTTAGAGAACTTAAACCCAAACAAAATTTAGCCTTTCTAAAATTTTCTCCGTAAAATAAATTTTACATTTGATCATCAAGCTTACAGCGTCAAGTATGTTGTCCATTCCTAATGCTGACATGCCAAATTTAGTATAAATGACCAAATATTATTTCAATTTTAATTATTCAAATTAGGGGCAATATGGATACCTAATCATTTTATTGATTATCTTTAGAACTAGACAACTTACTTTTTGAATAATTACTTCTTTAATAATTGTTAAGGCATAATTTACAAAATTTAAACAATAAGAAACTTTTACATACATCTAATCTTGACCCTCTCAACTCCATTCACAGCCTTCTACCCCAACTCCATTGCTCCTTCTAGTACAATAGTTCTTTGTATGCAGTACCAAATTATCTCGCCATATTGAAAAAATCGTCTTTCATTTTGCTTTCAATCCTTCAAAATATTTAAACACAATAATGATATTGGTCGTAGGCAATAAAGGTAAACAAGACAAAAATCGAAATAAAAAAAATTAACTAACTCAAAATCTAGTGCATATTGGTTGTGGAGTTGCAAAAAATCATTGACCAATGTCCTCCAATCTTCATTTCTAGTCTTTGCATTTAAAAAATAAAAAAACAATAAACACCAAGCAACTGAAAAGTAGACAATGCATGAACATGGACATGAAAAAATTATACATTGAAAAACCTTTTACCCTTTACCCTTGAAACTTATCTACTAGCAACCTCAATCTTTTCAAATAGGGTTTCCTATAAAAGAGTTGCTCAACAAAAGCAGCACTGCATTTACCATTAAGAAGTCTTTATTTGCTAAAGCATCCCTACAACACATGAAAAAATGTGTAAAATATAAATGGAGGTAATGCGCACATTTTATGGTTTCTTTATCTAATGCAACTTCTATTTTTAATATGTACAATTATGCATATGGATGAAAGTTAATGGCATAGGATTAATTACACATTTCTAGTAGTTTATGAGATTGGCTTATAGAAGTATATATGTTGAAAGAGATTAAACCTTATAGTTATGAATCTCAAATTGAAAAAAAAGTTCAAACTTTAACTACTAAAATAGTTTACCCTAACGAAGCTCTTCACAGTCCAATCTTAGCATCTTCGATTTCTCATTGTTTGATGCCTTTCCTTACTTCACCAACCCCAATTCATGATTAGATCATGCCACCCTTGCTCCATACCAATTTACTCCACCACCCACTCTTCTCTATTCGATTCGCTTAGTTCATTCATCTCACTCCATCTCTCAATCTCTTTCTGCTTTTGTTAGGGATAGTTATCCCTGTCATTGGGTCCATATTTCTTTTCTGGATGGGTTCATTTGTGTAAAATGATGTATGAGTTGTTTCTTTGCTTGTTTATGATTTTTTTTCTTTCTTCCAATAAATTTGAATGGGCTTTCGTTTCTTGGGACTGAATTGATAAAAAGAAGGTTCTGAACATTTGATAGTTTAGGTGATGATCTCATCTCATATATTTGTTTCAACATGTCCATGCCTATGTAAATCATATCTTAAGGTTGAATTGATCATTTTTTTTCTTTTAAAGAATTCATTTCAAAGTAGCTATTTGATTAGCATTGGTATTTAAGATAACGTTGGGTTCTTTTGGCTATTGCATTCTTATTTGTATGGAAAAGTTCATCTATGTAATTTGGTTGTTGCTTTTGAAAATATCTAATGACACAATGCTGATCATTCAAGTTCTTTATGGGTTTGGTTGAATTTGAATTTTTTGCTTTACGTTGGGTTTAAAGGTAATAGATTGTTTTATGTTTGTGTTTTCTTCTGATTTTATTGGTATGGATGCACTGTATGACTCATAAAAGAGTTGATTTTGGTTAAGCAAGAAAGGAAAGTTGAAAATTGAAATCTTTTCCTATTTACCATTTGCTTAACCTTTTTTGTTTAATGGTTAAATATATTTAGTGCAACTTCGGATGTTGTTACATGTTCCTTCTTCGCATAATAAAGAAAAAGACAGTTGTGATATATTTTATTAAAACCATAACTAGTTGATATTTTTCCTTGATGAAAATATTTCTTTTTTTATAAAGTTATGGTGTTAATTTCCATGACAATGAAACTGCTAGATGTTTTGCATCATATTTCTAGTCCTTACAAATCTTATGATGCCTTATAAGTTATTCTTCTTTGGTGCACATATGGCCATGTAAATGAAAATATGTTGTGCTTAATTCTTTCACTCAACATTTGTTCGTTTATGTTTGTTTGCTAGATAATTTACCAATGTCTCTTGTTCCTAAAGGGATCATAAATATTTTCCTAACCTGTATTGTGCTTACTGGATTTTCAATAGTGAAAATTACAAGCTAAATGATATAATTCTTAAGTAAAATCCAAATATGGGCCCCTAACTTTAAGGGTCATTCTAAAGTGGTCTCTTAACTCTAAAAATGACTATTAAAGTCCCATAATTCAACTCGTGTGTCCTATTTTGGTCTCTACAAAAAGTTTAAGCATTATCTCAGACAGAATTTCCCTACGTGGCACTTGCTACTCCCATGATAGGTCTCAAATTGCCATGTGGATGACTATGCTAGAAGAATAAGAAAATTTAAGTTAAAATTGACACAAACAAATAATTATAAGGTCTCAAATTGTCCAACTTCCCAAACTCATTTTCTTTTTCATAATAGACGGTGTTCCTCTTCTCTCCTTCATGCGTTCCTCTCAAATTCATCAACTAGGATTCTTGGCAGTGCCGTCCTTCGCTCTATCAGCTTCCATCGGCAATTGCCCTTGTCTTCAGGCCGTGAATACTTAGGTAGTAATGAACCCACATGGTATAGTGTACCAAACAACCCACGGTCAAATCAGCCATAATTGGAGAAGATTTTGGGGAAGATTGAACCAAATTAACTAACCAAGACAAACGAGACGATGATGAGAGATAGAGAGATGGACGCAGATGAACTGATTGAACTAATGAAGACAAACAAGGATGGATGAGGATCGATGTGTAGATGGACAAGAATAAAAAAAGACTGATGGACATAGGCGAACAAGGATGGATGAAGATCAATTAAGACAGATGGGGACGAAGTCGTAAGCGGAAATATAGGAGATGGCGAGACGGTGAGATGATGGCGGGCGTAGATGGCAGTGGCTAACAGTGAGAGTTGGGAAAGAAGATGAAATTAGGGTTATCAATCTTTTAAGTCCAAAAAATTATTTATCTATGTCAATTTTAGCCTGAGATTTATTATTCTTCCAGTCTTATCACTTGTTGCTATAAAAGAGGATGTCATGTGGCATTCTGGATGCCACATATGTAATTTTAGTCTGAAATAACACCTGAACCAACGGTAAAAGCCAAAATAGGACGTGCAGGTTGAGTTGGGGGATTTTAATTGTCACTTTTAGAGTTAATGACCCACTTTAAAACAATTCTTAAAGCTAGGGAACTAAATTTGAATTTTACCCTATAACTCTTATTCCTGCATATGTGCCTTTTATTATGTTAGAGGATACTAATAGAATGCTAATATAGTATGGGCTATAGATATTTTGCTGATTGTTGTAAACTTCTATGGTTGTTTTCTCAATTAACTTGTTTGTACTTTCATTTGTCTAAGGTATCTTATATCTGAGGTTGCTCTTGCCCTATAAATATTATACTTTCTTTTTCAAAGAGAGAGATTTTAAGGAGTGACCCAAAAAAAATGAATTTGCCTTCTTTTAACTTCAATTACTAGCGGCGCAGAGTTCACTCACATAGACATTGACCTTAAATATATCAAGCTATACTTAATATTGTATTCTCTTAGGAATTGTATTTTACGTAATGAAAAATATTATGACTAAGATAGCTTTATTTATCAGATGAACATGCTTTCTTTTTTTCTTTAATATGAGTATATTCGAATGTGTTTTAACAATATAAGGATATAGAATATTGTTGTTAAGAAAATCTTCTCTACTAAACATGTTTTCTAACTTTTCACTTCTAGAAAATTGTTTTCCCCTAGAAACAACTAAACGTGTTTTCTAAAAAGTATTTTAGAAAACTATACATAGAAAACAAAAACTAGAAACAGAAAAAGAAAAGAAAAATTATTTTCTACATCCAAACACCATGTAAGCTTTTCAAAATCTTCTCTTGAGTCTTTGGACAAATAGTTATTTAGTGTGACCACAAAAGAATTGGATGATTCAGTTGACAAAGATATGAATTCATCTTTGCAAAAAAAATTTCATATCTAAACTTCAAGAATGATTCTTCTATATCATTACAGTTCACCCCATAAAATACATTTTTATTAGGCTCATATTGAAATAATAGTAACCTGAAAACATTAAATGAAAATCAAGTAAACAAAATCCAAAACACGGGAAAAATAGTTGAAAGTAAGACAACAATGACTTAGTTATAATTCTTATAATAGAAACAAACTGACATAAACTTTTGTAAGATTTACATTACAGTCTTTGACATGACATTAACTTAATAGAAGTCATACATTAGAAATATCAATTAGTTAACAAAAATCTATGACAAGTCATACACTAAAACTATCAATTAGTTAACAAAAATCTATCACAAGTCATACACTAGAAATATCAATCAGTTAATAAAAATCTAACAAAATTATTTGAAGCTATCAATAACAATGTATCATTTGAATAACAAAATTTAAGCACTTACATTTTTTCAATAATTTTTGTTCTTATTTATAGTATTTTATCAACCCAATTATATATTTGAGC
Source organism: Aquilaria sinensis (assembly GCA_005392925.1). NCBI lineage: Eukaryota > Viridiplantae > Streptophyta > Magnoliopsida > Malvales > Thymelaeaceae > Aquilaria > Aquilaria sinensis. The sequence continues at coordinate 42,603 of SMDT01000530.1, forward strand.
CTCTAAAAGAACTTTTTTTTTTTTTTGTATACAAAAACATGTTTTACAAGTATACAAGGAAAGAGGTATCAGTATTCTAGGTAAGAGAATGAAAATGCTAGATTTTTTGGGACCCAAAAAATAACAAAATCAGCTTTATATGGCATTTTAGAAAAGAAAGTAGAGAAGCTAAAGTCGAACCCCTAACATTTCCACAATACCTCCAGCACCTTACCCATTAGGTCAAAAGTGCTGGGACCTCTAAAAGGACTCAAAACCTACTGTTATGACTTATTAAAGTAATATCAACCTATCTCTATAGATTATTGTAAGTCCATTAGAGCTCTAATTTTAAATGATATAAGTGCAAAATTAAATGGACTATATATAGAAACTTGTACTTGTTATGACTAGAAAACTACAATAAACAAAATTAGCAAATGATTATACCTAGTGAGAATTGCATCTTCTTGCTTCTCCTCAAAGATCATAATAGTCCCATCGGTATAATTAATGAAAATTGCCTTCATAAACTTTCACCACTCTTATTTATAATATCTGGTAACTTGTGATCTTAAATACTAGTATCTAAATTTTTATAAAATATTTATAATATATGGAATAATATTGATACCTGTTTAACTCTTGATTCTCTTAAACACTGCACTACTTCATCTTAAATTTTTAAAAGGTTGACTATTAAATAATTCTTAAGTTATTTGACAATATCTAATTTTAAGATAGAAAATATCTTTCTCACTAACATTTTCTATTAACTTGACAATCTCTATAAGAAATGGATTCAATATATGTAGCAAATAATAGAAATCAAGAAAAAAAGGAAAAGAAAAATTAAACTCACCCAAAACCTAGCAATTTATCATTGTGGTATTGCCAACTATTTCAATAAATGATACATCATAGTGGTGTTGCAAAATAGATTTGCTTCATTTACTAAAATATACATGTTCATCATATTCTGAAGAAAAGAAAAATAAACACCACTTTAGGTGTCTTTCATTATTTATTTGTCCTATCTAGGTCATATATCTTCATTTTGGTTCTAGTAAGGTCATATACTTTATATAGCACATTCTATTAATGTCCTTTTCATCATTTGGACTATTGACTTTGATGGAATCTAGTAAAAAATGACAATTAAAGTCCCTAAATTTTCTTCATCTTATTCCTATCACCATAAAACTTATGAACCTAACAACTTCACCATCATATTCATCATTCATAAAGAATCTACCATGCCTGGCCTAAGTAAATTACAAGGAGAAAAGGTAAGACATTGGGGCTTAGGTCGATATTCAGTTTCGAGAATTGATTAAGCAATTTGATAATGAATTGAAAATTATGAAAAATACCAACTCTTTTTCCCCATCATCACAACAATCCCAACTGCATCAAATCCTTTAGTTTTGTCACATGCCTATGACTTAGAATTGTTCTTCACCTATCAATCCTTTGCAACTCATATTACATGGCAATGTCTTTGATATGGGGATTTTGGGACTTGAAGAAACAAAATTCTTTCCAGATTTGTAATCCCTATGTTTCATGTTAAACACCACTTTTCTTATTCCTAGCAAAATCTAAATCCTAACAAGTCAATACCATGACTACCTTTTTGATTCAAAAATCAAGCACTAACCTCACCCAAATCCACCAGATTAATGTCAACTTTCCCACTTTCGCGTCCAACAATTTCTCATACCAGTTTCCAAATATAAAGATGATTAGTTTACAATCCTTTAGCCACACGAGTCTCAAGGATCTGTTGCCCACATCTCTATCAATGATCACACCCTAACCCACAACTCTAGTTGGCATAAAATTCCGATCAAGAACAAGCCTAACGGATAGCCCATTCTAATTAAGAAATCCATATAGAAGAAATATATCTGGGGATTTTTGACCTTGAAGAAACAAAAGTTCCAGCTCCAAATAAAGGTTTGTTTGTGAGTATTCTAAGATTTCTAATTTGATATGAACTTGAATCAATAAGCTATGTATTGCATAAATTCATGTTTTTTTATTGATAAGAAAGTCTGAAAATACTTATAAGTTTTAAACCAACAGTAGATGTAAGGCAATCATTCTTATCTAAATTTGTTGCATGAACACTTTGATCAAGCAATTAAAACCTATGCTTTTTAAATGATCTGATAACTTCATCACTCGTATTTACTATAAAAAGTACTGGTATCTAAATTTTTATTAAATATTTATAATATCGAAAGCAATATTGATACCTGTTTTAACACTTGATTATTTTAAAATCTACACTACTTCCTCTTAAAATATTGGTTGTTAAATAATTCTTAAGTTATTTGACAACTATCTAATTTTAAGATAGAAAATGGGTGGTTAAGGGTTTGACTCCCGCCTGCCCCGTTTCTTTCCAAAAGATGCCATTTGCACTAGTTTAAAAAGCCACCATTTTTGTGTCTTTCCAATTTTTACTAGTAAAGTGGCAAAGGACTTAAGGTGAAAAATAGAAGGTGTTAGGGGTTTCACTCCTACCTCCCCCATTTCTTTCTAATTGATACCATTTATACTAGTTTGGGTGCTTTTTGGGTCCCAAACAAGTAGGTGCGTCCCTTTTTTTCACACATGTAAATATCTCCTAAACCCTTCTATCTAGTAGTAACTACTTTTAATTGTAAAAAAAAAATGAGACACTAAAGGAGAGAAATAAAAGCATAGAATAGTTGTCAAGCATGATCGGTAATTAGTTACTTTACGGAGGATAATTTTGGAACAAAATTACAGGATGCACAAGGCACATATTTGTACCTTATACTCAAATTAGATTGAGTCGAGTCTATGTTTAAGGCCATACCCAAGTTTCACCAACCCAATAGGCCTAATCTATCCTCTTCTAGTTACCATGAATATTGTCATATAACAATCACAATCCCTCCAAATTTTGTTTTGGAAGTGACACAATGTGCAAGTTTGTCATGGATCTAATCTTAGGCTGAGAGAAGACAAATTAGGTACATATCCTTTTTATTTCCATGAAAATCACTCACTAATAATGTCAAATTAGGGGAAATCACCCAATAACGTATACATCAAGTCAGGACAAATATGCTATTGATATTAAAAACTATCATGTTTCGGGGGGTAAGGTTACTGGGTCATAATAGATTATATCTATCAATGTACTCCATCTTTTCAATCGATGAATAAAAGAACTTTTAGGCTAGGTGCAATATGGCACAACGAGCTTAACATAGTAGCATAATATGTCGATTATTGATAGAGAAGATTTAATTGATGCCTAAATCATTTAAAAGATACTCTATCTTTCCAAAGCTGTTGCAACATTTTTTATTTTGGGTAATCCCAAATCTTTTCAATATTCTCATATTTAATAGATTACTTTATCAAATTACTCTTAAAACTATCATTTTAATATTCTTCTTTTCCAATTTCTCAATTTACGTGTGAAAAGTAAGGATAAAAGTGAAAATTACACAATTTTTTTCCTCATTCTTAATCTTCACATCAATCAAATGATTCAATAGATATAAGATTAAAGGAGTATTAAGTTTTGGACTAAGATCCTTAGTCCTACATTCATTTCATTCAAGTCAATAAAGAAAAATCAGGAACCATATCAGTCAAGATTGAAAGCTATCCCTTATTAGTTTTCAAATTGATGTCCTTCATCATCTCTAGACAATGAGGTCAACAAGGTAGAGATTGGTTGTTGATTGTTAGACAGGAATGGCCTGAAATAGAAAATAAGGGAGCTAAGAGAGGATCCTGATAGTTTTCCCAAGGGAGAACCTCTAACCCTCAAGTCAAGCAAGTGATAGAGAATTAGGAGAAATAAAGTGCAATAGGAGACAAGAGCTAGGTTACCTCAAAGTAGAGAGCTACCGTATGTATATACAGGGCAGAGGTGAAAAATGATGCCATTGCATAATTCTTGGGATTAGGACAGACATGTGCCTAATCGGTTTCACATTTCCAAAGGCCCTATGTACCCTAATGAACCCCCTGCCCCTACCAACCATTAATCTGATGCTTGAAGCCATTGTCCCGATATTGCCTCCTAGTGTACAAGCATGTTGGTTTGCTTGTAAACCCATGTTTAGTCCTTAATGGGTAATAGCCATAGTGCATCTACCAAGGTTTGGGCTAGTTATATAATTCAACATTGTTTCATGTCCAAGGTTCTTCTCAATGTCACCAAGGAAACCTCTAAGGATGCTGGCAGAGACCTCTATTATAGGCAACTACCAAGGTCTCTTCATGCTCTAAACGAGCAACTACAACAGTTCCTCTCTTCAACTCCAAGGCCAGTTCCATTCTAAGGTATCTTGGCTAAACCAAAGTTCCCTGTGGTACGATTGTTGTCAAAGATACAGTAGTACCTTGGCCATCACAAATCCCTTTATCGTCACTATTGTTTGATGCCAAAATGCAAGTGCAACCTAATGAGTTGTAACGTTGTTCACGTTACACATTGCATAACTTCAATGGCATATGCGCCCAATATTGAAAAAGTTTGGTTGATTATTTGCAAGTTATCCACAAAAAATGCAAAAAATTAGTCCACTAATGCCATAATATATCATTAGCCCTATGTTGAAAAAAAAGGTGCCATATTTATTCTATTTAAAACATTTAGTGGGCCATATTTATATCACATAAAAACCACCAATGTTTGTGGCTAGTCCAAATAGACAATTATTGTTTTTTAGCTAAATATACTGGAGACATTTTAATTTTTTGCCTTAAATTTGACTTAAATTTATTTATATGAAAATTTAAAAAAAAATTCTAAAAAACACTATATTTAAAAAATATAAGTCTTTCAATTTCTAAATATAATTTTTTAAAAATTTTTAAAAAATATTAAGATAAATAAATTTAAATTAAACTTAAATAAAAAAAACTAAAATGTTGCATAGAATTTTGTACAAAAATGGTATTACTTATGTTATTATATTGTTAAACCAATCATTCTCTGTTAAACTTAGTGACCAATTTAGCGTTAAATTATTGTTTATAAAGAATGACAGAAATAAATCACTTCTAGAATACATTTCTTCAATTTCTACATGTTAATTTCTATATCATTTCCTTTCTTTTTTCTCAATTCCTCACACATTTAACAATCATAAATCTCTAATTTTTTCCAAAATTTGCAAGAAATTATATTTATTTTACTCAAAATATCATCATGGAGAACTTTTTTTTACAAGTTATACTTCTTTTACATTGAAATATTTTCAAGATTTAACGAGGCCCAAGTGTGGGAGAAAAGGCCCATTCAAGTTTCAAAACGCCTGCAATATCTGAACAGAAAGAAGCTGCCGAGCAAACAAAAGAACCGGCAAAAATCCACAAGACAAGGAGCTGTTTCGCGGCACCACCTGGACATGACTATGGCGATCTCCAGTGAACAAGCCGTAGAAGAAGCCCGGAGGCCCACCGACCAGGACCCTAGGCAGCAGTCGGAAGAATGGGAGACGATGGCTCGAGCTTGGCTCAGCGCTTTCCCGGAGGCGAAGGCCGTCACGGTGCCCCAGGTGGAAGCCTGGATCGACACCAACCACGCCTCTCTCCCGCCGGGCCTCCAATCCATGCCCAGGCCGGAGCTCATCGACCGCCTCTTGTCCATCCAGAACTACATGAGATTGCCCTCTCAGGTTTTACAATTTGAATTTGAAGACTGTAAATTCGGGAGCTGATAATTAATGATACCCTGACCGTGGTTGGCATTTATGATTTGCGTCTTTATGGGACTGAGATCTTTTTCCTTTTGTTTATTATCAACTTGAGAGATTCTAGCATTTAATTTTTAGATGACAGCTAGTTTTAGATGGGTTTTTCATTACTTTACTTGCAATATAGATTGCTGTGTCCATGTGATTGTTTCTCCTTTTAGGGTTTAAGGGTGTTCCTTGCTTGGTCTTCAATCTCATATTTATTTGCTGGGCTTGGGGTTCCGCCATATTTTGCCTTCTGGTCAGTGGTCACGGTGGTGGTGCGTATCTAAAGATGCATGTAAGAGGGTATTGTTTGAATCCATGATTCTATTTGGGCCTTTGTTTTATTTGTTGTATTAGTTTCGAATTCTTTTGATTATGATGTCAATATGTTGTTCTTCAACTAATCAGTTGTTTGAATTAGTTTTCATTGTGTCCCGTGTCCTCTGAAACTAGGATTATCGTGGTTAGAGTGAACAAGGAAGAGCGACTTCATGTAGCAGTTCTGTTCTGTTGTAATTTTGCTTTGCATTTCTCTGTTGTTTTCATTTAGTCTTGTGAGGATTTAGTTAATGGTACACAAGTTTTATGTGCTTAGTGGTTTTCATACAAGCGGTGACTCATCAGTTCCATGGGTGGTGTGGCCTCCCTTTTTTGGCAGGGAAATGTATCAAATGACATCAATATCCCTCCAGCGCGTTTTCAACGCACTAATCAGTGGATTCCTGTATATAAATGGTTGGAATCTTTGAATACTGATGAGGTTGTGAAATCTAAAGATATATCTGATTGGCTTACGGAGAATCCAGAAATAAGAGACCAGCTGTGCTCCAAACATTCTCGATACCATTTAATGCACTACATCAAAAAATGTCATTTTAAGATAATAAAGAGGAAGGATAAGCAGGTATAATGATAGTTTCTACTTCTTGCTGATCTTCTAACTGTGGGTGGTGCTCAAAAGTCATTGAGAATGTCTGCAATGGTGATGTTATTCTGTTCTCTTACTCTCTAATGCCTCTTATGCAAATTTTGTGCTTTTATGCTGTAATGCCTGTTAGCATATCCATGCTAGTTACATATATGCCTGCAACCCAGTCATGTTCATGATCTTAAAGGCTCATTCTCACATTGAAACTTGAAATTACCAGTATAGTTTTTTTTTTTCTTGGAATAACCTTCAAGTCTAATATCAGTGCTGCCTTTTCCTTAATCAGACATGGCTGCTTTTTATTTGACAGAGTGGTGTGCAGCCATCCAGTGAAACTGCCTTGAAAGCTCAGAAGGATGTTGCAACAAAACAATTGGTTCCATACCAGAGTATTGCTCCTACTGCCACTTATTTCATGTGCAGTTTTTGTTATTTTTCTATGTTGTCTACCGTGTTTGGATGCTTCATGCATATCCAATTCCAATGACACTTGTTACCATAACAAAAATTCTCTCTTATAAACACAAAGCGGAACAGTTGGTCACCTGCTCTCTCAAAAGTAATGGAGAACTTATAGATTCATGTACTGGCTGAGTAGAATGTTGATAAGTATCGCTTTTCTGTGTCTGAACCCCTCTTTCTGCATGTAGTTGATACAAATTAATTATGCACTATTTAATTCCCTCATAAGAGGATTGCTTCAGGAAGGGCATCTGGCATAAAACTTTGCCACTTTGCTTTTGCATAAGCTCATAGGTTTAATTAACTCCAAACAGCTGGTTGATGCTACAAACTTCATGCCACCAACCCCAACATAGTTAGGATTAAGGTGTAGCATGATGATGATAATGATGTTCTGGTGGTAGGAAAGTTGTTTTTCCCCTTCATTGTATTTTCATGCTGTATCTGCACTATCATTTCATCTGCACTTTTTTTCCTGTTGCTCCATCATTTCCTTCAGGTGATCCCCTGAGCAATATACCCAAGGATAGTGATCTCTATGTGTCTAAACGAGCAGAAGCCTTGCGCAAATATGAGATGTAAGTTAATGACATGACCTGTTTATTTAGTAACTTTATTCTTATGCAACAAAATTCCTTTATTCTGAGCTGTTGTCATCTTGAACCGACAGTTTACTGGAGTTGGAGAAGAAGCTTGCACCTATGTTTTCTAGGCCTAAATGAGAAAACAAGAAAATCATGAAATAGCGAAGCAATTTTTCTTTTTGGTATATGAGACGAAGGCACAGGAAGGAGTAGAGGATCGAATTTTGAACTTCACGGTATAATCACAAGCCTTAACCATCAGGTAAAAGCTTTGGTTGTTAAAGAAGCTAAGATTGAAGTATTTTTTGTCCACATTTGCGTTGCTATCCGACGATAAATCACCCTACCATTAATCTAACCAAGCACTGTAACATCAAACCGATCCGCTGTTTGGCATGCTCCTCCTGTAAAAGCGTTTTCAGCATTGTTGATGAAAATAATTTATTTGAAATTACTGGTTGAACGATATCAATAATGTAATAGGCAACTACATCGATTATAGGCGCGGTCGTTGGTAAGCTTTTTGTCAAAAGGAGTTTTGAAATCTCATTATTTCCGTTTAGGAAAGCTAGCTCAAGGGGTGGTTTTGGTACAAAAATCAATCAGTTTGGGTACATTGCACCACCCCTCCTGAACTTTCTGTTGTCATTGCAAATTCATCCCAACCTGCTATCGAAGTGGGTAAAAAGTAGTAGTCCCAAACTTTTGATTTTCATTTGAAATTGGTCCTCAATCTCCATTCCGTTAGATGTTGGTTCCTCCCTAGTCAAGACTGAATTGGTATAAAAGTTCAATTTTCAGGGAAGAAAAATGGATAATTTAATTATTTTATTAATTATATACAATTGTGACACATTAAATTTATATGAAGACAATTACCGAATAGTTATGAAGTTGATGTTAGATGGCTATATGAGAGTTAATACATTCAAGCTGTTTAGTAATTGTTTTTTGATAAATTTAAACTATATCATAATTTTGATGATTAATGGAATATTTAAACCATCACTTTTCTTTCTCTCTAAATTTGCTTTCTATGTCAATTAGGGATCAATATGTGATGCTATTTATAATTATTTGGGATCAACATGCGATGCAATAGAGATTTTTGAACCAATTTATAATAGGAATTAAAGGTTTGGGACTAATGGTGCTTTTGATCCCTAGAAATTTTGTTAACTCTCAAATTAAGGAGAAAGACCACTTTGAGATTTAGTTACATGGTTCCAAAATTTTAGAAATCATTAAGAAAAATATAAACTCTTAGAACTGAAGTTGAAAAAACGATAAAACTGCATCATTGGTCGCAAATCTATAACTAATATTGCAAATAGACCCTCAACCCCTATTTTGTTGCATGTGGTCCCAAAATTTTATAAAGTTCTGCATTTTAGTCCTTAGCCCCACTAGAAGATTGAGTTAACATAGAGACCTGATTTCAAAATAAGGAAAATGATAATTTAAATAGTAATTAATTGTAAAATATTAAGCCCAATTTGAATTTATTGATAATTATTATATAGTTTAAGTTAAATTTTAAAAATTTAATGTTTTAGAGTTACTTCAGAGTTAGCAGCTTTCGCAGGCCTAGAGACCAATATCCAACAAATTATAAAGGTACAAAACTAATATGCAACAAAAGAGAGGTTGGGGACAAATTTACAATGCTAATTATTGTTATTTCACCCATAAAAAAGGTTGAAACTTTTATAACTCAAAATATTCTTTCTTGTTCCACACAGTCAGCCTAGCCGATGAAGGTAAGGAACACCACAAGGACGAGCTGACGGCTAGGGTTCGAGCAAATGAGTTGCACTCTCCTCCAATTTTCACTCCCTAATAGTGGCAAACTGTAGCCAATGTTCTCCAATTTTCGTGCAGCAGCCACTTCCCCCTAACTTTCCTAATGTATTGTCTAACTCCTTATACTTGTAATGGTCTTTCTCTTTTATATTTGACCAATATGTAATATATTATAAAAGTTTGAGATCAATGTGTAGTGGACAGAGGTTAATGATGGATTTGCAACAGTGATAAAGGTTTTGGGATGAAAGTTGCAACTTCTCTCAATCACTCGACCATTTTTATTCTTCGGAATAATCATAAAGGCTATGAGTTAAGGAAGTCAGGCTTTGGGGGAAGCTTGACAAGATTTGCTTCTACCGGGTCTAGCTTTTAAGTACTCAGGCCTGCCGATGTTGCATGCACTTGCAACTTTGCCACTAAATCAATACTTCAAGTGTAATCACTTCAGTTTTTGTATGAAGTCTTTATATGACCTTCTACAAGCACTATAACCTTTGTTGTGGAGATGCACAAAAGAGTCCTAAGCTTTATTATTATTCATTTATGTCATCCCTAGTATCACAGTTGTTCTATTTTTTCCCTAACCTTTAAAAAGAGGTTCCATTTCGTCAATTTTTTAGTGAAAATCTTTATGTGAGATGGAAAGTGCCATATTGTCTATTGACATATATTTATTACCGGTATAAGCAGTAAACTGTACTCTATACCCTCACCTATTTTATTCTAACCAAGCCCCAGATCTCAAGAATCATAAGGACCCATCACCTTTAAGTGTCCTCTGACCACCTACAACGGCGTTTGTTGGGGGCGGGCTGTTGGATGGGCATTGCATGGTTTTAGATGGGCAACAAAAGCGCTATGACATGGTAAACCAACTTCCCTTTGTTGAGAACAAATTGGACTCGGAATTTTCAAAGGTTTATAAAGTTGTCCAATAACCGTTAGATTTAATTTGATCTAAGCAAAGATGAAATCATATATTGGGAGGAAGAGGCTGCTGTGCTGATCAGCTTTCCTCTAGGGGTTGAAGTCCCTCGGCTTGCAGCCTTTTCGACAAGGTTTGGATGCCGAGGGGCGAGACCCAAAGAATCGTGCAAAGCCTAGGGTTAAGGCCGTGTTGGAGCTGGCCACGGGGCCATTTCCTTTGGAGCAGGTGGCCCCTAGGCTGCTGCTGATCTGCTTAAGGAGGTGCTGCTGGCTTGGTGGCTCAAGGTAGTTCGATTTTGAGTAAAAAGAGAGGGATAGAAGTCGGCAATTGTAAAAAAATAAAATAAAATAGGGACTTAGTTTGCACGAAAATGTAAGACTTGGAGTGAAAAAGGTAATTTAGTTCAATAAATTGTAACTTTCGTGCTTTCGTGCTCCCGTCGAGAAAGTGACAAAAAATGGAATCATCGTTTTTTGTAGGTTCGGGACGATTACAAAACAATCACGGCGCTAGGCATGAAAATGAAAAGACTTTCTGAACCCTTTGTTTCCGGCCAGATTTGTGAGTTGATTTACAATACCACCCACTGCCACCCTCTGCAGGACCAGATGCTGTCCTCTGGGAACGTAGTCCAACACGACGCTATTCGTCAAAAAAAGGGATTTTCTCTTCAAATTCTTAACCAGCCTGCCATGCATGTTCCAATTTTGCAATATAGTCATGGTGGCCTTTCTCAAGACCTGGTTTCTTTCGGGATTCTTAAACTGCCTTGGGGCACAATGCTTCTCCAAAAGTTCAAGGTCTTCCTTTTGGAAGTGCTTAGTGAACTCACTTCAAAGTACTTCCATTCTCGCCGCTTACAGTGGTTTGATTAATCCTATATGCCGTAGGTGCAACACTCAGATAGAGTCTTTTATTCATTTGTTCTAGGGTTGACAATATTCTACTCTTATTTAAGGAAACTTTAAGGATTGGTTATACTACCTTGTGCCAACCTTCTGAATTATCGGACTAGGACGAAACAAACTCATTTTCCAAAATTCTAGCTTTAATATTTGCTTCGTTAGTTTGCAGAAGGGAAACTATGATTCAACTACTCTGCAATTGTAGAGACTTTAAGTTTCAAGCCTCTACGTTCATGGCTAATCCTCTAAACCCTCTATGTCAAATATGAGGTACTAGAAAGTGGGGTCATCCTTCTTTTACTCCTCAGCTTTTCATTGTTGATGGTTCTTGGAAGGAGTTCAGTGGTCTTGGGACAGCAATCTGGATGTGAATGGACACCAATGCACTGACAAGATTGAGAGACAGAATGTTTAGCAATATCGTAGTTCAGTTTATAGGTAAAAGCTTGTGGCCATATATGGAGCTATTAGTGCAACTTAGAGGATTTCTCTACATCAGGTCATCATCCTCACTGACTATTCATAGACATTGGCAGCCTTATGAGGGAATGTGAAGGTTAACAACTCTGTTGCTCTCTTAGCTCAAGAGATTGTTGCTTTTATGGAGACTTTCAATCACTGTGCTCTAGTAGTGGTACCTCAATAGCTGTATCTCTTGCCCACTTCTTTGTTAATTCTCTTTTTCCATCATAGTTATCTTAGCCTTTTACTTATGATTATCAAAACAAAAAAAAAATACATGTAAATGTTACGAATGCCAATGTATTTTTTGCAAACACTCGTATCTCCAATATCAACATATTCCAGATTGAGTTATACTTCCTCGTTTCAAAAAGAATTGTATCATTCACCTTTTCACTAATTAATTTATAATTCTTAGTCTTCAACATTTTTATATATAAATTCAAAAATTTTATACACAGATGAATGAAAACTTGTATTTTCTAAAATATAAATTTTTTAAATTTTTCTAACAAATAATAATATAAACTAATTTAAGGTGACCTTCGTTCACAAAAGCAAAAGTTTTATTCATTTTGGGACACAGTAATAATATTTGATGCTGACTGCTATTGACTAAATATAGAATGAAATCTACTAATCTGGAATCGAATATGAAGCCATGGCGAAAGGAAAATCTCAGCCTGTCACGATGGATGTTCTAACTACGTCTGGTTTAACTCAGGAAAGGTCCGTTTGTTACATTACCAAGCAAGCAGATCCTAAAACAAAAGGAAAAATAAGGACCTGCCTTTGTCTGTGCCAGTGCTATTAGATTACAGAAAACTGTGTCGATCTCGACTTGGATTACACCATTTATAACCTTCATGCTTCTTCCTCCAATCCCGTAAGAGACTTCCCAGAATAGACCCGCTGAAACCATCAGTTGTCGCACCCAAGCCTGAGTCCCTCTCAGGAATTTGCATGTCTGAGCAGAAGAGCCAACAAGTGCTAACTGTGGAGCTTAGAATCCGTACATTCAGCGAGTCAAGGAATCTGGATAATCCATGTAGACAGTGTACTGGACTGCCACTTTTCAACCAACCATTTCCATGTCATGTGAGTCACTGCCTTGGTCACTAGATGAATTGATTGATGCAAACAGATCATCTACTTTCAATGGAGAGTGCCGGACAGCATACTGGAACAGTATCTGCATATTAGATGTGGAAAAAGTAGATATCACAAGTTTAGACTGGCAGCTGATGACTTTTCCTAAAAAGACCTTCCAAAGCAAGAATGGGAATTGCTTAATGTCATTACTAGTTATGATCCAAACCCTGACAAGATGAGCTCAAGAAACAAGAAACCAGGCACATTTCACATAAAAACTACTACTATTTCTTATTTTTTCTGCAACTTCTGCATAAGAAAATGAATGATTCTTAATTTGATCAACTAAGCAATAAGCCCTAATCCCAAAAAGTTAGGGCCAGCTCAAAGAATCTATAATGTCTCCATTTTGCTGTGTTGGAGGGGAACTTCATCTGTACACACAGAATCTCTTTTCACTATTTATACCCAAGCTCTTTGCTCTTACTTCTTTATCATCCTTCATTGAACCTATCGACTCTCATGCATTTACACATCTGATTAGTCTATGTTGGATATGGGCAAACCATCTGAGATGACCTTCCCTAATTTGATCCAAACCAAATCTACTCTGGCCCCTATATTCTCATTTCTAATTCTATCAAATAAAATTTTACTAAACCAACCAGACTTGCAAGAAGTAACAAGCAGACCCCCTGATTTTCAGATGTGAGGACAGAGTTAACAGAGTATAGTGGAAGTGCCATTCAAGCTACTTCTGTGATAAGTCATATTCAGAGACACATGAAGATCTCAAGAAACAATAGCCCTTGAGATCAATAGCATGTTGCATCAGAGACCTTGAGGCAGTGGTAGAACATCTAAATGTTCTAACAACAAGCCTCAACTCTGAGCATTAAGATGCCATGTCCTTGACACACTATTGAACTTGGACCAGCCATTTACCAGTCCTCCATCAACAGAGATTCAATTCAAAGCAAATTAATTTTCCAATATTCAAGCTGTTGCTATTCGGACTTTGTATAGACCTCCTTAATTTCTTCTTAATGAACATCTCTTTGGCCAGAAAAGAAAAAAAAAAAGGAAAAAGAAGGAAAAAAAAAAAAAAGAACAGAAAAAGCAATCTGACCAACCTTGGAGTAAGTATCTGCAAAAGCACGTGCTCGATAAGGCTTATCAAGATAATTCAAATCAGCTTTGTCAAGCTTCCCATCAGCAAAACTCAATCCTCCATCACCAACACTGAAGCGTAGAAGATTTCCTGATTGCAACCCTGACTAAAAAGTTGGTGATACATGAGTTAAAGTGCAAAAGGTTCGTGAGATAGCTTGATTACTTAGAATATAGAGATAGAGATCAGAGAAATAAGCAAGGAAAGGCGTGATCTAGATTCTTCATTGCTATTCAAATGCTATTCAAATGCAGGGCATATTATGTATTGACTCGAGCCCTCTTATGATCTAGATTCTCTACACTGAAGTTGGAATATAGTGCCAGAGACGTGAAGCAAACTGACCAATAAAATCAACAGATAACACTTACTTTTGCATCACAGCCATGGTGATTTAGAATATTACCTTCTGAATGAAGTCCGCGCCTAAGCAGCCAAACACTACAGGAGGGTCATCAGATGTGACTAATTTCCCATCATCTTGCAACTCCAAAACTACCTAATAAATAGAGAAAGGGCCCCCCCCCCCCCCCCCAGAGCATGAATGCATCAGCCAATCCTGCAGCTCATCACAGATTTTGATAAAAGACAGAACTGCTTTTTTTTTTCTAATACTATGCTCAATGATGTGCATGTTGATTTCATAATATCAATCTTGTAATAGAACATGACTGTACAACTATCTTAACCCATCACCGTCTCATGATATTTTTCCATACAAGTGGAGAAAACCTATGATGATGACAGTTTCGAAATTTCATCTCATTTTCCCCTTGTACAGGGGCACAAAAGGAAGGGCATCCTGCGTAAAACTTTGTGACTATTAAGCTTGCATGAACTTGCAGAGTTAAATAACTATAAACAGTTAATTAACACTACGAATTTGATGCCGCTGACCCCAATATGGTTGGGATTAAGGTGCAGTTTGATGATGAAGACAATGAAAAAGAAACTGCTTTTTTTGCACTCTAAAATCTTCTGAACGCCCATCACAGATTATCAGCATCTAGAAGGGTTGAATCATGTTAGTACCTGCTGCTGCCTGGGAATTTCTCCTTTACTGTCAGTGTCAATAACATATTGACTGCACTTCTCATCCTTCCAGACTAAAACCAGAGGTGTGTTTCCAGCTTCATAATGTGCATGCCTGAGAATGTAATGAAGCAAGACCACAAATAAGGAAGGCATCCATTGTAGTGAATAGAAAACAGGGAACAAGCTTCCTTAAAATACAGCCACCAGTCCAAGCAACATCTATTTTGTAAATGCAAGAGTTCATTTATTTCCATCCAGGGTACAAGGTCCTTTGATATGATCATTTTGTGTTAGCAGAAATTTTAACTGTCACCTGAAGATGTACCGCATAACTACCATTTCCAGTCCCAGTGATGGCAAACCTCAACCCAACTTTACGAATTCAAATAAAAAATCAACCTAAACAAAACCCAAAAACATAAACCTACTTTACCTGACCCTCAGATGACATAAAATTGAGACAGTCCAATCAGTGAAATGACATTATCATACACCCACAATATTAGGCCCTCACATGATCTAAAACCTTAAATGAGATGAAACACATAAACTCTGGGAAGGAAAAATATGGCCAACCTGAGAACAATAATGACCTGACACCCAGTGTATCTCCCAAATGAAACAGAAAATGACATAACCTGACCAAGACTTGAACCTGTTTACCATTTTTTTCATGTCAAACCTTTGGACTAATGATGCCGAGTGCCAAGTGGTGTCCAATAGCGTTAAACAAAGTAAAAAAATAATCCTCATCACATCCGGAAACAGAGAACAAACTTTTGCATTCATCTGGAGAATTAAATGACATGCAACATCACCATATTTACTCTGTTTTTCTGTTCAACTCTCTCATCCATAGCATATATGCTACACTTGGTAGTTTAGAAGACATTGGCAAAGTTGGAAAAACATGTACAACTTTGCCCATTTCAACAATTCTGGGACCAAAAGATTCAGAAGTTTAGTTGTTCTTGGTATGGAAGGAAATGATTAAGAAGGAAAATTGGGGAATGAGAACTAAATGGTTGCCACACTTGGAAGCCACACATTTTCCTCTCAGAAAACAAATATCAGTATAGTAACACTGTTCCTTGATTTTTGAACTCAAAGACCATACTCCAATTAGGCCTACAATCCAACAGAAACACGAGTTTCAGAAATAAGAATATGCAGGAAGTAACAAACTGTAGAAAATGTACAACAAGAACGAGGAAAGGGAACCACCAATCCAGTATAAATAATTTTGAAGGACAAAAAGTCACAGGATAGAGAGGCAACCAAGGCAAGAAAGATGCTAAAAGAGTTGATATCTCTACTCCGAGAAAACATTTCAAGAAGTGAACTGAATACAAGAATGATTATCTTGAACCCCATGTATAACTTTTCATGATTAATGGTAATTTTGCAGAAAATTACTGTGGGAGAATAATGTATAAGTTTGATTGGAAAACTTACTTGTTGTAAAACAGCAAACCATCCTTGACATAAGGCACAGACCCAGTGTATGCTGCATAGAGACCACTCTGATCACAGTTGTATACAGGAACAGAACAGAATCTGAACTTGTGGTAATGTGAAGGAGAACAACAAGCACCGCTCTCCTCGAGCTTCAAGTTCAACCAGTAGAACCTAAATTCAGGAGTGCAATCATATAGAGAATACCCTTTCCAGCACACCAAATCTATCACATAGTAAGTCTGGTCCGGCTACAAAGAAGTTCAAAGCCAAAAGAAAAAGAATACATTAAAAAAACCAAAAAAAAAAAAACAAAGTGAACAAAAACCAAAAGCACCAAATTTAACAATGACATCGAATCACCTCATGAAATATGCAGTCTAGAATACAATACGATTGGGAAGCGCCTGAGGAGTTTCCGTTCCGGGCTCCATCCGGCAGAGCCGAGGGAAAACGGTGCAAGATGGCACCAGTTCTTTGCCTGCTAACAGTTGTCCCATTGGAAGAAACAACAAAACACCTTTTTCCCCCAGGCCTTGCAAACACAAACCTACAAGGTAAAAAACAAAACAACTTTCAAGAAGCCTAACATTGGAAAGAGCGTTTGAAGTAAAATAGGGTTTTTGAAAATTACCAGTCTTGGCTCAACCGATCGGGGACGTCGATCATCCACTCCGGCATCATCAACTGTTTTGCAAACCATTTCCGAGCCTCAGCTCCTTTGATCTTGGAAGCGTGACGGACTTCGAGAGGTCCGGATTGTCGCGACACGGGTTCGAAATAGAGATCGCAGGGTTGGACTTCCGGTTCGGGTTCAGGTTCGGGTTCCGTGCTTTGGGAGAGGAGGGAGAGGATGGAGGACGCCAAGCAGCGGGCTCGCTCTTGAGCGTCGCGGCGATTGTTTGACTGGCGGAGGAGGGAGAGCTCCCGTCTCCGCTGCTGGTCGGAGATGGCCGCTCTCTTGAACGGACGACGGATATCGTGAGATGCCATCAAATTCTCCTGCACGCACGATCACTCTACGGCACAGTTTAGTTCGCCGATTTTAACCAGTCGAATTGGGAAAATGGTAACGAAATTGCCCGTTTTTAACATTTAAGTTCTAATATTTTAAAATCTTTAAATATTTACCGTGATATTTTTACGTGGAAAAGTTACAAAAAAAACCCCATGAGGTTTGGTAAAACCTACAGTTTTATCCTCTTTGTTTCAAACACCTACAACTACCCCTCAAAGGTTAACATAGTTACACGTACCCCTCTCCAACTTAAGTCCATTAATGACCTATTAAAAAAAAAGAAAAAATATGTTTTATCCCCCTAGCCTTCTTATTTCCATGATTTTGCCTCATAAACTTCTGCATCTAACTTAAAATCACATAAAATTTCTGAAAGTCAGCTCGATGCTCAAATATTCAAACAAAGTACCCAACAGTCTATCTTTCAGTCCAACAATTTTATTAAATAACACAATAGTCTAAATGGAAATCTAGCAATTTGTAGCAAAACTAGACATCCTTGAGAACAAAGGGTTAAAGCACCAAGCTTAAAGCCATGACACAAAATCAACCATGAATTTCGTAACAAGACACTCATGTAGATTTACTGCTGAAATTCCAGGCAAACTAGCATGTACAAAAACAAGCACATCTTCTAGCACAGACATCAAATTTACATTTGTAAAATCGTGGCTAAACTAGACACATAGGGCTATCAAAATACCAAATACCAACACCAAATTTGGACCCTATAATTTATGTAGATGCAATAATCAATTTAAAAGTAAATTTTTAGGATGTTGTTAAATTGTTATGAATTTTTCTTTTTTAAGGCTTGAAACTAGATAAATTCATAAAAATTTAGCAAGATTATAAAAATTGTATTTTCAATTGATTATTGCAACTACATAATCTTGAATTTTAATTAAAATTAGTTTCAAGTAAAACAGATGTAAAAATAAAAATAAGTCATTTTATAGTCAATTGACTAAAGTTAAAACGAATTGAGTGTAATTCTGGCACAAAACTCTTTGGCTATAAAATTTGGCACTATTGAACGAATGGTACCAATTGTTAGGATTTAGAATATTGTGTGATGTAATTTTTTTTGCCTAAAACTATCAACAACTTTTGGCCCAAAATTTTTTTTATCTTTGTTCATATTTAGAAATATTATATAATAAGATAGAATAAGGGAAGGAGAGAATAATCTAGAAGACTAAGGCCCCTATTTGGTAATAGTGTTAGTGATTGTTGTTAGCCTCGTAGAGTTTTAAAAAAAAAATTCTCTAAGAGTAGCTTTTAGATTTATTGGTTCGATGTTCATTATTAATAAATCATCTAAAACTCTTACATGTATAAAAAATGTACCCAAATAGGGCTTAAGTGACAAAATCTCAAACAATGGAACAAAAACCTTTAAAGTTTGAAAGGGTCTGCTTGCTGAGCCATTTCAGATGGAGATATTTTCCTTTTTTTTTCGCACAAGTATCTTTACAAGTATATTAGAGTATAAAATATTATCAATGAAAATCAGAGAAAATCTATTTGTTTCTTGAAATCCGGAGAATGTCAAGCCACAATTTAGCCGTGTTAGCACATAATAGATTTCCTCTTAGTTGGGGCTGTGAGCCTTCTAACTCTTAGTCATTAGGCTAAATGCTGCTTTCAGATGGAGATATTTTTATTCCTTCAGAAGAAACAGATGCCCCCAAGATTTATTTTGTTCTCTAGTATTCCAGGGCCGTTTGATACAATATTAAAACTAAAGATATAGGGGAATTACCTGAAATAAATTTAAAGAATGAAAGGATTCATGTTGAATTTACGTAACACAAGAAGGAACATCTTTTCTTCCTCTATTAATATGGAGCGGAAGAACTTAGCATTGCATATCCTAACTTCCTCTACCACACAAAGCTACCTTCTTAATTTTTTCCAAATATATCATGGAAGTAATGCATATTAAGCTCTTCAACATGAACAAAATTTAATTAACTATGTTTCATTCAACCAAGACTTTTCTGATTGGATTTAAATCTTTCATCAGCAGACTTCATCCATACTTCTGTCAAAGAAGTTCATAATTCTCATAAAATTGCCACATATTCAAAAACTTGAAAGGAGACCTTCCTACCCTTGGACTATGATCAAAATGAATAAGAGCCATATAACATGTCGAGACACAGAATTTACTTTAGTACAAACTGAAATTCTTCCAAAGACACTTGCTCCTGCCAGTTGTCAATCATGAAACGACGTCGTCGAATAACTCGAAGAACCGAAGGCGCTCTTTTCCGAAGTTTTGCTGGTACTCTACCCGATCGTTATAAAGCTGAACTGCTACACTAACTACTCTGAAACAAGTTCGGTCGGATTCCTCGATGCGTCGATCGACGACGACACGCTTGCTGGAAGGTCTTCTTCTCAAATCTCACTCTCTCTTTAAGAGGCGAACAAAACCATTCTCGCGGAATCCATTGTCGTCTATCTTGACCAGATGCTCGAAGCTCTTTTCGTTCCCCTGCAGCTCGCGCTCTTCGAATGTACAGTGCCATAAAGCGATTCAGCATTTCGCTGGTTTCCAGCATTGAAGATGGAGATTCAGTTCGCTTGTTTCCAGAGGCTGTCGTTGGATCAGCCGCAGTGTAGCTTTAGTTTATCGTTCTCCGACCACGGAGCTTCCAAGGGGAAGCCTTTGTTTTCCAGATATCGTTTTCGATTCAACAGGCCGAAATGGAGTAAAAAGTTTTGTAAAATCAGGTGTTTTTCACTGGAGGTCAGAGGGTTGCGACAGCGGCCCAGGCTAAAACCTGTGAGGATCGATGGTGAGATAGAAGGAGTTCGTTTACGGGAGACCCAAGTGAAGAAATCCAGTGTTGTGATTTCTTCTCGGATCAATAAGTTAGTTTTGTGCAATAGGTTCAGAGAGGCGATTTTGTTGTTTGGGAGTTTGGAGCTGGAAGGTTGTTCTGAGGTAGATAGTGACATGTATGATGCGTTGATTAGTGCTTGTATTGGATTAAGATCAGTTAGAACAGTGAAGAGAATCCTAAGTTACATGAAGAATAATGGGTATGAACCAGATCAGTATATGAGGAACAGGATCCTCCTGATGCATGTAAAATGTGGAATGATCAATGACGCTTATAAGCTGTTCGACGAAATGCCGGAAAAGAATATAGTTTCATGGAACACTATCTTTACGGGACTGGTGGATGCTGGAGCTTACTTGCAGGCTTTCAGGTTATTTCAGGATATGTGGGAGGAGTTCTCGGAGGCGGGGCCCCGAACTTTCGCCATTATGATCCGAGCATCTGCTGGACTGGGTCTAATTTCTGTAGGAAGGCAGTTGCATTCATTAGCCCTGAGGTTGAGTTTCGATACAGAAATATTTATATCTTGTGCATTGATCGACATGTACTGTAAATGTGGGAGCATTGACGATGCTCGGTGGGTCTTTGATGACATGCAGGAGAAGACTACGGTGGGTTGGAATAGCATAATTGCAGGTTATGCGCATAATGGTTACAGTGAAGAAGCTCTAACTATGTATTTTGAGATGCGTGATTTGGGTGTTAGAATGGACCATTACACCTTTTCGATTATAATGAGGATCTGTGAAAGGTTAGCTATGCTAGAACATGCTAAACAAGCTCATGCAAGTCTAATTCGTCATGGTTTTGGATCAGATATTGTGGCAAATACAGCCCTTGTGGACTTCTATTGCAAGTGGGGAAGAGTCGAAGATGCTCGGTGTGTTTTTGACAGAATGCCCAGTAAGAATGTCTTATCTTGGAATGCGTTAATTGCTGGATATGGCTATCATGGCCGAGGTGCTGAGGCTGTGCAGGTTTTTGAGCAAATGTGTGAAAGTGGAGTGAAGCCAAGCCATGTGACTTTTCTAGCTGTATTGGGTGCTTGTAGCTATTCCGGATTATCAGAACACGGGTGGGAAGTTTTCCGGTCCATGGTGAGGGATCACAATATCAAGCCTCGTCCAATGCATTTGGCTTGTATGATCGAATTGTTAGGTCGAGAGGGTCAATTAGATGAAGCACTTGCATTGATAAGGGATGCTCCATTCAAGCCGACAGCTAACATGTGGGCTGCTTTGCTGACTGCTTGTCGCATCCAAGGCAACTTAGAGCTTGGGAAATTTGCTGCTGAGAAGTTATACGGAATGAGGCCTGTAAAGATCACCAATTATGTTGTCCTTCTGAATATATACCATGCTTCTGGGGAGTTGGAGAAAGCAGCTTCGGTTTTGGAAACTTTGAGAAGTAAGGAATTTAGAATTCCTCGTGCATGTAGCTGGATTGATATCGGGATACAGTCCCCTTGTTTCCTATCTGGTGAAAGCCACCACAACCATACAGAGGAGATCTACAATGAAGTTGATAAACTGATGCTCAAAATCTCAAAGCACGGCTACGTTCCTGGGGAGAAAACTTTGCTTCCTGATGCAGATGATAAAGAAGCTCGCATGTTATTGTACCACAGCGAGAAATTGGCAGTAGCCTTTGGGTTAAAGAATTCTCCGGATTGGAGACCTTTGCTGGTTGTGCAGGGCCACCGGATTTGTAATGATTGCCACAATGCGATTAAGTTGATCGCTGTAGTTACCGGGAGGAGGATTGTGGTGAGGGATGGCAGCAGATTCCATCATTTTAGAGGTGGAAAGTGCTCTTGTGGTGACTACTGGTGAGAAGTAAACTAACCCTGTTAAGGACCTTATACCAGTTTCTCAGGTTGAATCTTTTGGTTCATCTTTCTGGAATTTATTCCTTTTGAACATGTAATGTTGTAGGGCTATCTTTGTACGCTCATAAACCTCATCCTTAACCCATAAAACAAAACTAAAGACACGACATAAGAAATCCTATTTGGTCCCCACTTGTCGGACATCCATCATCCCCACATTGTCTTCCGGATATTCTTAATAATCTGCCAACACTGTCCTTACCGGTGAGAACATTTTCTTGATCTCCATTGTGATTCAGCTGGGACGAAACAAAAAAGTAGTCATCTAGTGGGGTTTGATTCAAGTCAATCATCATATCCGAAAGAAATTTTTTTTTTAAAAAAGGTGCACTTCTCTGCCTTTCTCATCTGTAACGGCTTCAAACATAAGAAATTTTGCTTATTGATTCTCTCTGTGTTCCAATGTTTTCTCGACGTGATCAAACACGATTCTATAGAAGTTGCAGAATATTTAAAGCACAAAACCCCAGCCCACTGACTTTTGTTTATATCTCTAACCTCTTAATAGAAGTTGCCTCGTTCGATCAGCCGCGCTACGGTAATTTTTTCTTCAGACATCGGATTATAAATAAGTAGAGTTTGTGGCTAGGGAAGAAAAAGAATAAATATTTTAGTCACTCAAATACTATAAATTGAGCGTCGACTGTTAAAAGAAAAGTATGCGAACAAAATAGGCAAAGCACGACATTCTTTGGATCTTCTTTGAAAATTTTTTGACATTATGGGCATAATCTGGACTGGATCGGGTACTGTTCATACTTGATCAATTGGCCCAAGCCAAATTTAGTTTAGATTTACAGTAACTTCTAACATGTTAATGCATAGAGATAATGACACTAAGCACGGTTGGTGTATATAGGGTGTATGTCAAATTTTCTGTTATTTATTAGTATTGCAATTAAACTACACCAGATTTGCATCTTATATGGGAGTTAAGGCTTCAGCCTCTTTGGGGCAAAAAATCCATCAACCCTTTTAGTGAGCTATTCTCTATACTCTTCCTAGCAAAAGTTATAACTTGTATTGTAAGTATAATTATTACCCTCCATCCCATTTTAGATGATACATTTCTTTGGATATGGAGATTAAGATATGTGAAATTTATGTTGCTCTTTTCATTTTTGTTCCTAAAACTAAAATAAAAAAATATTTTTTGGATTTTGTGTGGTAAGAGTTTAAATGAGGATTAGAAAAATAAAAGATTATTTCTTGAGTTTTCTTTTTGCAATTTTTAGATTTTGTCCGAAGAGACTTTAAATAAAGCTAGTAACCTAAATTAGACACCGAAAAACTATCCAAAAAGGAAAATAAATCATTCATTTTTAGACAATACAAAAAGAAATATTTATCATCCTTTTTAGAACAAAGAGAATAGTTTTTAAAAAATAGAAAAAAAGCTCTTAGTGGTGGTTTTTTCCCATTTTCTTCATTATTTTCATTTACTTATTTCTTATATGTATAATTAATATCATTTGAAAGTTAACTTTATTTATCTGATAGTTACTTTAATATTTCCCTAACCCAACAAAAAAAGAGAGAAAAACTAATACAAATGCTTTGCTTTTTGTTGGGGAAAAATTTCTCCTTCACCCATATCCCACAATAGAACAACAAATAAGATCAAGCAAGCCCGCAAATTTAACATAGTTCACTTATTAACTAGCTTATATTCACAAATAAGAGAAATCACTTTGACAAAATATAAAGATCACAGTGGAAATATATTTTTAGTGCCCATACTAGCTTATAGATCCTTACATACTACTGACAATTCCAATATATTGTTTTTATGCACTTAGAAAATAGAGAATCATAAAAGATTTCTCATCCTATTCCCCACTTTTGGACCTTGAAAATTCTCACATTTTATCTCTTCACCATATTGACTTTTATCTCATACTTAAAATCATACCACAAATATACATTTTTGTATAGGTTACACATAAATCCTAAACAGACAAGAAAACTAAATTAGGAAACATAACTACACTTTAATTAATATACTGGAGCTTGCTCCCCAAGTATATAATTAGTACTCTTTAAATTTGACCCAAAATGTCCAACATTTTTATAAAAAAAAATTGTTTCATAAGTAGTTTTTGAGTTTATTAAAGTGTTAAATCTCAAGAAGTATGCAATTTTGACAAACATCGATTCGTATACTTTTGTTAATAAATCCAAATGAACTAAGACCTTATTTATTTTTCTTTTTATCCCATAGATGCTAACCAGAAGTATAGCTATGGGTGCAAGTTTGGGTTCAGTTGGGTGATGGAATACAAGGATTCAAGTCAACCTGACCTGAACCAAATTAAGTGACAAAAATGCAGGTCAAATTGGTAAAACCCAAATTTCACCGAATTAGCTAAAAATGTATACCCATTAGTGTAAGTTGCCCTTACCCAACAGGCAACCAAGCTAACTAAATTAAATCTAAGCCCAACCAACCTTTTTGAATCATAAAATAATCCATTATTTTCATTTTTAGTGATTTTTTTTTCTAAAACCATTGTTATTTAAAAGCTAATACTCTATATTGTAAACAATCACTTAAATAAACTTGTTTAGAAACTAGTTAATTTTTTAATAAAATTTTCCCATATTTTTTTTTGTAGTCAAAAGAACAAAAAAAGCATGTTAGGGAAAGAAGGAAACTGCTAAGTCATAAGCTGGAGAGACACATTCTTGAAAAATAATGATCACCAAGTAATGAGTGAAAGTCTCCGCACACTCCAAAGCTTCATGAACCAAACTCATCTGAATTGGACTAAGTAAGAGATTATCATAAAAAGCAGCTAGCCCCTGCAAATAATATATAGCAATTGATATATAAACAAGGAAATAATCACTATATAGCAAAATAGTTAAAATAACTCATTTTAAAATACTATGAAACCCACTTGACACACGCAAACTCATTGTTCTCACCCCACCCTCAATAAACTCATACACATACCTACCTTTACCTTGTTATTAACACCCCAATGCCTAGTCTCTTCACCCCTAGACTATGGCTTCATTTAGGATCATGATCAGCTTTTAGAATTAAAGGTTGGAAAAACTATCAAACAATAGTCGTTTAAAGTTAGATATTTGAAAAAGCTATTACAGTTATTGATAATTTATTTCAACTTTTAATAACTTTGAACATTATTCTGAGTGAAGTCTTTCTCCTATTGCCCTTGTGCTTATCTCCTCCCTTCACCTAGTTACTACGAGACTTGTAGGTTGTGGCCAACCCTCACCTCATTCGGCATTTATGGAGTTGGACCTTGTAGACTTTGTCTATTGTCACTCCCCTATTTTTAGATAAAAAACCTCATCATGCAGGGTCAAAGAAAGCCACAAAATCATGGTTTTGATGCTTATGCATTTGAAAAAGTTGAACCTAAGTTAGAGTGTTAGCTTGCCTGATTTACAAAGATAAAGGGCTAAATGTCAGTAGTGGATCTACATTTTGTATATATGGTCCATGGACACCCTTTTCCTAAATGAATGTTTTTTTTTGTCACTCAAAAACATGTGTAGATATAGGGATTTGAAGCACGAGGAGATGGGAGTAGAGATGGTGCGCCTCAAATCTTAATTAGTTATGAGGAGGTTTAGTGTTCCCATCACTATGTCCAAAGGCCAGAAACCCTAAAAGAACATTAATAAGATGTATATAATTTTGTAGTTGGATATCTATTTAGTTTTTTGTGTACACCATAAATTTCATAAACATTTATTTGAACAAAAAAAACAAAGAGTCTATCTAATTTCAATAAAGATAAAAAGTGAGTACAAAGTGTATGAAGCTTTCTGTACACTCAAAGCTGTAAAGGTGGGTGCCAGCCGCAGCGGGCGCGTTGGCCCTCGGAACAATCTTACTACACCTAAACACTTGGACTCACTCAGAGCCCGTCCAAACGCGTTTTGTTTTTGTTTTGCTTGGCTGTGCGTCCGCTCAGAGGTGCCTACCCTTAAATTTTGTCCTACCTGTCCCAATCCCACCCTGGCTGGCTCTTCCTACCCCCACCACAAAAGTCGGCCGACCCAGGTGACACTTTTTCATCGCTCCCTCCTTGCAGCTTCCAACTTTGCTCCATTATACAGCTATATATGCTGCCCCATTCCGAACCTTTTCTCATCACAGACAACACTGACTTCTCCAATTCACCAGTCTCACAAAATCAAATGGCTTCTGCTCTTCTCTTGCTTCTTCTTCTATTTTCTCTCCAATTCAACTCCGATGCCAGGCTGCTTACTGACTCTGCTCAGCCTGACCAATCCATGCTCTTCCAGTACCACAATGGCCCTCTTCTCGCCGGTAAATTCTCCGTCAACCTTATCTGGTACGGCAAGTTTACCCCATCACAGCGTGCCATTGTCTCCGACTTTGTCACCTCCCTCGCCGCCTCCAATCCCACCCCACCTTCTGTCTCCACGTGGTGGGAGGCCACCGAGAAGTACTACCATCTCGCCAAGACGAATCCTTCCGCTCTTTCGCTATCATTAGGGACTCAAGTTCTAGATGAGAACTATTCCCTCGGAAAGTCGCTTAAAACAGAGCACATCGTCCAATTGGCTTCCAAGGGTCCCATCGAGAAGAACGCCGTTAACGTGGTGTTGACAGCTGCGGATGTCGCCGTCGATGGGTTCTGCTCCAGCAGGTGTGGCACCCACGGATCCATTGCCGGCCATGCCACTAGCGCTGCTCACGGATCGCCAGAATTCCCTTACGTTTGGGTGGGTAACTCGGAGACTCAGTGCCCGGGTCAATGCGCGTGGCCTTTCCACCAGCCGATCTATGGCCCTCAGGGGACGCCGCTGGTGGCGCCGAACAACGACGTGGGCGTCGACGGGATGGTGATCAACCTGGCGGGTCTCTTGGCAGGAGTGGCCACAAACCCGTTCGGAAACGGCTTTTATCAGGGTCCGAAAGAAGCGCCGCTGGAGGCAGCCACTGCTTGCCCCGGGATTTATGGGAAAGGGGCTTATCCGGGTTACGCCGGTGAGCTGTTGGTGGATGCGACGACGGGGGCTAGCTATAACGCACACGGCGTTAATGGGAGGAAGTATTTGCTTCCGGCTCTGTTTGATCCATCGTCTTCGACTTGCACTACTCCGGTTTGAAAATTGAGCTGTAAGTGTACAGAATTAGCGTAGGAAAGCAAATTATGTCACATTCTTTCATTCTCTTGTTTTCTTTTGGATCCTGCTTAGTGGTTATGATCTAATTTCCAATCATTTTTCTATCATTAATTATTTGTATGTATTCAATTTTTTTTAGTGAAATAAAATATTTTACTATAAAAATTAAAAAAATGCTGTTCAATTACTTTACTTACATGTTATCTATTTCCCCCGCCCCCCTTTTTTCAGTTTCCAATGGTTCTTCCACGCAGTATGAAAACCGCGATGACTTTGAATGCAGTCTCAATGCCAACAATTCTAGAAAACATGGGCGCATGTTAAATCGTTTTGGTTTAATGTGGCAAAGTTAACGCGGCTTTCAAACATCGTTTAGGGAAAAGCTATGGGCTCCATCTAATTTGACATTCAATTTCTAAAAAATTACATTGTCTATCCTTGCTGTCATCAAGTTTCTCACTTGCCTCTCAATCTCAGTTGGCATTGCGGTCGATCTCAAGTGAAGTCCCCTCCTGCTCTGTTCCACGTAAACTCCGTTGCCTCACCACCAACATAGTTATAACACCTGCAACCTCTCTCACAGTAGCCACAACCACAATAACCGTAGTGGCACCATCCACCACTGCCATAGCCTCCGATGGCTTGTCAGTGCTTCATGTGCAGAGCCCATCAGCACCAACCTAGTTGCTAGTTCCCCTTGCTTGGTTTTCTCCATCGGCACCCTTGCATAAAGCCTCGGTGTGCTGATCCCAACTCTCAGTTTGATCGGCCTGATTCAGCCATGGCAAGCCTCCTCTTGCTTCGATTGAACGATACATTGCTGCCCCTTTTGATTGGTTTCCCAGTTAACAAAATTGAAGGTGTTACGAGGTTGGGATGTGTGAATCAGAGGAACATGACGGTGCTAGGGACGCATTCAGCTGAGCAGGGCCATTTCTAGAGAGGCATCGCAGCAGAGGACAGCTGCAAACAACGGAGCTCCAATGAGCTAGGGGTGAGAGAAAAGCCAGTTGACCAATTTTTACTGTAAATGCTTGCAACTTTAGTGGTAAATAATAATTGTTTCTAAAGCTGAGTCATACCCAGGTCTAATAACATGTTAATTTGACCCAGTTAAATTATAACAAACTAGCCCTTCATTCATAATTTGATCCCAACAAGGTTATGTAAGACCTGCATGTTGTAATGAGTATTTTTTTACAATAAATTGAACATTAAAATATAAAATAATATGTACTTTGGGCCGAGAATTTTTTTGTTATCAGAAAACAATTCATTAAAAAAAATTTATCTTTTATCAACTCATATTCCAACTTTTAATATTAAGGAGAAATTTATATAGAATAAGTTACTTTCAATTTTAGCAAGTATGGTCCAAACCATAAAGCTTCTGAAGTAAATAACTCAAGTTAGAAAACATCATCAATAAGGAAAAGACATGACCTAAACATAAAATTATATTTAATGTATACTAATAAAGGTTTAACAATTAACTTAAAAAAATCAAAAAAAGAAAGAAAAAGAAACAAAGTGACTAAAGTTTAATCTACTTGAACCATACCCAAAAGTGGGCAAATCGTAGTTACTTAAGTTTTGTTTGAGAGAACAGTAATAAAGAAAAACAGCAAAGATAGTTTGGGAACCAAGATAGGCAATGAAAAACACTTTCTATATTAAGGGTTTAGAAGTTGATTTAACAAATATAAAATAAAAGAAATGTTTTTACTCAAACACAAACAAACTATGGTCACCAAAATTTTACTTTAAAAGATAGTATATAATAAACAAATAAAAAAAGTTTGGGCACCAAGAGAGCACAAATAAAGACTATAGATTAGTAATTATTAAATTTGGGGACCAAAAACTCAAATGGATCAAATTTAAGGGCTAAAATGTGAAATAGAAACAAAATGAAATGGGGAAATAACGGCATAGGCCCTCAAAATGCTATTGTCTTTAAAAAAAGGTGACAGTTTCCAAAAGAAGCAATCACATCCAAAATGAAAATAGAAAAAAAAGACACATGACGTTTATCACCATAGATGAACATTGTGCACCTAAGCTCGGATCAGTTTCTTTGTTATAATTGTAGTTTAATGTTGTTGTATGAAGAGTATCCCCTTTAGCAATGTTTAAGGACCAAAACTGAAGAAAGAAAATTTGTAGGGGCAAGAAGAAGAGTTAGACCATTATACAAAAAAAAGTTTTAAAAAAAAGTGTTGCACTGTTCATGAACAGTGTTTAGGTTTGGCAATTAGTATATAGTTATAATTAGTTGTCTTCTAGTTCTTAAATTTTCTTCTTTCTTCCCTTAAAGCCTGAACATTTTTAACTACATTACCTTCTCTTCAAATATATGAAATAGTTAAGATGCTAGTTTGACCCAAGATAAAGTTAAAGGTTAAGATGGTGAAAAGAATAAAAGTTTAGGGGCTAAAAAGATCTTCTACCTTTTGTATCCTATAGGAAAAGAGGCAAATTGGCTACTTAACTTTTGTTATAATGAACATCAGCTACTAAAGTTTTTTCAGTTAAAAAGGTCATTTAACTTTTTGTAGGTTCTTGTACTGACCTTTAAAGTTTGTGATGTAGAGAATAAGCCACCATTAGTGTTAACTGACAGAATATTCCGTCAAAATTTGAAATGTTTAATTAACTGTGTTGATGACATGACTGATTAAAATGATAAATTATAAAATTCATCCCCGAACTATATGCTCTTATACACACTAATCCTTTAACTAGAAAATAGGTGGAGCTTTGGGACTGGGAACCGATTTGCTTGTCGGGAGTGGAGGTTGGCCAATTCGCTTGCCAGGATTGCGAGTTGATTTGCATGCCGAGAGTGGGAGCATGGATGGAGTATTCACCTTGAACGAATCAGAGAACAGGATCAAAATTGGACCAGAGCGGACGAATGACATGGGCCAATGCGGAAAGAGGACGGTGTTAGAATCGGAGCGCGAATGGAGGACAGAGGATGTGTACCAGTCGCGAACGAATCAGAGTAGTTGCCGTGAACGAATCAGAGCAGTCACCGAGAACAAATTACAACAATCACCATGAACGAAACAGAGGAGGATGAGCTGCTTCGTCAAGTTCATCTTGTCGGAGAAGCTTGTGAAGCTTCTCCTCTCCCACCACTGCCTCATCCACCACACCTTCTAGCATTGTCTGACAACTTAGCAATTTCACCATCGGTGGAATGTTTAGGGGGAAGAGAGAAAAAATAGAGTTTAGGGGAGATTGGTAATGTTGGATAAAAGTTTAAGGGCTAAGAAAAGCATTTTATCTCTTTTTGTACATATGTTTACCACATATATTGCCACATCATCAAAATATGCCAAATTATCAAATAGTTGGACAAAAATGACTGCAATGGCCAAGATCCGCTAAAAAGATAATGTTAGTGATTGATTTAATTATAAAAAAATACTTTGGTAGGTGATCTGTTTATTACGAAAAGTTGAGTGGGCAATTTTCCCCCTTTGCCATATCTTTTTTTTGTCTATCTCCACAATTTATGATTTTGTAAATCGTCTTTCAACCATAACTAGATATCTAGATGCTAAACCAGAGCTAATTTTTAGATGTTTCCCCAATAAATTTTTTTTCCTTTACTATATAATATATACAAATTTATTAGTTCCATTCATCAACCTAGTATTTAGTATTTTTGCATACATGTGGGCCCTTTGGGAAAATCTTTGGTGCAACGTTGCTATATATGTATTTTAGCCTAGTAAGCTTGTGGCCATGTGACAGTCATGTGTGGCAAGGTGCTTGCCTATCCCACTCTACGAAGTTCGGGGGTTGAGATGGACCAAGGTGAAGTTCATGGGCCAAAGTCTACTGGTTGGACAAGTTCAGGGGCCAAAAGTGATGTAAGTCCGGGACTGGAGTAGGGTTTTGTGACTCGCAAAAAGGTGCTCGCACTCC
Source organism: Aquilaria sinensis (assembly GCA_005392925.1). Classification (NCBI taxonomy): domain Eukaryota; kingdom Viridiplantae; phylum Streptophyta; class Magnoliopsida; order Malvales; family Thymelaeaceae; genus Aquilaria; species Aquilaria sinensis. Next base: position 73,984 of record SMDT01000530.1, read on the forward strand.
TGCTCCTGCCGTCAGCTACTCAAAAACCGGGCAAACCTCTCGGCTTGGACCTGCGCTTCGACCATGGCCGTTGGGTAATCTCTCTCACGCAATCTCTCTAGGTTAGGTTTCATATGCATATTGAGCTGATCCAGTTCCTGGGTTCGTCTTCTTTCGATACAGGAAGAACAAGAGGATTTCAAAGGGGAAGAAGGGCGGCAAGAAGAAGGCGTGAGTCCAATGGAAAACCTCGTTCTTTCGAAGTGCTAAATGTCTCCCTACCTTTTTGGTTGCTAATGTTTTGTCTAATTGTTTGTTTTACCTCCAGAGCGGATCCTTTCGCGAAGAAGGAGTGGTATGTCGTCAAGTCTCCTTCCGTTTTCAGCACTAGAAATGTAGGGCTGACTCTCATTACTCGTACTCAGGGTACCAAGGTATCTGCTCTTCTACGGCCTTCCCTTTTCTTTCTGAAAGAAATGTTTTGGGCCCTGACAAATTTGTTCTGTTTTTTATTCAATGTCTGCACTTTTTGAATTTGAGGAAATGTAAAACGTTGTGTGTTTTCCTGAATCAATTGTAACTATGGCTTCGATTAGAAACTGCGTCAGCGTTCAGCGAGGTTGAAAAAGCTATCTAACTGTAGCTTTTAGCGTTTCAAGTTTGGAAAAGCTATCACAACCATTGATTATTTATTCAAACTTCTGACACCGATTTTAGATGCTATTTCTAAACAAAGCCTATATAATATGTCTGCGACGAGAATACTTTTGGTTGATATGCTTCCTGCCTCTGATGGTAGTCCGTGTGCATGCATTATTAACTACTAAGCTTACTAGGCTATGTTAGAAACAGGTTCTTTAGTATGTAGTGTGTCTGATGTATAATTTTGTTTTTCTCCTCCCAGATTGCTTCTGAAGGACTGAAACATAGAGTGTTTGAGGTTTCGTTGGCTGATCTTCAAGGTGATGAAGATCATGCTTACAGAAAGATCAGATTGAGGGCTGAAGATGTTCAGGGGAAGAATGTTCTGACAAACTTCTGGGTATGATTAACACAAGCAATTGTGGTTGTTTGTTTTGCTTCATTTGTTTTATGAAATTAAAATTTTCATATTATTGTTATATCATTATGGTTGTTATTATATTTGAAATCAAATATCCAGGGCATGGATTTTACGACCGACAAGCTTAGGTCCCTGGTGCGCAAGTGGCAAAGTCTGATTGAAGCCCATGTGGATGTGAAGACAACTGACAACTACACATTGAGAATGTTCTGCATTGGGTTCACCAGAAGACGCCCAAACCAAGTGAAGAGGACATGTTATGCACAGTCCAGCCAGATTAGACAGGTAACAGGAACTGTCATGACAAAATTTGGTATATAGACGTTATATATCATACTGGGTTGTGACTTGTTGAGTTTGCTTGAGTTCAGATTCGCCAAAAGATGAGGGACATTATGATTGCCCAGGCTACTTCCTGTGATTTGAAGGAATTAGTTCAGAAGTTTATACCTGAGATGATCGGAAAAGAAATTGAGAAGGCTACAAATAGCATATACCCTTTGCAGAATGTGTTCATCAGGAAAGTCAAGATTTTGAAGGCCCCTAAATTTGATCTTGGAAAGTTGATGGAAGTGAGTTTGCTGGTTCTTTCTGTTGCTTTTCTGTCTGCAGCTGAAATTTAACTGTGAATTGAAATGTGCCCCATTATTTGGCAACAGTTATATTCTGAGATTCTTTAATTGTGCATGCCTGATCGATTCCCCTCATTTTAACTTAACACATCCTGCTGCTGCTTAGGTTCATGGTGATTACATGGAAGATGTGGGTGTGAAACTGGATAGGCCTGCGGATGAGACAATGGCAGAAGGTGCTGCTGAGCCTGTTGGAGCTTGAATTGACTGCTATATTCATTTTCATGTTTTTGTTCATTGCTGTAGCTTGCTGGAAACTTGTGTTGAGGATTTCTCTAGGGTGACTTCTGATTTTTGAACCCTTTAATCTTTAGCTTTCTTCAGTTGGCCGGCATCAATTATGTTGTCTCCTTGCATTCAAATCAAATGATCAGTAGAGAAGGGCTTGTAAGCTACAATTAAGCACACAATTTGAGTCAGAAACAGGTCCTGATCTTTTAAGTTATGAAAAGTTGGTCTAGATACCGAGTTTACACGGTCATGGATATGACTTTGGAAGAACCATTCAGGTATTTCATGGAAGTATTTGAAAGGATCCGGAACTAATTCCTTGGGCCTCTTGGAAGAAATTGAGAAGCATATACCTGAAATGATTGATAAGACCCAAAAAGCCTTGCTAAGATTGAACTAGTTCCTTCCCAAGAGCCCAATCATTTTTGGTTTAACTCTTGGAAGGAATTAGCAAGGCCTTTTGCCACACGTCCCCTCCATTTTAGCAAACCAGCAAGAAGGACGAATTGGGCCACAATTGCTAACGTGGCTCAGAGGCCCGCCCTCTAGATTTTGAGAAACAGACAGTTGGCTTTCTATCTTTACTAATAGACTTTCACTACTACTGCTACTCTACTACCTTTACTTGTAACACGTTTTCTAGTACTAAAAAAAAAAAAAAAAGACATTACACACTTATTAGAACCTGCAATATCACCAGCTCATTCTCAGAATTAGTGGCATCTCCAGCACATATTATAGCAGTAGCACTATGCAATGAATTATTAACCCACCTTCTCAGTCTGTAGGTAACTAGCTTGCACATAGCAAGATCAGAAGCAATTAGTTACCCTGATTGAACTCCTTGGCAACTACAACAAAAAAACATGGGAGTGTGATTCAGGAGTCCCAGTAAGGAAGCAATCCAATGAGCACCAGGGATCAATAACAAGCTGTTTCAATGGCAATAACAATTAAAGCAGTGAGCTCCCATCTTTCAAGTACAGTAGCTGTTCATCAATGGCCAGTGTAGTTAGCTACCAACACTTAACTCATCAGTGGCTTGCCCAGAAACAGAAATTTTTCTGTTTTCTACACTGTTACCCGTAATACCAATAACCATCAGACATCAAGCTTTTATTGATCAGTGATTACTTAGCCTTGTATTGCCATGCACAGCCATTTTCCTAGCAAAGCGAGAGGATTGCAGTCTGTAATCCAACATGCAATAAGGAATCAACTATAGCAGGCTTAGTTCCTTACCAATTTCTATAGTCTGGCCTTCTCAGGTAGCCTTACGACAATAGCAATTCACAGCCCCTCTTGCTCTTTTCAGTAACATGGACTTGAAGCAAACCCTTGTGTTTGATCTGGGTTTAGAAGCTGTTTACTAGCAAATTGCTAGCTAATTCCCTAGCAGGGACACGTGTAAGCTGCTCAAGCTGCCAATGTCTGTAAATGGGGTTTAAACCACTAATTGGTCCCTAACTATGTGAATCAGCCACACATTGCTGTGGTAATGTTCAAGGGCCTAATTATGCAGAGGCAATATTTGTAGTCTAGCAATACAAAGATTTGTAATTGAAGGGGTTCATCTGCCAAATAAAAATGTTTGATGTAAAAAACAACAAATCAAAGCGTGATATCTCAGGGACATATTTTGGATTTCTACCATTTGAAAGATAACACTCTGTCTACCTAATAATCATTTGAATAATTTTTTTATACAATATGTAATCTTTTTGAAAAATATTTTCAAAATTATTTATTTAAAGTACTATTTTGACAATGATTAAATAATTTCAATTATCAATTTTTCTAACATAGTGGAGTTGGAAAATACAACGTGTTAGAGGTGAGAACTTGGTTAAGTTAAACGGGCACAGTCCTTGTCAAACCCAAGCACAACCTTAAGTAAAAAATCATTAAAAAATTCTAAAAGTATTAACTTTGACCCCTACTATTTTGTCACCCTGCCCCAGAACCCCAAAATTTTCCCTCCATTGCTGCCACCACTAAAATGTTGCTCAACCATCCCAACTGTTGCTCTACTATCACAAGTTGGCTCCGCTTCTTGCCATCACCCCGCCTCATGCCACACTATCATCCCTAAGCATCACCAGCCATTGGAGATGCCAAATCGAATGGGGGGAACCTTGTGACCCGTCCGGTCGCATTTTGAGCCAAATTTGCTGCTTGCTACTACACCATTGTCCCAAGGCATTACTAGCCACCAGTTACTCCTAATTGAACAAGGGGGGCCTTGGGACCTATCGCCATTGTTTTTCAAGCTAGATCCACTGCCTCCCATTGGCCTCACACACTAGCTGCTCTCTAGGTGGCCCAAAACATGGTTATTGTAGGTTTACGATAATCACAACTGTGTTCTTTTCCATGAGCAAGGATGCAAACGGACCGAGTTTATAGAGGATAAAGCAATTCCCAAAGCCTACCCATAATACAAAAGCTATACCTAAAACCTCCCCGTAATTCGCAGTGAGTAGGATGTTTTCATTCAAATCCTCCCTGCGCTGTGGAAGGCAGGATTGGGTATTATACCTGTAATACCTGCACAAGTGATCATATAACAAAAATTAAAACTAAAGAAAGCAATAAATGTTACCTATGATCACCAAACAGCATTTCCTTTGATTCCAAATTGCAAGTCAAATGATCAACAAGTGAAAATAATAGGAATTTCAGGCATTCAAAAGCATGAGGAACAAAATAACAATATTGATTAACAATTGAATATAATAATATAGGTTTTCTCCATAAAGTGTAACAGAGAAACAGTGAAACAACATAACCAAAAACAAAGTAGCCAAATGGGATGGTAGTATCAAGTCATACGATTGTGAATTTTAGGATTTACGATGTTAGAATTATATTATATATTTGGGGTGTATAGGATTAGGATTGAGTATATATATAATATATGCAATATTTTAGATATTTAAATACTATATATAACATGCTGGTAGGGTATGAGATGGGTTTGGGGAGGGTAGACCCTTAAATCCATACTTTTTTCCATACTTGGCAGATACAAAAAAAAAAAAACCCTGAACCCAGCCCAAACCTGTCCAAATTAAAAGAAAAAAAAAACCTACCCATCAAGTAAGGTAGGGTAGGGTACCCCACGGGTAAGGGTGCAATTTGAGATCCCTATTCATGAGCAATCCTGCACCCACTTACTCTAAATCATTGTGCTTAGCCATGAATTTCTTTAAACTTGTACAATTGAGTCTTGTCCTTTCAATAAGAGCAAGCAATCATTTGAATTCTTTTTTCTGGCTTAAGTACCCAAGAAGCAAACTTTTAATCAATTAGGCCCTTAGATTTTCAAACTTATCAATTAGCCCCCTAAACTTATTATCTTTTAGCACTATTGATCTCTCTCTAACTTTAACTTCAAAAAAGTAATCACTTTAACAAAGTGCATTCATTTATCATTGTGTGTGGTTGTCGAACCCCCCAAACTTCAATGGAGCTTGCTACTCCCTCACTATACCTTAACTTTGGAGGCGGAACTTCAAAGTTTCCGGGAAGCCACTATTGTAGCAAAGAATTACTCCATTTTCATGCTGCACCTTTATCTTTGATTGTGCTTAGATCTTGCAAGTACTATAAGGATATATCACTACCAATCCAATAGTTTCTCATCTAGCCAAGGAGATTATAACAAATCTCAAGGTCAGCCATCGAAGCACTGTGGTCATCCTCCCTATGGATAATGTAGCAGATGCCCATTTACTTGCAATCTCTCTTATCCATTAGCTTTATGTATTATCTTATGAGTATAAACAAAAAATAGTGTGTGTTTGTGATTGGAGTACTTTCTCAAAAGTTTGCTTAAATAGTAAATTTACCACTTAAAACATCTTGATGAGGTTCCCATCCCTAAAAACTACCTGAACCACAACTTTTCACCCACACATTAATTAAAATTAATCAAACTTAGGACTCTAAAACAATTTTAGGAACCTTAGATTAGTTTGATGCTTAATTTGAAATGTGCCTTGTTGAGTTGGTGGACAGTGACCCCAAGGGTCACTTTTCCTTTATGCTCAAATGGCATCATATTACAGTGAATTGATGGGGTTCCAATCCCCAAAGACTACCTGCACTTTGGGCTTAAATTCTCTCTGTTTAATTTTGCTAGCTTAAATAGGAACATCTATATAGATGGATATTTTCTTCAAACTTTACTTATAGCTTGTAAACTGGTGACACTCTTCATATAGTAAATTGTGTATATTCCCATTGAATGATGAAGTGGGAAAGAAACTTATTTAAAGTTATGATGCGGCTGGTTGTTAATAATTTTTTTTTTAAATGATAAGAGTTTTAATTTTTTAAATTAATGGGAGTTTAGTTTTATAATATAAATGAAGAAAAAGTTTGATAAACTATTCATGAACAATTCAATTGGGTTCTTTTATATTCTCGAACAAAACACAAATAAAAGTTTACATGAATAAACGTGTTGTTCATCCGTTTATATATTCATGAACAGGTTATTTTTTTAATGGAAAAAGTAATTATTATTAAGAATAAAAGAAATACAAAAAAACCAATGTTTTAGAAAAGGTACTGGAACAAGTCATCTCAATACACCCCAACAAACATAATTAACTACATCAAGCTAACAACACCCGACATATTAAAAACTCTCTCTTAGCTTTAGTCCTCTAAGCACCCTATATCAACCCTAAAAATATAGACCTTATTCCCAAGAGATACATGAATCAAACAAACCCTAAAAAGAAGAAAAAAATAACAACCTAATTTTTAATTTTCCATTCTAATCATTTCGATTCACAATTTAGTGCTGATGCTTTTGACCATAAACCAGTCTTCTTATGTCCCTTCCATTGATTCTTGGCTTTGTTAAGCCTTTCAAAAATTCCAAAGGCTAATTCATCACAACCATTAAAGGACATGTCAATAATATTAACACCAGACTTCAAACTCTTAATACTCTCATTGGCACTAATTGTAGGACCAAAACTTTCCTTTTTTGTAGGGTTTTGGGAGCAAACAAGCACACTGGAAAGTAGCCGAAACTCTCTAGGATCCAAGTGAAACGGAGTAAATCGGGTGTTTAAAATTTTTACTTAGTTGGCTGAGATCTTTCACCCAACCATTGAGCCAAATCACAAAGACTTGAGCAGCTGATGTGTGCAAGCTCTCTATAGCATCCACATGAACCTTTCAGATCACCACACTTCCACCAAGTCCCAGCAAATGCGTTCCTCTTGCGCCCGCAGTGCTAGCTTGTATCTTCCAAGGAAAGACAAAATGAGAGTGCAGTTGGAACCTTTCAGAACCCTTCTGATTTCATCCTACTTGGGAGGTTAGGGTTAGGGTGCAAAAATCCTTACTATATGATGTGTATATAGTGAGACTCAACTCCCAGGCCTAATGAGTTTCAAAACCCTAATCCAATTAGGTTTAATTTCAGGCTTAATAATGGCTCAACCTTTGAGCCAATTATTAATTTGAAATTATTATGAAACCAAAACCAAACAATTCGGCTCATGCACTCAAATAATTCAATTGGCTCTAAGTGTACGACCCTATAGGCTCCAATCATGTTGGCAATGATCATAAATCACATTTCTGATCATAAATAATGAATAGTGTCTAGGAATACATCGTTGCTACCTAAGTGACAAGATAGTTGGTAATTCGACTAAACCTCTATGATCATTATTCATATATGTCATTGTCCATTTATCCAAGATATCAAAACCAAGCACGAGACATGGAATATGTCACTCTCATATACCCCAATCTATGATTTCTTGATTCCCAAGTATACTAACTTAAACTGATGACATTGATATTGTATAACAACTCATCCGAGCATAGCCATGCATTTTCTTAGTCTTACTCTATTAAGGGGCCCAGAGATATTATTCCAATATATAGGACGGGCAAATTCTATCTTGAGCATACAAATCTTTCCGCATGATATGTGACTTACCCTATGATCATTTTTATGTTCACTCAGTTATGAGTAACATACAGTAATATCAAAGTATGTGACTCACATGTAAGGAATCTTGATGATCTCAGATCAAAGGACTACATACATCATGATCGCTATGAGAAACACTTATGACACTCATAAAATGATCCATGTAGTGTTCTCTAGATGGGTAGGTTCGGTGCACAAATTCTTCAACTTGTACCTATATGTAGACTATGTAGACTATATATCTGATATTAGTCTCCACATATGCTAATCTTTATGTATTATTACAATCTTTTCCACAATAATACTAGACTGATGACATTTAAGAATATCATTATTCTAGGGTTATAATTATGTTTGATTACATTATGCAGAAACAAATAACAAACATAATTATTGGAACGATGACTCAATAAAATATCACAACTCAATGTGTAAAATATAATCATTTCATAATTGGCTTTAGGCACAACACTAACATTTTCTTCCAAATTTTTTTTTTCCCTTTCCTTATCCAAAGATTTCAAAATTGGAGGATCTCCAAGAAAAATTAAATAAGAGTCATCATTCTTATTAGCTTCCTCATTTTTGTATTCTTAATTGCTTTAGTTTTTCGGTTGGTTGATTCTTCAAATCTAAACTCACCTTCACTTGCCCCCGGCGTTTATCCAAATCTTTTGGTGGGATCCCTAGAAAAAGTAAGAAGCATTTGATGAATTATTCTTCCCCACACGATGCTCAATGGCTTCTTTAATAGCTTTGGAACCCACATTATAACTTGTAAACCCACTATTCTAAAAGAAAATTAACCCAATTTGAAATTCATTATTAAGCCCACCAAAAGCACCCAACTTATCAAGCCCATTAGAAATACTAACCCAGCCCATTCCTACAAGTTAGTGAGAAGCCCCAACATGCTTTTTCAAGATTTACAAGCTGTCGACTTTTTTTAAACTGGCAACCGAAGACCGTACGTTTTCCCCTTTTCCATACGTTGCATAACCACCACTAATCTATTTCCTTCCACATCATTATGAAGCCTTCTTCCAGCCTCCCTTCTCATTTCTCTCATTTCCCTTTCAACAATCAATGCAAATCGGTGCTGATTGTTGTTGCTTTTGCCATCCTATTTTAGTGTGGCTACTGTGGACCATTCGACCGTTAGTATTTATTTATGTTCATTTGTTACTTCTTTTATTCATTTGTTTGGTATTTTTTTTATCTACGTACATACTTTTTGTTTGTTAATATTCAAGATTTCTTGTGAATTTTGGTATGTATTTTCGTTTATAGATACTTACGAGGTGTATGGAAGCCGTGCGTTGCGACTAGTCAAATGATCATTGCATAAATTTATGGAAAGATGTAGATACTTGATATAACAAAAAAAAATATACTTTCAAGTTTTAGACATTGTAATTTTAGAACAAAATAATGTTCACACATTGCTTGGTGAAGGCTGGAGTAAAACATGCTACTATTAGAAACATAAGAAAAATAAATCATGGTTACCAATATTTTATTTTAAAAGATAATTAAAAAATGAAAAAAAATTAGAGACCAAGAGAACAAATAAAAAGGTTTGGTGACTCGCACATTGTAATAGATATTTTTTATAATAAATTTTAATAATAACAGTGCGATAGAAAACAAGTTACATACTTTGAAATAATGCATATTTAGTTTATTAATTAAAAACAATCCAATAAAAATTTTCAACTCTTATTAACACAAAATCTAATTTTTAATATCGATGAAAAATTTATCTAGAAAAATTTACTCTCAAATTTAACAATTATGGGTTAAATTGCTTTATTAAACTATAGATCTTGAAATAATTAATTGATGCTACAAATCTTAATAATTAATAATGAAAGAATAATGATAGAAATAATGATTAAAGCTTCATTTTAGAAAATCAAAAAAAATGAAAAAGCTTTAGGCATTAAGGATTTAACAAATGACTTAATGAAGATAAAAAATGATTTAACTAAAAAATAAACAAATTATGGTCACCAGTGTCTTACTTTAGAAGATAGCACATAAAAAAAATAAAAAGAAAAATTTAGGAGCTAAAAGAACAAATAGAAGATTCAATTAAATAGTTATAAAATTATGGACTAAAATATAACATAGACATAACTTATGTCCAAAAAATAAAAAAAAATTAGAAAGTTAGGGAATGAAATCGTATTTTAACTGAAAAAAATGTGAGACAGACGAAAACAAGAAAAATTGCAACCTAGGCCCTCATAAAGGCAATCGCCTTACAAAATGAGATAAAACTAAAAAAAGAGCAGATTATATCCTTAAAAAAGCAAAAAAAAAAAAAAAGTCAACCAAAAAAGAAAAAACATGCTGAACTGTGGCTCAAAACCAATTGGGCTCAATCAGCCCAAAACTGATATACTGTTTATCCAACAATACTAATGTTGATATTTAGAAGTATAGTGTACTTGGATGTTGTTAGTACTTATTTTTTTAATAAATATAACTAGTTTTTTTTCTATCAATATGTTTTGGATGTTTATGTATTTATTGGTGCATTTATTTGTTTGTTCCTTTATTTATGTTTGATTATTTGATTGTTTATGGTGTTCACAAACATGTTTATTTATGTTGTTCACTAACGAGTGTTTATGAACTATAAATGAACAAGTACAAACAAGAATGATGCCACATTATAAGAGAACAGACATGAAAAGGAAAATAATATTCATATAGTGTTTGTGTTTGTCTTATATAATAATTAAATGAATGAATAAGAACATGGTCCGTTCATGTTTGTTGGTTTGTTTAGAGCTTTACATGTAACTTAACAATGAAAGATAAAATTACCTGACGGCCATAATTGAAGCAGAAGCCTAAGGTGAGAAGCTTCCCCTTTTTTCGCTAGCAAATGGTTGGAGAGACTGGAGAGCAAGCTCAATTTGCTAGCTGAATACCAAACCTTACTTCGAGTGCATCTTATTCTTATGTCACTAGGCATAAAAAGCCTTGATTCCCTTAGACTATCACTTCATTACGAGTTAAGCCCTCAACTTATAATTTTGGGCTGCAATGCCCTTCGCCTAACCAGCTGAAGTTGAGCAACAAATTCGAAGGCTACAGCACCTTGATGGGGCTCTTGCATGCACCGGTAGAGCTTCAACACACTCTGAGAATCGAGATAGCCGTTGTAATGAAGTTTTCGGTAAAATGACCCAAAAGATGCGGATTTCTTTTTTATTGTGCACATATGTACAAATTGGATGAACCTAACAACGAGATATAGAAATTACCCAATGCCATTATTGAAGCAGAAGCCTAAGGCGAGAAGCTTCCTGTTTTTTTTTTTCTAGCGAATGACCGTGGAGACAACCTCGTTTTGCTAGCCGAACAAGGAAGCCACTTTGTATGCTTCTTATTCTTATGTGATTACGCCTAAAAGGCCTCGGTGCCCTTAGATTGTCCCTCCGACGAGTGGAGGACAAGCACAAATAAACGGCTGGCTCCGGTCACCTACATGTAAAAATTGAAAACAGGGTCAACAGAACTTTTAGGGATAGGGGTGGAAACAAGTTGAGCCAAGCCCGAACACCTTAAACTTGAAATTCAACTTGTTAAGAATTTGCTCGGGCTCGAGCTCGAGCTTAGAAAATGGGACTCGATGCTTGGCTTAAAAAGGTTTAGGCTCGGCTTGGTGGTTTAATAGACTTGAAACTCAATTCAATGTTCGAGCTCGGTCTAAAGAACAAAAAGTAGAATTTTAGGATTTAGATATTTTAAAAAAATTAATTAAATTGTTATATTAAAAAAATATTAAGCTCGCTAGACTCGATAAGAATTCAAGCCGAACAGTACCAGACTCAAAGCTTGACTTTTTAAGAGTTTGAATTTAAAAATGAAGTTTGAAGCTTTTCTCAAATCACGTTAGATCCAACTTGATAACAAAAAAAAAAAAAATTTGAACTCAAGCTTGAATTCTTCAATAAGAGGCTCGGCTTATTTTTTTCCCTATTCAGGGATAGTTCCCAGGAAGGCCTCTCTGACACCCATGTTAGTAAAGATGGCAATATTCAACACCTTGAAAGAAAGATTCCTTATATAAATAGGCAAATGATTGATTGACTTAATGAGCATGTGCCTAATTCTTGAGCTTGAATAGGCTTTAATGGGTCTCCATCGTCAATTCAGCCTTGGGCCTTGTAGCCCGGTACTTTTGGGTCTAACTCAAATCCTAGGTATCACTTCTTATTGATTGATATTGAAGATGCTTATTTGTCAATTTTAATGTGTACTTTTATTTATATATACTTATTATATGTTTTTATTTTCTAATAAATGCTACTTTATTTTTTACCCATATGTTATGGATGTTTATGTATTTATTTGTTTGTTTGCTTATTTGTTCATTCATTTATGTTCAATTGCTTTATCATTTATGGTGCTCAAGGACATATTTGTTTATGTTGTTCGCAAACATAGAATGAACAAACATGAATATTGTCAACTTATAGATGAACAAACACGAATAGAAAAATTGATGTCCGTTTTAGTGTTTGTGTTCATGTTTGGTAATAATTAAATGAACAGATACGAATATGGTCAATTTATGTTCGTTTTGTTCATTTATAGTCCTAAGTAGGATTTAGGAACGTGAAGGCGAATTAAGCCACTCACATGAGCATCCTTAAAAAAACTAAAATAAAAAAGCTCCTCATATATATATATATATATATATATATATATATATATATATATATATATATATATATATATATATATATATATATATATATATATATATATATGAAAATGAAAATGCCACCTTCACTTATGAACAAAAACAAAAAAAATTACAAAATTCTCAACCTATCCCGCAAAAACCCTTCAAAAACCTACTTATGAAAAAAACAACAACAACAATAATAATAATAATAATAATAGAATTCTTACCAGTATATCAAATAAATAATAATAATAATAATAATAAATTACCAAAAATAAAAATAAAAACGACCCAGTGAGCCCAAAAATCCAATAGAAGTGTGAAACGGTGGCTTTTAGGTAGTTTTGACGAGCTAGAATTGCAGGAGGCCAAAATCAATCGCCTCTTTCCACGACACCCGGCAGTTCCAAAAAAAAAAAGAAAGCAAGGGTGGTTGGTTTGTGAAGGTGGAGGGACTGGAGGATGGAGGAGACGCTCTGGGGACACTTGCCGCTGCTGCTCAGAGCGAATTCACACGAGTCCGTCCAACTGATTCTCCAATCCCTTTGGAACACCCGCCAAACTGGCCTTGCAGCCGCCGACCGCCTCCTCATCCGCGACCTCCTTCAGCTTCAAAACGACTCCGACCTCGACCCTGCAAGTTTCCCTTCTTTGCCTTCTCAACCTTTTCCTCTATTTTTCTCTCTTTAATTATGCCTTTTTTTTTTTGCTCTGTCTGCTTGATCCTTTGGCAGACGTCTAAGTACTTGGAAAATTGGAGATTGGGTCTGAAGCAACTGTTATTGGGCATTTTTGTTGAGAAAAAAATGTTGAAGTACTTAAAATATTCGATACTAACAGAGGAGCAAATTAAGGGCTGTGGACATTCTTCTTATTTTTCTAGAAGAAAAAAGCTTTTTTGGGAAAAAAAAATGATACTTGAAATTTGCTTATATGATATATCGCGATATTCTTACTCCATATTTATTGAAGTAAATTTGGTAAAAGAAAAATAAAACTTGAGATTGGTATTTGTTTTAGCTTTTGGAATTGATACTGCTCAATGTTCAAATTAAGGGCTGTGGACAATCTTCTTATTTTTTGAAAAATAAAAGATATTTCAAATATACAGAATATGATATATCACCATGTTCTTTTGGAAAAAAGAAAAGTAAAATTTGAGATTGGTATTTGTTTTTAACTTTTGTAATCGATTCTGCTCGTTCAACTTTTCAGTTGTTGAGCAGATGCCAAATGAATACCATGTTTTTCTAGTCATATTGGTCTGCCCATTTTCTCTTGTTTAATTTTGGAAGGAACTTTCCGTCCAAGTTAGCAATGAATCCTTCCTGCTGAAGCTGAAGTCTTTTGCCTTTCTTTTCACTGCGCAGCTCTTGGTATGTCTTCGCATATTGATCCGTAAATGTGTTTACAAGAACTTGAGCAAAGATGGAATAGAGAAGCTGTTTCCAGAAGAGGTTCTTCCTGAATTGAAGACATTGTTGACACTGTTGCTGCAAAAGTTTCAGAAGGAGTGGCAGGACGAGGTATTCAAGGATCACGTAAGGGGTTCACCTTGTTCTGTGCAGTCATATTCAGTCTCCATTGTGCATGGTTCAAGATCTTATGTATTGCTTTCGTATCTGACTACAGGTTACTTTTCCGCGATTGAAGGCAATGACCCAGAATATGGCAAATCAGGTCACTGAACCATCAGAACCAGTGGCAATTATCAATTTGAAGGTGGTCAGAATCATACATGTTTTTTCATATTTGAGATTGTATGGAATCCAAAGTACTTAGTTTGGTATCCCAAACATCTCTTTATCTGTGTTCAAGTGGTTATGATATGCATATGTATTTCGCAGCTTCAAAATGATTCTCAACTCTCCTAAGAGAAGATGAAGTGAAATTTCAATTAGATAAAGATTGAAGATTCCTTTGATGCAATGCTCAAGTTCATGTATTCGATCAGAGATCAATCATCTAACGAGGTAGGTAGTTACCCAACTTTCTCTTTTCATGGTGGTGTGGCTTGGTTTTACACTATTCTTCCAAGGCTCACAACACACAATTGAAAAAGCTGTCTTATCATGCGGATTAGCAATTTTGTTAATTTCTATCTGGGTCATGATTGATGTAGTTGTAACACTGAAACCTCAAATAAGAAAATCAATAAAATTTAGTAATAAAATATAGTCCACAAGAACTTATTTTTAAAGGATGTTAAATCTGTTGGACCAAAACTGTTTTAAGGAAAGAAATGGAGAAGGGGAAAAAGAACTATTGGAATAAATGCAAGCAATGTTGAATTAAAAGTAAACAGACACCTTGTGAGTGAGAGTATGAATGTGTGTGTGTATGTGTGTGTGTTTAGAGTTTTTCTTTTGTATATCTCCTGGTGAAATTAAAGGGTACTTTGGACTTCTCAGACATGAATGGAAAGTTTGCATGAGCAGCAACCCCGGCATGCTTAAGGTTGGCGGCTTGGTGCTGCTGCAACATTGCGGTCTGAATCTCCATCCATCCGCAATTTCCTAGCAACTTTTTTGCCTTAACAAAAAGGCCAAGTTGGCTCGAATCTAGACTGTTCATGATGTGCTTCGTATACAGCTATATATACTACCATATTAATGTGGCCTGTTATCATGTCAAGGTGAGGCATCAAATGGGTATTATGAATGAAGCTTAGCAGTTATAGCGAAATCGGATTGTGCATATTTTTCGTGTGTAGTCTTTCTGTAGGTCTCAAGTTGACTTTGCTCTTTCGGGGACTGGTTCTACCAGTATTTGCTTTAGCGTAAACCCTCCCTTCCCTGACACTGTTACTCCTGGAAATGCAGAGAAAACAGAAAATGAGTAAGGGGACTGGTCCGCTAAACTTTGATCAACATGATGCTCTCTGGATTTCCTTTCTGCACATTCCTCGTTCTCCCCCATTGTTAAGCAACCTCAGCAGGAGTCAAGTTTTGTTTTAGCAACGAGTGGAAGCTAGCTTTGCTGATGAAAGATATGGAAGGGCCATTAATAGGAATTGTTTATCTCAAATTTCCTGCGTTTTTAGGGTGATCCTAAAATGAATTTTTTCCTTGAAACCCTGAGTCAAAATGCTTCCATATCACTCACAATTCCCCTGCCTAGCTCGCCATAATCTGAAGGGTAATGCTATTTAAATTTTCTCTACAAAAATTCTAATGTATATTGTTCAGTCTGAAAAAGGAACAATTATTTTTTCTGTGTCCAGTCAGATATTGGCATTAGGATTTCTCAAAATTTTTATATATTTTTGTTTTGGGTACGTTTAGCAGAACTTCAACACCAAGCTACCCAAATCTTTAGGCATGCAGGCATTTAGCCATAACACTCTGACGGGTTGGCCTACTTCTGAAACATAGTTGCCACATGTCAATGAATATTTGGGGGTAAAATTTAAATTTGGTCCATTAACTTTTACGTTTGTCCTAAACGGGTCCCTTAACTATGGAAGTGACTATTACGGTCCCTTAATTATCAAATCGAGTTCAATGTTAGTCCCTTTAGTGATTTTGGCCGTTATCCAGGACGGAAAATGCATACGTGGCAATTGCTAGTCCCACAATACCATGGTGGCATTGTGTAGCAGAATACCATTGTGGTATCGTCTAGCTGACCCAGAATACCACGGTGGCATCGTTCAACTGACAAAGGCGAGTTGGGCAGGGCGGGAAGAGATTTACCAGTGGCGGGAAAGAAATAGGGGAAGAAGGGATATGTTAGATGAGAGAGAGAAAGGGGAAATAGAGGAATAAGTAAAGAGAAATTTAAGAAGACTTGCTTGCAGACATGGCGAGGGTGGACGACGACAACGGGATCCCACACTGTTACTGTGGCTTGCCTGCAGAGTTAAAGATGGCGTGGACCGACCAAAATGCTGGAAGGAGGTTCTATGGCTGCCGAAATTATGGGGTAGATTTGCTTTTTTAGTTTTGTTTTGCTTCAGGCATGCTTGGCTGAGCTTTTCTTCAGTTGTTTCTAACTAGTTGTTAATTTGCTTGAGAGACAGGGCAATCGGTACTGTCGATTTAGACAGTGGTATGATGACCCGACACCTGGACATTGTAAAGTTGTGATAAGGGGGTTGCTGAGAAGAGTGGATGAAGCTGAGACAGAAATGAAGAAAAGCATGGCTAGAGTAGATGAAGTGGAGACAGAAATGAAGCGAATGCGTTGGAAAAAGCAGAAAAGCAAGCTTGCAGTGCAATTGAAAGAAGTTGAAGTAAGGAAACTGAGAGGAAGGAATAGAAGAATGTTGGAGCTATTGCTAGTCTCTTGGGTATTGTTCATTTGGTGCATGTACGTGTAGGTGGGTAGGAGATGAGTGGGCATCAATTTGGGGAAATGGGGTGTTATGGTTGTTGGGTGCGATGTATGGCGAGGAAATAGGGAGGGTTGGGGGTAGTAATGGTTGTTGTAGGTGTGTGAGGTTTATATTGGATGAAGGGTAGATATTAGGTAGCCTTTGGGGTATGACAGAGGTAGAATCACCTCAATTGTGTACTTACTCGAATGTAATGAAAAGAACTTTGTGTCATTTGAAAGTTAGTATAGTTTGAGAAACGCAACTACAAAGTATAATGTTTATCAATTTTGCAACTTCTGTTCCATTCATTTTAGGTCAAAAGTGTCATCATGTCTATACATCCATTGTCCATGAAGAGTATTTCAAAGATCCACAAAAAATAGCCAACATCCAACATCCAAAAGCATAAATCCAATTACAAAAAACTGCACAAAAAACATCAAGTTTGGCTTTTACTCCTGCCAATTGCCTACATCAAACTTGTGTTAATCCCTCCTTTTGAAAATGAGTGCCCCCTGCCACTTGCACTACTCCTTCCCCCTCTGCCACCACAACCTTGTGATCCAGTGTCTTCTAAATTCATAGACCTCTGAGATTGTCTTGCAACAAAAGCAGAACCTTGTTGTGAAAGTGATGTCTGTTCAGATGTAGGGACCTGTCCATGTTGGCCAACAGTTAGTGTAAATAATATTTGATTGTAGCATACTGTATACTAATATCTTTAATACTTACATTTTGCTTCATCTGTGATGACTGCTGCCTCTGTGATGGCTGTTCTCTTCTTTTTCTTGTTTTCTTTGTTGAACTTGCACTTCCAGCTGAAGTTGGCATTGATTTGCAAGTGCTTTTATTATGCCCTTTTTGCTTGCATATAGAACAGTGAATGATAACTCCTGTTTTCCTCATTTTTGAACTACTTTCAGGCTCACCAGGTTCTCTTCTTCTCTTCTTCTTACTCCTTCCTCTACTGACCAGCCCATTGTTTGGAGGTTTAATGGGATTATGTTTCATGTCCTCCCATTGCTCTACACTCATAATTGGGTTTATTACATTGGCATACATTTCCTTGTGTGTTTCCGTCCAATAACATTGGTCAACATATTCCTCAAAGTTGCTATGGTTTAGGGCAAGGGCAGAACATGCATGGTTGCATGGAATTCCAGTGAGCTGCTACTTCCTACAACTGCATGTCCTCTGCTCTATGTCAACTACATGCTGTGACATAGGAGTTGAAACTTGAAAGCTTGTCCCCCTGACTCTATTGCCCAACAATTCTTAGAGTTATCTATATTCTTGTTCAGTTTCTTTGTAATCTTAGGACATAATTTACCAGTCCACTTTGCCGCAGCAGATCTTTTCCTAGCTATTCTAACCATGATCTTACATCTAATTACTTCTAACATGGTCAAAATAGGTTTATACCTAGCGTCAAGGATGAATCTGTTAAAGCATTCACATAAATTGTTCAAGAGGATATCACATTTAGAGAACTCCCTAAAAGAAGACTTAGTCCAATGTTCAGGGGGTATACCATTCAACCATGCCCATGCATTTGTATCAAGACCCTTAATTACCTCCATGTTCTTCTTGAATTCCCCTTCATATGAGCTCTTTGCTGCTTGCCAAACATAGTCTCTTAACCCCACTCCTGGAAAGCAGCCTTTGAAGTTTGTGTACAAATGTCTGACGCAAAATCTGTACTCAGCATCTGGGACTAAGTTCTGAACTGCTGGTATTAAACCCTGTATCATCACAGCATCATTAGTAACACTAATTAAAATGTTAATACTACAAAATAAGGTAAACAGCCTACCTTCTGTCTGTCTGACATAAATGTCCAGAACTTGGACTCAACAATACCAAGTTCTTATGCTAAATGTACCAAAAACCAAGCCCAATAGTCATATGATTCAACCTCAACAACTGCATAGGCAATTGGCCATATGCAGTCATTGGCATCTATTCCAACTGCTGCAAGTAATTGGCCTCCATATCTCCCTTTTAAAAAACACCCATCTAAACTTATGATGGGCCTGCCCCCACTAAGAAAACCTTTCTTACATGCAGCCATGCAGATGAAAACCCTCTTAAAGAGTAAATTCTCCAACCCCAATCGAAACTGTGTTCCAGGATTCCTTGCCCTCAATTCTCCACCATAGTCTGCAAGCTTGGCATATTGCTCAGCCTCATCACCCCTAAGCATCATTAATGCTAAAGTTTTCCCTCTTCCAACCTTAGACCTATGAATTTTTATGTTGTGGTCCCTTCTGATTAGGTCAACAAGGGCAGCCAAGGGTATTTCAGGGTTTGATCTAATAACCTCCAGATATTCCTCTGCTATCCACTTGTAGTTTGCAAACTTATTGGTAACCTGCCTTGCACATGTATGCCTGTCCTCAAACCTTCTTATCTGTGCTCTAG
This sequence comes from Aquilaria sinensis, assembly GCA_005392925.1. Classification (NCBI taxonomy): domain Eukaryota; kingdom Viridiplantae; phylum Streptophyta; class Magnoliopsida; order Malvales; family Thymelaeaceae; genus Aquilaria; species Aquilaria sinensis. Next base: position 93,301 of record SMDT01000530.1, read on the forward strand.
GTCCATCTTTGTATTTTCCAGCAACCAATAGCCAAGGGCAACCTGCCTTGCACACTACTCTTACTCTTCTCTTATCATTCTTCTTGAAATCAACAGGCTGTCTCTGTACAACAGAGTATGCTCTCACAGCTTTCTTGAACACATCAAAGGAGGGGAAAACCATTTTTACCTTGAAGTTAGGGTCTCTCATATCTGTTCTGGGATTGAATACAGGGACCCTCTCACCTTCATCATCACTGGACTCGTGCACACTAAGCAACTCACCATCTGAATCCTCAGATTCACTTTCAACCTCTTTAAAATTATACCCCATAACCCTTCCACTACTGCCTACAGCAGGACCTGCCTCTTGTTGTTTGTTTTGGGTTGGAGCTGCCTCTTGTTGACTGTTTTGAGTAGGAACATTAGCCTTCATCATCTGCTCTACCCCAGTATCAACTTGCACTTCAACATTTATCCCATCATCATCATTCTCAATTTCATTATCTGTCTCATTGAACTCTGTGTCACAACTTTCACTCTCTGTCTCAGGAGGTGCCCTATAGTCCTCATCATCACTGTTATCAGATTCAGACTCTGATCCATCTTCCTCCCCAAAATCCTTCTCATTTTCTTCTTTTCTGCCTAACTCCACTACATCAGCAACTTCTGGAGACACCCTCTCCCCCATACACACAGACTTTTCTCTGTTTGCATCTAAGTTATGCATTATCTCCCCAACTCCCTAATGCTCATCCTCCCTAACAGGTTCAGCCTCCTTTAGGTGCCTTCCTTCATCTATCACTTGTTCTGTCATGCTTGATGATGAACCTCACAACCAGAGATAAGAAGTCTCCTAACTGCCATACTTTTTCTTATAGGTGCCTTGCCACCACTTACTCCACCTACTACCTTCCTACATGCCTCATCAGAACCATCTTCCGGCTCAATCTCAGTAATCGTAGCCTTTGGTGGTGTTAATGTAGCCTTAATGTTCTCCACATAGGCTAACTCCTGTTTTGCCATTTCCTCAGGAGTCATTTTTTCAATGTAAACCACAATCTTGTGCTCGTGTGGGAGATTCGTATAAACCATGTCCATCACGTCCTTGTCTGTTTTCAACTCCCTTACTATATCCTCCAATGGCATTGTGTGAAAAGGAAGAGTCCAATAGTAGTTCATGAATCCACTGTATCCCAACTCCTCCACCATTTGATCAATGTCAACCATACTAATCTTGTCCATGTTACAGGCATCAAAATGATCCACCAAACCTTCCATATATGTCTTCCATGGCAGATTGGCAAAGTAACCCCCATGATGCATTTGGATTGTAAACCAAGTATCATTAGGAACTACATGATAACAAAGGAAAGAATAAATAAACACACTAAAAATACTCGAATTAAATACCCAACACTAACCCACATTGTTCTTCCAATGGACCCTTGGTTCACTGGTCCCCCATCAACAATTGATACACTGCCTTACTACAACACACACCTACCATTTTTTATGCATTTTCAACAACTGATAAATACACAACACAACAGAAAACAAACCTATAATTTATTAAGTACAAAACTTATGGTAGTGCCAGTCCCCTTCGTCCCCTTTCCTGAGTCTCCACTCCGTCAATCGGAGTTTTGCCTTCATCTTCGCCTTCTCCTTCATCGTATTTCTACCACCCCAACCACCAAAACAACCGCTGATTACACAAAATTTTCCTTCGCCTTATCGCTAGGGTTAACAGTTACTAGAACACTAGCAAGGAAAAGAACGAAGCTCTCGAAAAACCAGGGAGGGAGAGTGGAGGCAGTTGGCCGTACTAAGTGACTCGCCAATCCATCGTGTATCAAATTGCCACGTATGCATTTTCCGTCCTGGATAACGGCCAAAATGACTGGAGGGACTAACATTGAACTCGATTTGATAATTAGGGGACCGTAATAGTCACTTTCATAGTTAAGGGACCCGTTTAGGACAAACGTAAAAGTTAAGGGACCAAATTTGGATTTTACCCGAATATTTGGTATGACAGAGATTCAATGGATACAATTTTTTTTACAATTAAGGGTCAATTGACTTTTTTTTTTTATTTTTACATCTTTTTTATCTGAAACTAATTTTATTTGAAAGTTAATATTATTTAGATACAATAATTTATTTGAAAGTAAGTTTTTATGACGTTTTTAAATTTTTATAATTTTTTTAATGCCTCAAATTAAAAAAATTTATAAAAATTCAGTAAGATTACAAAAATTGTATTTTCAATGGATTATTGCAACCATATAATATTGGCTTTTAATTAAAATTAGTTTCTAGTAAAAAAATGTAGGAATAAAAATAAGTCATTTTGAAATCAATCGACTGAAGTTAAAATGAGTTGGGTGTAAATTGATATGGGTTCGATCAAGGTTGTTAAGATCCTAATCCAAATCTTAAGATTTTGCAATTCTATGATTTAACATTATGAAACCTTGTCAAAAAGTAATAGGATCAGTAATATGATAGGATCGGGTAAGATCTCGATTAAGATCTTAAGATTGGTAGGATGTTTCAATCATTTTGATTCTATTTGTTATTAATTTTTGTGCACTTTTATTTTAATCCAAATTGGAAAGTTTAAGTGAGTGGACACTTATTATCCAAGCTGGGCTTACTGAAGTTAATGATTATATGACTTGAATTCTGAATTAAACCAAAAAATAAAAATAGCTAATCTCTCTCTCTTTCAGGAGATAAAACTCGGCACCTCTATAAGTTTGTTGTTATTTTGTTAATTATGTTTGTTTATGAATTTCTTTTAGACTTGTGTTGGTTATTGTATTAATTATGTTGGTGTATGCTTTACTAAGACACTAGCTCTATTTATACTATGACACTAATTGTGTTTGTATCATTATTATGACACTTGAATTTTATTACATTTCTAATATAATTAGTCTTTTGTATGAATTAGATTATTTTTTACAAGGAATGTGATCTTTTTTGTAGGATCTTATGATCTACGATTCCCGATCTTGTACCGTGAATAACAATCTTGGGTGGGATTCCAATCCTAATAACCTTGGGTCTGATATGGATTTCACTTTTTGGGTACATTTAGCAAAACTTCAACACCAAACTACCCAATTCTTTAGGCATGCAGGCATTTCGCCATATCACTTTGAGGGGTTGGCCTGCTTCTGAAACATAGTTGCCACATGTCAATGAATATTTGGTATGACAGAGATTCAATGGATCCGATTTTTTTAACAATTAAGGGTCAATTGACCTATTTTTACTTTTATATCTTTTTTATCTGAAACTAATTTTATTTGAAAGTCAATATTATTTAGATGCAATAATTTATTTGAAAGTAAATTTTCATGATGTTTTTAAATTTTTATAAATTTTTTTAATTCCTCAAATTAAAAAAATTTATAAAAATTTAGTAAGATTACAAAAATTGTATTTTCAATGAATTATTGCAACCATATAATATTGGCTTTTAATTAAAATTAGTTTCTAGTAAAAAAATATAAGAATAAAAATAAGTCATTTTGAAATCAATCGACTTAAGTTAAAACGAGTTTGGTGTAAATTGATATGGGTCCGATCAAGGTTGTTAAGATCTCAATCCAAATCTTAGGATTTTGTAATTCTATGATTTAACATTATGAAACCTTGTCAAAAAGTAATAGGATCAGTGATATGATAGGATCGGGTAAGATCTCGATTAAGATCTTAAGATTGGTAGGATCTTTCAATTCTATCGATTCTATTTGGTATTAATTTTTGTATACTTTTATTTTAATCCAAATTGGAAAGTTTAAGCGAGTGGACACTTATCCAAGCTGGGCTTATCGAAGCTAGTAATTATATGACTTGAATTCTAAAGTAAACAAAAAAAATAAGAACACTTATCTCTCTGTCTTTCAGGAGATAAAACTTAGCACCTCTATAAGTTTGTTGTTATTTTATTAATTATGTTTGTTTATGAATTTCTTTTAGATTTGTATTGGTTATTGTATTAATTATGTTGATGTATGCTTTACTAAGACACTAGCTATATTTATACTATGACACTAATTGTGTTTGTATTATTGTTATGAAACTTGAATTTTATTACATTTCTAATATAATTAGTCTTTTATATGAATTATATTATTTTTTACAAGGAATGTGATCTTTTTTGTAGGATCTTATGATCTACGATTCACGATCTTGTATCGCAAAAAACAATCTTGGGTGGGATCTCAATCTTAACAACCTTGAGTCTGAAATGGATTTCACTTTTTTTTTTTTTATAAAACCAACCCAGCTATGTTTATGTTTAATTCATAAAATGTTTATTTGTGTCAGGCAATCTGAAGATTTAATCCGTGGTAACATTTAATGTAAGTATAGTACATTAAATAATAATGTTTGTGGATGAAGAGAAGAAAAATTAAAATTTTGATTTAACCATCAATGCAAAAATGTTTTCCATGAAAAATAAAAAAATTGAGATTTAGTGTTGAACTAAAATTAAGATCTTATCTCTATAAAATAAAGTTTGGGGATTATTAAAAGTGGAATTTTAACAACTAAAAATGGTGTTTAACCGTTGACATAAAAAGAAAGAAAAAGAATTAAAAAATGGTATGAATTTGGGGTTTAAACCGAAAAGTCTAACTAAAGTCTAAGATTGTTTAAGTCATGGCCAAAATTAAACAAACTATAGCAACCAATATTTTTTCTTAGAAGTGAAATAATGTTCTTACGAAAAGTGATGTTTAATAATTAACAAAAAAGTCAAAGTAAAGTTTTTGAGATTATTGGAGCAAATGGAAATATTATAGATTGTAAAAGTTTAACATTGACTTAATAAAGTTAAAAAAAAATGACCAAAATTACAAGTCAATAGAATTTAGAGACTGAAATGAAAAAGAATAATAGCTCAAGGACTGAAATGGATGATGTGAAACGGACAAAAAATGGTTTTTTTTTGGAAAATTATAAAAACCACCCCTGAGGTATGGCAAAATCTACGATTGTGTCCTTGTTGTTTCTAAAACATGCACTTACCCTTTTTGAAACTTAACTTTGTTAATAACTGTTACTGTAGAAAAGGAAAAACACCTAACTTAGTCTTTCTAACATTCATCTATAGAAACTTTACCCCCACAACTTCTTCTGCATCTAAAGAAAAACAATAATACGAAGAAGAACAAAATCAAAACAAAGTTTCATTTCTCGCAAGCCATCTTCGCACAATCCGGTAGCAAATTTGAGTTGTGAAAATTTTCAAGTTTAACAAATTCCAACTCCCACTTTGCATCATCATTTTTTCCAACTTCTCATCTTTTGTATTTGTCCCTTAATTCAGCAAAGAACTTCAATGCTCCATGTCCATCATCCATTATTCGATAAGCTTGCCAAACAGTAAAATAAGACACCAGAGAAAGAGTAAAACCCTTTTCTTGGATATCAACAAGAACATGAAGCACCTTAGGCAAGTCGCGGAGGTCAATTGACGGGGTAATCGCTCCGGAGGCCAATTGACAATCTAGAGTTGTGCTTCGGCTTTGCAATGGACTCGGCAATCATGGGTGGCAACCTTGTGTGGTGACCAGATGGCAACACTTCTTTGGGCGGCCTCGTTACCGCAATAGAGCCCTCATTGCGATTGACTTCACCGCCAAGCCATGATCTCCTCGGAATTAACCTCCTCGGTGAAGAAATCGATGAACTAGATAAGTGTCATCAATAACCACAGAATCAATAATGAAAGAGGCGAAATCAATGTCAACGATTCAAGCAATTTTCAATTAATTGATGAAAACTGCTTTCGATCAGGGGACTTAGCCGTAGCACGTTCCGAGATGGAGGAAGACTTACAACGCAGAGGGATTCACTAGGAGAGAGAAGAGAAACAGAAGAGGAAAAGGGTTCGCAATTTATCAGCTAACTACCAATGAGCTACACCCCAGCTCATATAGGGCTAACTACATGTAATGAAGAAAAAGTGAAAATAAAAGGATAGCTGGATACGCGGACGTTTGTCCAAGTCAGTACATAGCCTACACGTAATCGCCTGAGGTCTCCCCCCAACTAACATTGCGTTCTGTGATAATCCCCTTTCCTTAACAAAATTCTTGACCTCAAGAATCAAAAAACTATGGGAACTTCCTTCAGATCTCTGAGTAGCTTTCCCAAGTTGCATCTTCTGGTGCTGAGTTAGACCAGTGGACCAAGACCTTGGTGACGGCTGTGTGGCCTTTTTTTTTTTCTATTTTGCGATCCAAAATAGCCATTGGTTTCTTGACGACAGTAGCTTCTTCATCCAGCAGGGTGGGCTGAACTACAGCATCGCCAACCTTCTTCTTCAGCAAGGATACATGGAAGACATCATGTATGCGTGCCTCTGAAGGAAGTCTGAGTCGATAAGCCGCTGCTCCCACAACTTCTACTATCTCGAATGGTCTGCAGTACATAGGACTAGGTTTGTGTGAACCTAGAGGCCTTACAGAATACTGTTTATAAGGTTGTAACTTTAAATAGACCCAATCTCCCACTTTAAAATGTCTCTCTGTCCGATGCCTATTTGCCATCATCTTCATTCTGTGCTGAGCTCGTTCCAACTGTTGCTTGAGCTGTCTGATCATTGCTTCCCGAGACGTCAGACTCCTGTCAACTGATTCAACCTTGGAGTCTCTAGCTATATAAGAGACATGAAGCGGAAGTGGTTGCCCATATAAAACCTCAAATGGAGTGAGAGAAGTAGAGGTGTGATAGTTAGTATTATACCACCACTCAGCTAGAGAAAGCCATTTAGACCACTCTCTGGGTCTTTCTCTTGTCATGCACCTTAGGTAAGGTTCCAAGCATTGATTCACGTGTTCAGTTTGGCCGTCGGTTTGTGGGTGATATGCAGTAGACAGTTGCAGCTTAACCCCTTGAACCTTCATCAATTCTTGCCAAAACGTGCTCATAAAAATGGCATCACGATCTGAAGTGATGGTAAGAGGCATTCCATGCAATTTAAAAACATGATCGAGGAACACCTTGGCGACACTAGCAGCCGTATACTGAGATAGGCGAGCGAAATGTGCATATTTACTGAGTCGATCGACTACTACCAAGATGGTGTCAAACCTCTCCGATTTGGGTACAGCTGTAATGAAATCCATTGTGAGGTGCTCCCAAACGTTATCGGGTATGGGCAAAGGTTCTAAGAGTCTCGGCGAGGTAGAGTTCTCATGCTTGAACAACTGGCAAACGTGACATTGTCTCACATAATTTCTCACATCCTTTGCCAAACCCTTCCAACAACAGAAGCTCAAGAGTTTCTTCCTGTTGACTTGGGCTCTAGAATGCCCACCTGAAGTGCCAAAATGAACCATTTCGATCATCTTATGGCGCAAACTTTAGTCATAACCAACCACCAATCTTGCCTTCTTCTTAAATCCTTGATTATCGATCACATAGTGAGGATGGCAGTAATGATCAGCTCGTAACTCCGAAATAATCATTTGCAATTCTGGATCCTTGTCCACATTGTCCTTGATTTCTAGTATCAAGGGCGTTGTAAACATAGTAATGGCCAGCATGAACAGCTCAGAACTATGCACTCGAGACAGAGCATCAACTGTGACATTTTCCTTTCCCTTACGATACTGGATTTCAAAATCATATGGCAGGAGCTTAATAATGAACCTTTGTTGCAGGGGAGTTGTTATTCTCTACTTGAGAAGGTACTTCAAACTTTTTTGATTCATTTTGATGATGAAGTGCTGCCCCAGTAAATATGCACGCCATTTGTCTACTGTGAACACCACAGCAAGGAACTCCTTTTCATAAGTAAAGAGACTCGAGTGTTTAAGGATAACACTTTACTTATAAAAGCAATGGGATGTCCGTCTTGCTGTAGAATAACCCCAATCCCATCTTTGCACGCATCTGTTTCTATGACGAAAGGGTCATTAAAGTTAGGTAACGCCAAAACTGGAGTGGTTACCATTGCTTGTTTTAGAATGTCAAAAGCTTCATTTGCTGCCATATCCCATTTGAACTGGTTCTTCTTTAGAAGTTTGGTCAATGGACGGCTAATAACTCCATAATGCTTCACAAAGCGTCGATAATACTCAGTTAGTCCCAAAAATCATCGGAGTTGCTTGACGGTCCTTGGTTCAGGCTAATTCACCATTGCCTTTATTTTACTTGGATCAGTCGACAGTCTCTGCTGAGAAATGATATGGCCCAAGTAATTTACTTGTGTGATGCCAAAAAGACACTTATTCTTCTTTAGGAACAAAGTGTGCTCTAGTAAGGTCTCAAACACCCCCTTAAGTGCTTCAATTGCTCTTCGCAAGAGGCGCTATAGATAAGAATGTCATAAAAAAAATACTAGAACAAACCTTCTGAGATATGGCTGAAAAATGTGATTCATCAAACTCTGGAATGTGGAAGGTGCATTAGTGAGGCCGAAGGGCATAACTAAGAACTCGAAGTGGCCATGGTGAGTTCTAAAATCCGTCTTGGGGATGTCCTCTTCACACATTTTAATTTGATGGTACCTTGCCCTCAAATCCAATTTGGAGAAATATTTGGCTTCATGAAGCTCATACAGCAATTCTTCAATGACTGGGATTGGAAACTTGTCTTTTATGGTAGCCTTGTTCAGCTCTCGAAAATCCACACATAGTTTCCAGCTTCCATCTTTCTTTCTTACTAAGACAATAGGGGAAGAAAAAGGGCTCTGGCTGGCCCTGATTATGCTCGTGCTGAGCATTTCCCCCACTAGCTTTTCGAGCACATCCTTTTAAATCGAGGGATATATGTAGGACCTAACATTGACCGGACGGGTGCCCGGCGCCAGCACTATCCGATGATTACGATCCCTCGTAGGAGGCAATGTGTGGGGTTCTTGAAATAAGCCATCGAATTTAGTAAGCAACTCATTGAGCTTCAGGTCCCTAGGAATTGCTTCGGATTGGTTGCATGCTATTGGGGTTCTGTAATACCCTAGTAGTTGGATAGCAAAAGCTTGTCCCTCTTCCACCTTGCCTGCTGTTTTATTGAGGTCCATGCTGTCGTAACCTTGCTGGGAGTGAGGGTGTACTTGGGTGAGCCTCTCAAATGCATTTTCTGCCCCTGATACTTGAACGACATTGTCAATTTCAAAGTTCTACTTGATGTCTCCTAGTAGTCTTAACCACTGCACTCCTAATACCATCTCACACCCTCCTAGTGGTAGCAGGAGTACATCTAAAGAGAATTCAACTCCCTGAATTTTCCGGGTCAAACCCTTGCATACGCTTCCTGCCTCAAACACATGACCGTTAGCTACTAAGACTCCCAAAGGCCTCATTTGTTGAACCGTGCACTTCATCCTTTTAGCCACCAGTTCGTCGAGGAATATGTGAGTACTGCCGGAGTTAATGAGCATGCTGACCGAGTTCTTCCTAATATACCCTGTGACCTTCATAGTGGTGTAGTTGGGTAGACCTATTAATGCATTTAAAGAAAGACAAAGATAGTCAATGGCAACCATTGGTTCTTCGCCTGATTTTGTATGCTCATCTTCAACCCACTCATCCCCTTTAGGTTTGACTAGCAGCTCCATCTTGTTAACTTGCCTTTTTTTGTACTTGTGCCTTGGGAAGAATTTCTCATCACACCAAAAGCACTGATTATTCTGCCTTATTTCATTCAACTATTTCTCTGTCAAACACCTGATTGGGAGCATAGGGACTGGAAATGTGGGTTGCGAGCATTTAGGCAACAGTAATAACCCCTTGCTTTTCTCGTCCTCTGCACGTTTACTCTTATTGTTTAGAGTATTCGCAGATTCCTGCAACTTCGCCAGATATTGAGCCTCATGCAAGGTTTTAGGTCGAAGGACCCGAATGGTACCCTGTATCTCATCTTGCAAACCGCCCAGAAACTGTCCTACTAAGAATTCTTTAGGGAGAGGGCTTACTTGGTTGAAGAATGTATCGAATCGATTCTAGTATTCTCATATTGTTCCCGTCTGTTTTAGGTTCTTCAGCTCGGTTGAGGGATCATGGTGCCCTTCTCCAAACTTTTCCCTGATTGCCATTGAATACTGGTTCCAGGTCAGCCTTAGCATCGTCGGCCAGTCTCGAAGGAACCATTGATGCCATTGAAGAGCAGGTTCTTCCATGTGTATAGAAGTCATTTGGATTTTGCGTTCTTCAAGGATGCCATCCAAGTCAAAAATCTGATTACAGCGGAAGAACCACCCCTCAACATCCTCTTCCAGGAAACGGGGAAAATCAATTCGGCCCACCCTAGTTAGGTTCGTGCCACCTCCCGAGTTTAGGTAGCTAGATCCATTGTGGCTGGAGCTGGCCTCCCAATAATGAGTCCCTACCTCTTGAGCTCTCTGGAGATTCGCCATAAACTGACAAAGAACATCAAACTGTTGTTCTTGCCAAGATACTAGATCATCATGTTTTTTCTCCAATAGAGCAAGCTCCTACTCGTGTCTGCTTGTATGCTCGTTAAGGCTCTTGGTGATCTGTTCTTCCAATCCTCTTCGTAGTTCTTAGAGCTTGGTGCCCTCAGCCATTTTCGAGCCCAGATCATGCTCTGATACCACTGTCATCAATAATTGTAGAATCAATAACGAAATAGGCGAAATCAATGTCAACGATTCAAGCAATTCTCAATTAATTGATGAAAATTGCTTCCGATCAGGGGACTTAGCCATAGCACGTTTTGAGATGGAGGAAGACTTACAACGCAGAGGGATTCACTGGGAGAGAGAAGAGAAACAGAAAAGGAAAAAGGTTCGCAATTTCTTAGCTAACTACCAATGAGCTACACCCCAACTCATATAGGGCTAACCGAATGTAATTAAGAAAAAGTAAAAATAAAAGGATAGATAGATACGGGGACATTCGTCCACGTTAGTACATAGCCTGGATGTAATCGCTTGACGTCTCCTGCCAACTAACACTGTGTTCCGTGACAAGAAGAAGCAAATTGAAGTCGCAATTTGGGGAGGCATCCTGCAGCATAAACCAATCTGGGTTTTAGAAGTTGGATCGATTAGGGTACACCAGTTTCAATTGGGGAATAAAATCAATAGGGGAACTTGGTGAATGAGAGCGAACACGGCGAATGACTTCGAATGGAATCGGCTGGGCTTGACTTCGAATTGAGCCATGAAGTGGCTCAGCGGCAATAGCTTGGTAGCAATGGCTTGGCGCTATCTAGGATTTTGATTTGCTTTCTTCTTTGGGTTTTTGTTTTAATTTTGATTTGATTCTGGGTTTTTATTCCATTTCGTCTTTGATTCGATTTCACAAAGGTAGGCTCGTTTCTGGGTTTTCCAAGAAGAAAGTTACAGTGAAGAAGCAGAGTGGTAGTGGGAAAGATGGAAGTTAAGGGGCAAAGTTATCGAATAAGGAAAGTTAGGATAGTAAAATAGAGTTTTTAATTTTTAATTTTTTTTTTTGTCTTAATGATCATCAACGATGTTAACTTGGCAAGGAGTTAAGTGTAGGTCTTTGAAATAGTAAGGACATAATCATAGATTTTACCAAATCTCAAGAGATTTTTGTAATTTTTCCTTTTTTTTTGTGTGGCTATGGCCCTAAAACTTGTAGATATGTCTACTGTGCCACTACCTTCGTACTATCTCTTAATGCCTAATCATCATATCTAATAGTTTACAAACCAAAATGTGAAGAAATCTACAGGGGCTGGAGAAAGGTTAAACCATTTGCCTAGGAAAAAGTAAAAAAAAAAAAAAGGCGATGTTCATTAACAATGTTCTTCTTTGGCAATTAATATATGGTCATACTCTTCCCATCCATAAAGGATGATGCATTTTCCTGGATATGGAGACTAATGTGTATGTCGTTTATGATGTCTTTTTCCATTTTTTTTCTATTGAAACTAAAATAAAAAAATCATTCTTCTTTTTTGGTGAAAAAAAATTCTTTTTGAGGTTTTGTGCGGTGAGAGGTTTAATGAAGATTAAAAATAATTTCTTTTTGGTTTTTATATGATAAAAGTTTAAATAAAGGTAATAAGATAAATTAGATAATAAAAACTTTCTAGAAAAAAAAAAAAGTTTCAATCATTTTGGGATAGCAAAAAAGAGAATATGTTTTATTCTTTTGGGATAGAGGGAGTGACAAATAATTGGCTCACCCCTCTCATTCCTCAGGCCTCTAATGGCCCAATATCGAAAGTCACCCCCAACTTTCATTGGTCCATCACTTTACCCCCAAAGCGTTTTAAACTTTGCCAATAGTTCAATATCCAAAAGTGGACATTTGTTTTACACCAATAACTAAGTTTTACTAACCCAATGTGACTAAAAATTGCTAGAATATGGATATCCAGTCGTATCTAATGGTGACGAGTTGGATAAGGGAATGCTTGCTCATTGCCATAGTGTTAAATACCACGATATGGTACTTTTTGTCATTTTACCGCATAGTATACTGCGGTATTTCACGGTATATTGCATACCGCTCACTTTTTGTATGCATTTTGTCAAAAAAATAATGGTATACCACAAATACTGTATGGTACATACTGCGGTATTTTATTTTTTATAGTTTTTTTTTTCATTTTACATAAAAATATCATAAATATATAAAACATTAAAATAAAAAATAATACACATATCATAAAATAAATATTTAATTTAATTTTTTTTACTTTTCTTAATTAATATAAAAATTTAAGGCAAAAATAATTAAAAAAAGCCACTAATGTTTTCTACTTGGCCCAAATTGGCCACTATTGTTTTGTTTGCCAAATAAACCACTTATCTTTTGAAAACGGGCCAAATAGCCCACTAGTCACTAACTGAACAAATATTCCGTTTGAAATATGGCATATTCTATTAATAGGAGGCTGATGTGGCTTTAATAAAAGTCAACTAAGTAGAAGACTAAGTCAAAATTGTGTAGGAGGCTGAAGTGGCTTCATATTCAGATTCGGTCCATAGGCACCCACGCTACCGTCCCCGCCATGCTCTCCTTTGCCACTCTCAATTTACAACACCATGGTTGCCGGCCCTTCGCTCGCACCAACCTTCGCTTTCCTCTGACACTCCCAGTCCAAGATGCCATGTCGTCGTCCTCTCATATCCATCGCAGTTCATCGACCTTCGCTCTCCCTGGCCTCTGATGCGAAGCCCAATGGTATAAAGACCATGAAATGCGCCCAAGATGTTTTTCAAGCTCCACATGACATCAAAGAGACTGGATTTAAACCCCAACCCCTAATCAACCTGTGATTAGAAACAAGAAGTATAAGAAAACTAAGAACACAAACGCTTGTGCACCAACGTAGTCCTTAAAAAACCAAAAAGAATTTCTCTCTAAAGTAGCAATATTATTTCATGTCAAGGCTGTGTTTTACAACCAGAATATGTGTCTTTTTATAGGCCTAAACTAGGGTAAAAGACTCAGCAAAATTTGCAGCCCAAGTCACCTAGGAAACTTAGATACAAAAGACTTAAAAAAAACATAGTCAAACTAGGACTCCAACACCTAGTTTGAACAAGTTTGATGTGTGCAGCATATGCCACTTAACCTATGTGACCTGAATCAATTCCATAGCTTAAATAACATTCTAAATAATGTGAATAATCAAGAAAATAAAGAAAATAAAGTGCAAATACAAGTTTGGCCCTAAAACCCCCAAATGGTCTTCTTGGGTGCATTTATGGGCTCTTCAAGATGAAATTAACCTTAATGTAGCTATGATTTCTCAAAATTAAAAGCATGAAAGTTGTAGATCTCTTTCTTAGCTTCGAAACAACACCTGAATCACACAAAACGGACATCTAAAGCCAAAGATATGCCCAAAATACTGTAACTGCTTCTGAACCAATAATGACTCACAAATCGCAACTTTGAAGCTAAATTGGACCCCCTTAACGTGCAAACTTGGTTTCATGGTCTACATATGATTTGTAGCTCCAGATGTTAGCTTTCCAATGAATCAAGAATCACTCAATTTCAATCTGTTTAGCTCAAGATATGATTTTTTATACCTGAATATCTCCAGTTTGTCAAAATCCAAGCTTGGCCATCATCTCCATATGATTCCTTGCATGTTCCAGCAGCTCCTTGCGAAATTCCAAGCAATTCTTTATGAAAAAAGATTGATACAAAAGCTTGAAGTGCACTGGTGAGCTCCTTAGCCTTCTTTCTTGTTAATGGTCCACTAGTTATATTCAATGGATCCTTGTCATCCTTGGTTGTGCCTTCCTTGATTATATCAGCCTTTCCTCCGGTACTCTAACTGCTGTTTGTGTCTTGCTCCGATTGACCACCGATTTCCACTGTCTATCCCTTGCTTCGATCGACCGCCACTGTCTTCCCTTGTTCTGATCGTCCGCCGATTACCGCTGCCTCTCCCTTACGTCATTGAAAGGCCCGACCTCGCATTGCTCTCCTTCAACCCCTCATTGTCTTCGGCCCCAACCCTAGCTTTGGGTGGGCCTCTGATATCCTTGTCATCTAAGAGATTAGCATCATTAGACTGCAAGCAAGCGACTGAGTAGAAATCAACCATGCATACGAATCTGATTTTGATTCAGCTAACTTGATCGGCGAGTGACCGGAAAAGTTGAGGAGGCCTTTGATCGGAATGTTGAGTTCCTCAACCAAATCTGATGTGGCTAGAGGGAAGCCAAGTGGGCTTCATTTTAACAACAGTGGGTAAATCAGCTTGACTCAGAAACGTCAGTGGTTTTTTTGGCAAAAAAAAACATTAGTGGGTTGATTGGGCTAGGTTGTAAACATTAGTGGTTTTTTTTGTTATTTTTGCTAAAATTTAATGAATGATAGCAGCTTGAATGTCCCTGTAATGTTGAACAATATCCCCAATTAGATTTTGGGTGTATGCTACCCCAACTGAATATTTTCTATCATATATATTTTATTTATATTTGACAAATTATGATGAGAAAAATTAGAATATATATAAAATGTGTAAAAATAAGTTATTAAACAAATTATGTTAACTTAAAATAATATTCTAATATTTATTTTTTTACGAAAACAGTAACAGCATATGACTTAAAAATTAAATGTGCTATATACTTAACGGTAACGGTATTTAATACATTGTTCCTTGCACACATCAATTGGCAAAGTGGATTGCTTTGTCACATATGCTTCACAAAAGAAAGGGAGTTTCTATGTAAAATCGATTACTTCAAAGCAACTAATGCTCCCAGTAAAGCAAGAAAAGATCTCAAATTCTATCCAAAATTAAATGTAGATTTGAACTCTAATTAGTAATTAACAGTTGTTCTCCAAAACTTTTTTAATCGCAGGCTCTAGTCCTTGATATTTTAATCTAAACAAGGCTTAAGTCAAACAGGGAGATCCTTAATTCTTTTGATGCCAAACTCAAACCCAACAAAAGAATCAGGCGCGAATAAGTTTAGAAAATGGCAAAAAAAAAAAAAAAAAAAAAAAAAAAAAAAAAAAAAAAAAAAAAAAAAAAAAAAAAAAAAAAAAAAAAAAAAAAAAAAAAAAAAAAAAAAAAAAAAAAAAAAAAAAAAAAAAAAAAAAAAAAAAAAAAAAAAAAAAAAAAAAAAAAAAAAAAAAAAAAAAAAAAAAAAAAAAAAAAAAAAAAAAAAAAAAAAAAAAAAAAAAAAAAAAAAAAAAAAAAAAAAAAAAAAAAAAAAAAAAAAAAAAAAAAAAAAAAAAAAAAAAAAAAAAAAAAAAAAAAAAAAAAAAAAAAAAAAAGAAAGAAACACTAATCTGTCAGCCAGGTTGGTGGATTTTGACTTGCCAATAGATTAAGAAAAATTTCGCAATTGGTGAGCTGACGAACACGGGTTAAACACGCGTGCAACTTCTGAACTGGGTACACAATACTCTTCTCTGGTCCCTCTATTTTTCAAAATTAGTTGATTTGACCTCTTTGACCAAATTATAGTGAGATTTCATCCGCTTCTTTGATATAAGATTTTCAACTGCTCATTCCTAGTTAAGTTTGTTGTTTTACCTCTTCCACTCGTGGTTTTCAGGATAAATTTAGTCTTCATGTTCCTCTGTTTTGGAGTTTTTATTATGAATACTAGAGTTTTTGTTAATTTATTAACAGTAAAAAAACAAATCAATCATTAATATTTTTTAGTTAATTGATTCAACCACTAATGTTTTTTTTTTCAGGCCAAATAAATCATTAACGTTTCTAAGTTGGCTCGAATCTACCATTCATGTAACTTTAACCATTAAATCTAATAAAATCTTAGAATAAAATTTCAAGTTTAGTCCTTATATTTTTTGCTTTTGCTCCCAGCATCCTTGAAGTTTGTGGATCTAATATTTCCACCACTACCTCCACTTTATTTTCCTAGCACCCTGCTGAAGCCAGCAAGCTCATATTTCAGGTCATCGCAGCCACAATCACAACGTTCACCCATAACTCTTTATTATTCCTCACTACCATCAACACCACAATACCACATATGAGCACATTTTGCTTCATTGCCACCACAATCATAGCCTTCACAAGAACATTTGGTGGCACTGCGGTAGCAAGATTGGTGAGGCAGTGGAGGATGTAACTTGCGAGCTTGGGCATTTCGGAGGATGTGACTTGCGAGCTTGGGCATTTCTTCCATTCAAAACTACAATCATGTAAGGGAGCCTGCTGTGAAATTTGCTGGGGGCTGGACGATAGTAGCCTATTGAATTATTTTAAACCAAGAGCGTCTATTTTGTCAATTTCAAGAAGATTATAGGGTAGTTTTGTAATATTTCAAAAGCTTAATGAGTGAATTGAGCCATTTGAATAACATGAGTGGTTTATTCTGTAATTTTGAATAACGGCAGTGGTTTATTAGGCCGAAAAAAATACTAGTGGCTGATTCGAGTCAGTCCCAAAACATTAGTGGTTTATTTGTTATTTTAGCCATTTATTAATTATGTAGATAAATTTTGTGTGAAATATAAATTGTACTGTGTTTTGTACATGTAAAATAGATAAAATAAAATCACTAGCATTGCCATGGAAATCGAGTCCCCCTAAACAATGTGGAGTGTCATTTTTACTCATCTTTACCTTTTTAATGTTATTTTATGTGTTAATTACATTACTGGACCTTAACCTTTAATTATTGTTTATGTTATAATCATAACCTCTAATTTTATTTATAGTGTGTCCCTAACATCAATAAAATGTTTCATTTTGAATTTTTTTTAAAGAACTTGTTATCTTAAGCGGAAAATGACAAGTCAGTGTAAGATTGTAGGGGATAAACCTATTTTTAATCTCCAAAGACTTTTCCCTTTTGCCAAAGAAACAACAAAACTTTGAAATTGTGTAAGGATAGAATTTTTCACATAATGGATACTTAGTATGTGAAAGTTGAGTTATAATTCAATTTGTTCATTAACTACTAAAAAACTATTTGACAATTCAAATTTATTGGAAGATAACTAGCGAGCAATATAAATTATTATTTTAAAGCATGATTTGAGAAAATTATTCTGTGTGCATAAACTTCATTTAATGAAGGATTAATATGAAAAATTTTCCAAATATTCAAGGCGAAAAAATTAATTTGAGGATGAAAATGAACAAGGAAGGAGGATTTTCCCTTTCATTTTATTAAGCATAAAATATTTTTTTAGGCCAAAAAATTTTAAAGTGCATGGAATGAGTGTATCAGTATTATTTTATTGGGAAATTAACGAATGACAAAAAATGCTTTTGAGTTGGCGGATTCAGCCACTAATTTTTTTTTTTGCAAATAAACCACTTGTGTTTTTTAGTTGGCTCGATTGAGCATAACAAAATCTCAGTGTGTAATACCAAGTTCAGTTTTTACATTTTCTTCTTTTGCTCTCAATGGCTCTGAAGTTTGTTGATCTAATATTTTAATGACCTTTTGTACTTTATTCTCCTTCTAGAATTTGTCTACGAACAATTAGAAAATAAGTTATCAGATTGGAGATAGAAGTTATTGAGTATAGCAGGTAGGTCTGTTTTAGTTAAAGTGATGATGTAGTCTATTCCTATTTATACCATGCCCACTATCAAGATTCCGATCTCCACATGTGACAAAATTGACCGTATTTGTAGAGATTTTTTGTGAGGGAGTTCCTCATCATTATGTTGCATCTAACTTGTTAATTGGGATACAGTTTGTCTCGATGAAAGTAAAGGCAAGCTTGGTCTAAACAAGGTGAAAGATATGAATAAGGCCCTCTTTGCTAAGGTTAACTGGAAATTTCTTAATCAAGAATATACTTTATGGTGCCAAGTGTTCTAAACAAAATATCTTGGTAATTTCATCGTGTTATATTATCATTAGAAACCAACCAACTCTTACACTTGGAGAAGTATTTTATTAGTAGTTCAGTGCTTAAGTTGTGCATCAAATGGTGTACAGGAATGGTTCTCAAATTTCTTTATAGGATGACATTTGGGTAGGCCGAGAACATTTACGCTCAAACTTGTTCTCCCTTTTCTTGAAGGAGATGAAGAGTCTTCTTATATTGGATGTTATTATGGACGATGGTAGTTGGAACACAAGATTATTTCAGGAATATTTGCCAAAAATGAGAATTCAGGAGACTTTGAGGACTCATCTCCCAATGACTTTTAGGGTTTAAGATATTCAAGATAGTTCTTTTGGAGTGTTTCTGGCGATAACAACTTCTATA
Organism: Aquilaria sinensis; assembly: GCA_005392925.1. NCBI lineage: Eukaryota > Viridiplantae > Streptophyta > Magnoliopsida > Malvales > Thymelaeaceae > Aquilaria > Aquilaria sinensis. The sequence goes on from SMDT01000530.1 coordinate 111,933, forward strand.
TGTGCTACACTTCTAAAGCTATCATGTCAAACAAACTTGGTTCAGCTAAAGTGGAGGAGGTTTCTTGGATTGGATTTTTGTACACCATTAAACGAGTAAAATACTTATTAAACGAGTAAAATACTTTGTTTGGCTTGTGGCTCTGGATAAGCTTATGACAAATTTAAAATGTGCTAAATGGTGTTTTTGCTCGTCTAATGCATACAAGCATTGTGGTGCAGAGGTCAAGGATGTTAACCAAATATTTAGGCTGTGTACCATTGCTGAAATAGTTTGGGCTATGATTATTCCTTCGGACTAGTTACCCCGTTTTCTTTTGAAGCCCTTTCACACATGGCTCCAAGAAAATTACAGGTCCCATTAGGTTTTTAGTTCAAATGGCATATAGGCTGGTTGGTTTTCTTTTATTTTATGGGAATTGCGGAAAGGTAAGGAACTAGTTCGTGTTCAAAGGGGCCTACCCTACTTCCTCTAAGATGATTGATTGTAGCCTTCAACTTGAACAAGAAAAAGTTGTAGCCGTTAGAAAAGACGTTATTATTTGCTGCCATTATGCTAGGTGGGTTTCATGGCATCCTCCTTATTGTGGATGGTTCAAGTTGAATGTTGATGGCTTAGTGCATTAGGGGGGTCGCTTGGCAACTGCAGGAGGCCTTATTAGAACTAGGGAAGTGTGCTAGGTAAGTGGCTTCACACCTCATGTTGGGGTAGTAAATTATTTGATGACAGAGCTTTTTGGCCAAAGGGAAAGGTTACGCTTACTGTAAGAGTTGGGGATTTCGAAAGCTGAGGTAGACATGGATGTAGAGCAAGTAGTCAATCTAGTAAACTCAAAGAGCATTGACCACCTATATGGAATGCCTATCCAAGATTGTATTTTTTTATGAAGGCTTGTACTGTTACTCATTTTAGCCATGTCCTAGTAAAATAGAACAAATGCATTAATGTTCTATCAAATATGGGTCAGTCGGTTCAATTTGGTCACATGACATTCTCTAGACCTTCGAGTGCTTTAGGTTATCATCTGATAGCGGACATACAAGAGGTCAGATGACTCAACATTTACCTTGTGTTTTGTTACTTTAATCACTCTTTTGTACAAAAAAAAATCAATTCCACTTTCATCTTTTGCTATTTTTTGGAGAATGCAGCTAGCATTATGAGGTAGACAAGGGATGCTATTGCCCTAGCTTGTGGGACATAACATGGTGATCCAACTGATTCACATGGATACATTAGAAAGATTGACCAAGTTAATTGTTTAAGTTTTGTTATTCGACTCAATAATTGAGTAAAAAATCTCAACCTGAAAGACATAAAATTTTTAACACGCAATTTATCTTGTTTCACGTGGATCATGATATGGTTTTAGTTAATTCAGTTGCATTGTTTGGCTCATGACACCTAGGACATACCTATTGATTGCAATAAATTGGGATATGAAAGCTTTATGGTGATGGTAGCAGCGGAAGCTTTAGTAGTGGTTGTAGTCGTGATCATCTCGGTGGACCGTCCATGGGTCAAGGATTATTCAACCATCTCCAATTAGATAGCCAAAGATCATAGTTTGATCTTCTATGCCTATCACTTCAAAGTCCTCGCATTCAACTTGATCATAACCAACTTCTTCATCGTGGTAATTTCAACCTTCACCTAGGGCTCCTTCTTCCAACTCCTCATTATCACCAATGGGTTCACATTTTGGCCGATCGTTACCATAATAGCAACCTTCACCCATAACTCCTCCCTATTCTTCACCGGCACCAACACCACCCAACGCCTCAGATTTTGCTTCACTGCCACCACAGTCACAATGTTTACTTATTTCTCATTCCCAAACCTCACAATTACCTCCTTCCATAATTGCCAATTAGGTTTCCAGTGAGATTGATGTCAAGACAGAACAAGATTGTAGTGCTGGAGATGGTTTATGAGGAAGTTGACTTGTGCAGTGTTTATTGAAGCGACCATAAGGTTGGGGGAGGCATTTCAGACAATCGATGACTAGTGAGGGTGGAATAGGCAGTGACCTATTTGAATTGTCTTAAACCAAGTAGATTTATTTTTGTCAATTTCAAGAAGATAATAAGAGAGTTTTGTAATATTTCAAAGACAAGTGGGTGAATTGGGCTATTTGAATAACATAATAGTGGTTTATTTGGATATTTTAAATAACATCAGTGATTTATATGACAAAAAGAAAAAAAATAAGTGACTGAAAAAATTATTGTTTCATTGTCATTTTTGCCTATTGTATTGTAATGGCTTAAGAAGAATTATATTGAAGGAAAGGCTAAAAACACACATCACACACGGTGATGTGTCGCCAAATGTTTGTTTAAAATAACTACTTTTTATAATTTCTAAAGATCAGAAAGTTAATGCCTGTCGCCAATAGAAAGCGTAAACACAAAATTTTTTATTTTATTTTATTGTGAATTAGAAGTGTTTCCGGCGCCAATAGAAAGCATGAACACAAAATATTTTATTTTATTTTATTGTGAACAGAAGTGTTTAAGTAGCATAGAGTGTATAAAAATAATGTTACTTCATACTAACGGATTAGCAAGAACCTAATCCGTATAAAATTAAACAAATATAAATGGATTTAATTAACTTATTTTTAAAAGATTTGATTAAAATTACACCTATCTTTTGCAGTTTCAAAAGTAACACTTTCTATCCTCATCTTGTACCCCTAAAGTCAACTATTGATTAGCAGAGTTAAATGACTTTTCCACTTTAAATAGAGTAATAAAAAATAACAAAATTTAAATTATAAAACATTGACTTTTAGTAAATAAAAATTGTTAAATTCACCGAGCTGTTTTTCTTGTTGTTAACTAATGGTGTCACGGTCGTAATAAATCAGGGGTTTAAGTGTACAGTTTAATAGTCGAGGGTTGATTTATAACTCTTATCAGACCTTAGGGGACCAAGTGTAGTTAATCCCTTTGCGCTAACAAAAACGTACAAGTTGGGCCAGGCATGACGGGTCCAGTGCGACACGAGGCTTCTTTGTTTCGTTAGAGTTTCGGGCACGATAAGACCTCTCCTCTTCCAATACGGTTACTTTCCTCATCTTCCCCAATATTCTTTCTAGCCGGCCAAACAGTTCTCTCTTACCGACCAAATTTCCTCACCGGAAATGACTGATTTCACTAAATCTCGTCACTGAGGAACCCTCGCCAGCTCCCGATTTCGGATCCATAACCCTTAGCTTACCGTCTGCTGGAGTGTTGGATTTGCATATGGCCACCACGACGACGACGTCGAGCCTCGGCGGCGGCGGCGGCGGGGAGGACCGAGTCCTGGCGACGGCGCAGCAGATCGTGAAGAGCCTCAATTCGGCGCCTAAGGAAGTGCGTGAGGACATGCTCTTGATCTTCTCGAGCTTCGACAACAGGCTGTCCAACATCACGCACTTGATCAACGAGGAGTCCAATACGGTAGCCGCGCGATTTGAGGTGGCGGAGAAGTTGATTATACAGAGGGACAGCTCCAGGTCGAATTCCTCCCGGCACTCGATCCCTTGGGAGGACTCGCCCGACGAGGCCGCTGAGTATTTGTCCGCGGTGGATGAAATCTTGCAGCTGACAGCTGATTTGTCGCTCTCGTCGGATGATGAGATGATTGACAGAGCTGAGACGGCGATACAGATGGCTATGACGAGGTTAGAGGATGAGCTTCGGCTCATTTTAACTAGGAATACAGTGCCGCTTGACGCGGAGCGCTTGTACGGCTCGATCCGGAGGGTTTCCTTATCTTTTGCAGTGAATGAGGGGGAGATGGGGGAAGAGTTTGAGAGTTTCGGGGAGGTTGATAGTGAAGGTGGGTGCTTTCATGAGCGTGGGCCGAGTTTGGGAGATGATGTTTGTGTGGATTTAATAAATCCTGCTGCTGTGGTTGAGTTGAAGGAGATTGCTGATAGAATGATAAGGTCTGGGTACGAGAAAGAGTGTGTTCAGGTTTATAGCAGTGTTAGGAAGGAGGCTTTGGATGAGTGTCTAGTGATCCTTGGGGTTGAGAAGCTGAGCATCGAGGAGGTGCAGAAGATTGAGTGGAGGGAATTGGATGAGAAGATGAAGAAGTGGATTCAGGCTGTGAAGCTTACCTCCAGGGTACTTTTGAGTGGGGAGAAGAGGCTGTGTGATCAGATTTTTGGTGGCTCAGAGTCGATTAAGGAGGTCTGTTTTAATGAGACTGCCAAAGGGTGCGTGATGCACCTATTGAATTTTGGCGAGGCAGTTGCCATCGGGAAGAGGTCGACTGAGAAGCTGTCTAGAATCTTGGACATGTATGACGTTCTGGCCGATGCACTGCCTAGAATGCAGGGGATGGTCACAGATGAACTTCTCTGTACTGAGGTAAAGGGAGTTTTGGAGGGGTTAGGAGATGCAGTAAAAGGTACCTTTATTGAGTTTGAGAATGCTGTGAAGAATGAAAATTCAAGGAAACCCATGCAAAATGGGGAGATTCATCCTCTCACGCGTTATGTGATGAATTATGTAAAACTGCTTGTTGATTACAGTGCAACATTAAATTCTCTGTTTGAGAATGACGAGAATGAAGCAGATGGAGTTCATGGTGAAGAATTAGAAGGTATGTCTCCTTTAGCTAAACGGTTTTCCTTATTGATATCCATTTTGGAGTCGAATCTTGAGGAGAAATCAAAGTTGTATGAAGATGGTGGGTTGCAGTATGTATTTTTGATGAATAATATTCTGTACATAGTACAGAAAGTGAAGGGCTCAGAAGTGGGAAAACTTTTAGGAGATAATTGGATCCGTAGGCGGCGTGGGCAGATACGCCAGTATGCTACAAGTTATCTTAGAGCTACGTGGAGCAAAGCTTTATCATGTCTGAAAGATGAAGGAATTGGTGGAAGCTCTAGTAATGCCTCCAAAGTGACTTTGAAGGAAAGGTTTAAAAATTTTAATTTATGTTTTGAAGAAGCATATAGAATTCAGACCGCTTGGAAGGTACCGGATCCTCAACTTCGTGAAGAGCTTCGAATATCGATATCAGAGAAAGTGATTCCAGCTTATCGCTCCTTCATGGGGAGGTTTGGGAATCAACTTGAGACTGGGAGACATGCAGGAAAGTACATCAAGTATACACCAGATGACTTAGAAGGCTATCTGGTCGACTTGTTTGAGGGGACACCCCTTGTTCTGCATCACATGAGAAGAAAGAGTTCATAGGATGCAGGCACTTTTGTACCAGGTATGGCTGCCCTCTCTTGTACAAGCTGCAGCAAGATCTGCTTATCTATGTATTTTCATGATTGTTTCATCTCTCCCTTTTTCCTCGTTTAGAGTTGAAAACACAGGGTTTTGTGGAAGTTAACTGTCACCCCCTCCCTTCATGTAATGTATCTTGTACATGTTATATTATATAGCTACAGTTTCCCTCCCAGTGTCCATCCCATTCAACAAATGCCTTGTTCTCTCACGTATTACTGTTGAGCCTGAGATATCCGAGTTCCATGCAAACATAATGCACATACTTGTCGATAGCTCGCTCAGCCAATCTTCATTTTTTTTTCGTGTATGAGACATTAGTGATCACCAGAGTATGTTTGTGCTTGTTCCTCTATTAAAGAGGTAATGTGTGTGTGTGTCTGATAGTGGATTAGTAGCTGGCCAGCACCTGGATAGACTTTTTGGGAGGGTAGTTGTATCTGTATCTGTTTTTTTTTTTTTTGTAGGCATCTGTATCTTTCTTAGGTAAGCTGTATCTGTATTTGTTATTTTGATTATTATCCACCTGTGTTCCTACTTGATATTAAAAAACGAAAGGAACAAGTTTTGTAATTAAACATTTGTGAAGAATCCCACTAAAGCTAGGTAGTATTACATAGAACTAAGATTAGAGTGTCTCGTAAGCCAACCATCCGAGGGTATATAACCTATTGGCGAATATGTGCAGTGTTTGTTCAGGGTTTCAGTTGAGTGAAAAACTGAGGTGGTGCTGGGTATTTTGGTACCCAGCACAGCGAATGACCACCTTTGATGTCTAAACTCACATCACCAGTTTATGGGCCTGTTTAGCATTAATTTTAGTGATTAGCTTTAGAATTTTGAAAAAACTATTAAAAAAGCAGTTCGGAACAAATTAGATCTAATTAATTTGTCATCTGTTACAGCTGGGTGAATGGTAAGGAAGTGGGCCAGTGATGAAACTGACTTTCGTCAGTTAATTATATTACAAAAATGCCACATATTAATGATTTCAACTCTCAGCTTCAATTTTTGTCTCATATTCGGCAGAATAGAGGACCATGGGAGCTCCTCGCCGTGCTCCTTGAACAGACCCTCCAACTGGGAATTTTCCATGAGACAATTTCAATTTTATATCACGTTTACTCATTAACAGCAACAGGCGACAAGTAGTCTGTGTAATCTCGCATTATAGAGGAAAGAAAAAGACATTAGTATAACAATGAATCATATATGAAAGTGACCGGATATACAAAAATAGAAAATGAGTTGGCTGTAAAATAGGGGAAATATAATAAAATGGTGTACGTATGTGATTCGAAATAGTCGCAAGAACGTACCAGAGGCCGGTTGATGATGACCGACGGTGGAGAGTGATTTAGAGAAGACGATGTCGGTGGAAGATGGATGCGCGGGTTATCCAATGGAGCTGGGAAACACTGAAGGGGGCTAAGATGCACTAGATCCGGGGCTTAGGCCGGCAGGAGGACGTGAAACACCTTTGGGAGGTGGCCATTTCAAGGAACACAGTGACTGTTTTGTCCAAATACGAGATGAAAATTGGAAATGAGAGTTTAAATCATTAATTAGTGGCAGTTTTGTAATTTAATTAACTAACTAAGGTCAGTTTCATCACTGGTCCACTTTCCTGTTGTTGAACAACTTGCAACAAAGGACAAATTAATTAGATTAATTTGTTCTGAACTGTTTCTTAATTTTAATATTTTCATCTCAATCATTAAATAAATTATTTAAAATTTTAGTACTAATCGGAAAAGCTGATTCTAAATGGGGATTATGTCATCCTATTTGAAAGTTCTGAAACCAGTAAAAACTGTTCCCAAAGTGGTTCCCCTCGGCCGCAGGTATCACCGTCACAGCCTTTTCCTATGCTTCTGGAAGACCGCTGTCGTCCTGTATTGCCCTCGCCTCTGCATCCTTTCCTATGAAAACCATTCCCAGCTTGGTTTCACTCAATCTCCAGGTCCAAATCATGTCCGACAAACATGGAATGATTTCTGGCCGTTTCTGGAAAATCGTTGTCATTGTCCGTTAATCTTGCCCCAGCTCGAGTCTCCGAGTAATCCTTGTCTTCCCGAGCATGGAAGTCGCTCCGTGTAACGACAATCTAGTTTGGTCAACCGACCAGCGCCGTTTGTTGAATTCCAAGAAGAGAAAGTCGGACATCGGAAATCCAAAGAGAAAAGTCAGAAATGATTCTAGTGCTGCTTTGATAAAACCACGCAGCTTGTCAGCAAATTTATGCAAGCTAGTTTACATACCAGGGTTGTCTCGGGATAAGTATATATTTAAATGACATAAAATATTATTTTAAAAAAATATTATCATTAAAACAATAATATAAAAAATAACCATAAAGTATCAGAAATTATAGTTAAAACATAAATACAAAAAGTGCTACTCTCTTTGTTTGAAAATCTTTAAAACATTTGATTTTAATAGGAAGATTAAGACGTAATATAATTTATTATATTTTTTTTCAATTTTTATTATATCAAAAAGTAATCATCAAACTATTATTTTAAAAAAATTAATAATTTATTTAAAATTTTATCCAGGTTTTAGTCAACTTTGTAAATTTGAAAAAAATGAAAATTTACAAAAAAAGCTTAGAATGAAAAATTTCTAAAGCTTACTGGCTAACAAACAATAATTTTTTTCCTATGTTGTCCCCCTAAAGGTCATGATCACTTAAGTCACTACTTGTCACATGGACATTATGCACTTGTCACCCCTTATACTTTCTTTGCATCGGCTCCTTGGTTCATAAGTCACTGGTGTTATATTCATATATTGAAATTTATTGAATCGGATTGCTAAAATAAAAGCTTCTGTTGACGACATTAACTATTAAATTGGAAACTCTCACCGCCTCCTGGATTGCATCCTTCTTGGCTCTCTCTACCAACAAAGTTATGATTTTTCAGTGAAATAGAAAAAGTGAGGTTAGGGGGAAGGAAAAGATGGAGAAAGAAAAGATGAACCAGAGTAAATGAATGAGGTGAGAGAGTTGTGGTGGTTTATAGAGATTAAGGAGAGAAGACTTGAGATCATCACCTTTGTAGTTTTTTTAAAAATAAAATCAATTCGGTTTTATGAGAGATGAATGAAGAGCTCTAACCAATAAGAAATAACGATGATGACGAAGAGAGATTGAATAATAGTGGTAACTTGAATTAAAATATGGATAAATAGCAAATTATATAATATATTAAATACACACTCTTATCACTATTCATGAACAATGTAGGGCTCTTTTTTGTTTTTCTTTTCCTTTGGTGAAGGTCTAACTCCTATTCTAGCCCTTGCGAATTTCTTTTATTCTGTTTTGGTCCCTAAACTTTGTTGGAAGGGGTACTGTTTGTACAACAACAGTAAACTATAGTTACAATAGTGAACTTAGTTTGGGTTGAGGCATGCACAGTTCATCAACAATGGTAAACTGTGTGTGACACTTTTTTTTTCTTTATTTCTTTTTTTTATGCAATTGCTTTTTTTGAAAACTTGATCACCTTTTCAAACGACGATAGCATTTTGAGGGCCTATGTCACTATTTTTCCATTTTCCTTTTGTTTCACGTTTATTTTCTTTTTATTAAAACACGTTTTGGATCACAAAATTGCTTATATTTCCCATTTTAGTTCCTTTGTTTGATCCATTCGACGTTTGGGTCCCTGAATTTAATCCTTACTTAATTATAGTTTCTTGCTTTCTTGGTCCCCAAACTTTTTTTCTTTATTTTTTATGTACTATCTTCTAAAGTAAACTTTGGTCACAATTGTTGTTTGCTTTTTAGAAAATAATCTCTCTATCTTTATTTTATTTACATTTTTTAAGTCAACTAGTAGACCCTTAATATCTAAAGTTTTTCCATTTTCTCTCTTTGTCCCCAAACTATTTTTGCCATTTTCCTTCATTATTGTTGTGCAAAAAAAATTTTAGTCACTATGATTTGTCCACATTTGGGTATGGTTCGAGCTAATTTGGTTTTGGTTAATTAATTAATTTTTTTATTTTACATTTATTAAGTTAATGGTTAAATCTTTAATTTATTAACATAAATAAAAAAAATTATGTCTAGATAGTCTTTTTATCATTGATGTTGAGCTTTTTTTTTTTACTTTGAGTTATTTACTTCAAAAGCTTTATGGTTTAATAAAACAATTCGTTCCGTACTTGCTAAAATTGAAAGTAAATTATTTTAAATAAATTTACTTGCTAAAACTAAAATTAAATTATTCTAAATAATTTTTTTTTCAATATTAAGATTTGGGATATGATTTAATAGGAGATGAAATTTTTTTAGTGAATTATTTTTTAATGATAAAAAAAATACATGGTGTGAAAGCATATATTATGCTATGTTTCACAATTTTACATTTTAACCATAACTAGTCATTTTAATGATAAAAATATAATATAAATAAATTAAAGCACAAAATTTTCATAAAAAGGAAATTTTAATTGATTTATATAAATTTATGAGTGAGAATTTTTTAATTAATTATAAAAATTTATTTTATTGCTAAATTTATTATAAAAAAAATACTTGCTACAATGTGCAGCTGACATAACCTCATGTATATTAAATGCTAAACGGATCCTATATATCTATAGGCTATATGCAAACTTGTTTTGGTTTTTTATTTGGGTATATCCCAAAACACTTCGTGACATTAGTTAAAATTATAGTTTGCTCATTTATGTTGTCAAAAATTTATAATTACCTCACTCAATACACGAAATATCATAAAATGGTATAAATAAATTCAAAGTAGGTTTATGATAAATCATGACTTAATTCAATCAAATCTCAATTTAATCATATGTTTAATTTATCTATAATTCAAATTTTAAATAAAAGTCAACAATTACGTGTTTTGACTGCCACATATTACTAAAGTATTGCTTCATAAAGTTAGAGGTATACTTGGCAGATCATATGTAAAAAATTACAGTTACCTTACTAAAAAGGGAAAAAGTGTCACGTGTCATCTCCACAAACTCTCTCATTAAAGAAAAGTCAAAATCACCTTTAGACATATCCTGCTTTATATATATATATATTTAAATATCGGTGTTGTCGTCACTAGACATCGAAAGTAATTTTCATACTTGTTAACGAAATATAATCTCAAATTTAATCGTAAACTATGATTTTTTTTTTTTTATAATTCTAGTCAGTCATCCGCTTTCTCCGCCATAACCAAATTAAATGCCGAAGTCTCGCTTGGTCAGTCCTATCATGCCTTTCATCATTAGAATCTTAGTGTGGTCAGCAATGGAAAAACACAAGAAAAGAAAACTCAGTTTCACCGAAAAACTCTACACAGACGACCAATTTGTGAAATGTAACAAGAAGTTGGAGATCCGAATGTTGGATCTCGTGGTGGCAACTACAAACTTCAACAGTTTAAGCTAAACATTGGTCGGCAAAAGTAAGAAAGCTCCAAAACCAAATAAAAACATTAGTTACATGGAACGTTCCTAGGTTAGGCTTACCACTTGCAAATGAGTCTCCAAAACACATTCACTTTCAGTTGTGGACTTCAGCCGACAAAAGTTTTGTGATGCCCTTGACAATACCTATACCCTACTGTTTGCTGGTAGAGGCATCATTCCATCGAAAAAATCACCAAAATAACCTGGTGGCTCATGGACCAACTTGGAGATGATGTCTCTTAATGTTATTACACCTTCCAACTTCCCTTTATCATCCACAACATATATCCGGTTGATCTTTTCTGAGTCCAGCTTCATGATCAAGTCTTTCATCGTGTTGTCCTTTGTGCAAGTAATCACGCCACTGCTCATTGCTGACTCCTTGCCTTGCTTCTCAATGTGGTTCCTTACTGCCACTAGGAAATTCTTTGCTGTGATTGTCCTATACATTCATCAAAAGATCATACTACTTTTATGCAAGTCCAGGAATCCTACTTACATAGCAAGGAATTGTGAAAGCCATATGTAGGATGCCCAAGAATTGTAGGTGTATATACCTGTAATCATGGTAGATCTCTGGGGCAGTGAGGAGATATTGTATATCTCGTAGGTTTATATTGTCCACTGCTTTCTGACTACCGCTCTCAACCACTGGTAATCCACCCAGTCTCTTTTCCCTCATTACCTTAAATGCTTGAAGCACTGGTTCATCCTCATTAACCTGAATCATGTGGCAGAAGCGTTAGACAAATATAACTAATAAAAGAATAAGACTGACATTTTCTAATGTATAAGCTCCTGTTTGTTGATCAGCTAGAGTAAAACTTATGCAGGAATATAAAAACCTATGTGGAAATGAGCTAACAGTCACTCACCGAGATAATCTGATCCCGAGACATGACTGGAAGACCTATTTCTGACAATTTCTTAGTACCCCAATTTTCGAACCACTGAAGCCCTGCACACTCTGCCAACATGTGGATAACAGCTGACTGTGTGATGATGTTTTGTATCCTGCCATAACCAAAATCAACCACTGGAACGCTCTTCATTTTGTACTTTGAAAGTAGTAGAAGCATGGTCAAGAAGGAGTTTGAATCTTGCAAAGCAAGGAAGGGAGCCCAGCGATATGACCCTGAGATGTCGCGAACCTGCATGTGTACTCACAAGTTAAGTTGGACATTGCATGAATTTTGTAGCAATATTTAGGAATCCGATATTGATGCTAGAACACAACCGTAGTGCTTTTGTAATAATCAGACGATGTCAGAGACTCGAAAAAATCTCCCGATGTCATCCATGCAGGTTCCTGGCTTAACTTTGCAAATGCAGCAGCTTTGTCCAGTCCATTCACTTCTACAGCGAAATCAGTTCCCTTTTTTGATGAGATTGGACTTCTCGGCGATTGAGGATCTGACTGTTAACAACATTATATATTTGAGGCTTTAGCTTTAGTTTTCTGCTGGGAAGGACCAAAGCTGAGAAACATGGCTAGCAACAATGTGTGATCTACCAGTTACATTTATGTAATTAAAGTAGATATCAGATGATACAATTTATTTGGTCCTTAAAGCTGGTACATTTGAACTTGTTCTCACCTGCTGCAAGATCCATACGGCAATTCCTGCAAACTCAACAATGCCAATGTATCTATCCATCCAACTGGCATCCTCGGTTACATTTTCATTGACAACAGGTGCACTATAAATCTTGTTCTGCGCTAGAATCTGAACAGCCTCCGCGAGACTGGTATTGGATTTAATCTCTATCACTGCTTACACAAACGCAACTTGGGATCAAGGAGCTTGAACAACATCTCTTTAAGAAAACAAGTCTTTCGGTTTGAGGATAATAAAAAGAAAAAAAGGTGAAATTAAGAATGAATGAGTATGATTAGTTACCTTGAGAAGGGTTAGAAGGGAAGGAAGAGATGGGGATGTTCTCGAAGCAAGCGTTAAGCTTCTCAGTGGGAGGGAGCTGAGGCTCCAGCACATCCCACAGATCCTCCACTTGCAATCCCACCTGTGCCTCGGGGCTCCTCGGGCTCTGCCGCAAGCTGTCTTCTCTCCGTAGCTGCATGCTCGCCATTTCTCTCGCTTTCTATCTATATGAGTCTATCTATCTGGTTCCAAATGCTGCCAAGAAACTTGCACGATCTTTCTGGTTCGCTCAAGGAGCTCATCAAAAGAGAACTTGAAGACTTCAAGAATGTGACAAAACTAAAGAGGCCATGGTTATTCAAATGGTGGAGGTTAGTTGTACGTGTGTTTGAGGGTTTTGGTTATGTTTTTTTGTTTTTTTAACGAATGAGAGAGACAGAGATTGGTCCTTATGCGGGTTTAACTGGCGACCACAGTAATGGGCGCAGGGGAGTGCTTTGTGCTGCCGCTTTGACGACAACTTTGCTGACTTGGATTTTCGGATCACACTCACTTGCCTTGTCGGAGATGACAACTTGATAACAACTTGGCCTTTCCAACCATTCTATTTTTATTTTATTTTCAGGCTAAATGACACATTGTACCTAAACTATGAAAAATAGTTATTTATATCGGAAGTAGCTATCAATTGTTATGCTGATCATCTTGAAACTATTATAATTATTGCAATGACATCCTAACATTAAAGTTGAGCATTAAGAATAGACTGAAATCTTAATTGGTAGATGATGAGATATTTAAAGAATAATGGGGAATTACCTTTACCTTATGGGGTTCGGTACTGTTTACATTTGTCCTCTTTACATGAGTCAATTCTTTTTAACTTAAGTCAACTGATTTATTTTTATTTTTATTTTTTTTATCTAAAACTAATTTCATTTAAAAGTCAATATTATATAGATCCAATAATCCATTTGAAAGTAAATTTTCATGATATTGTTAAATTTTTATGAATTTTCTTTTTTAATGCCTTAAACTAGAAATTTTCATAAAATTTTAGTAAGATTACAAAAATTATATTTTTAATGGATTATTGCAACTACACAATATTGGCTTTTAATTAAAATGAGTTACGAGTAAAAAAGACATAAGAATAAAAATAAGTCAGTTGATTTAACCTGCTATCATGTTAGATTCGTTAGTTTCCCTATCAACGCGGTGGTGCAAATACTCTGCAAGGCCTTCAAAGTTTAAGATAGTATGCAAATCAACCATTGGATTTAAAATCTAGTCAATTTTGCTACCACTATTGCTAGCCTAAGCATCATTATCAAACCCAACTAAACCCAGCATTGCCATTACACCCTGGGAAATAGGATCTGATCTAATCCATGGAGCTCTTTGATGCCAATGCTCCCACAACCGCCAGAATTAAAACTTACCAAACATACAAAAGCAAAAGGTCAAGATTCCTACAACTACTAAATCCTAGAAAAGCATTGGTTACAAATTCAATTAAGAAAAATGATTTCAGAAATTGAGTTACTTGAATGTCTTACCAGTGCTGCTACTCGTATCTTACACTTTTATCTAGCCTTCTACCTGTTGCCTCAATTGTCACTATTGAGCAAGAAATCATCCCCAACTGTATTGCTCAACTTAGCCGCATTAGCCTTCCTGACAACTATAGCCACTGTTAGGCTTCTCCCACCATTGCACCTAAAGCTTGTGTCAATGTTGCCCTTACCCAACAACCAAGTAGTTTGCACCCAATTGCCTCAATCCCTAACTTTCATCATCGCACCGATCTCTATTTTATGTCCAATCCCATGAATTTGTCACCTTTTGTTCATGTTGTGTTAGGCCTGGAGCCACCTCTGCCATCACCCATCAAATGTAAGGACGATAATGAATAGAATGTGGGTAAAATAGTGCCATTCCCACATTTTATCCATTTTAAATACTCAATCTATATCCTATCTACCATCCATCAAGTTTACAATTTTAATACTCTTATCTTATCCATTATAAGGCAGATAAGATCAAGTAAAACCCATTTGCTTGCTGCATATATTACTAAATGGGAATAATACACTAGCAATGTCTTTAGCTCTTGAGACTTGAACATTTGCAATGAATGGTTGGATTTTCCAATAGCTTTTATTTCCCCAGATGGCATATATCGGTTTTATGGAATTAGTTTCAACAACTACAAGAAGTTTTTATTGGACAATACTTTTAAGGCATTTTTTGATTGGTGCAGTTTCTATAACCAAAAGAGTTCATGTAGTGATAATAGAACCCCTAACCGTGATCAACATTCCTAATCACAGCACTACTACAATACTACTTACTTGGACAGAATCAGGATTACAAGAAGAAATGCTAAAAAATACTTAATCCACCCTTACCCACAAGGCCATGGGGAGAGTACAAGTTTAACTACTCCTACCCTGACCTTATCCGCACCCCCCAAATTAGTATATTTATATTTCAAAATAAAATTAGAATTTAACATAAATTACCATAATTTGGGAATATTTTTAGTTATTAATTAATTGTAAATATACACATTCTTTTAAAAATACACCTAAAAATAGAAAAATAATGTAAAAAAATTAAATATATATCTTAAATAGGTTGGCAGGTAGTATTCGCTTACTCGTGGGGCGAGTACTACTTGAACCCAATTACTTGTAAAAAAGGTTTGAGATTAGGTGAACCTGGCCTAAAATCCATCCCGTTGATATCTCTAATTACAACCCCTACTTGAATTGATTTTAAGCTTTACTTTTCCCTAGTTTAGTCCATCTTGGAGAAAGCTTGACATTGTGAGACACAAAACTATGCTCTAACTATATATTGAATTTACAAAGGAATATTTAGATTTATATGTATAAATACACACACACACACACACATACACACATGCAGGTAAGATACAGGAAAGATAGAGTTTAAACCTACATCATATCCATATTTAGCGGGTATAGAAAAGAATTCAAATCCATTCCAAATCCATTTAATTATAAAAAAAATCCTAACTATTGAGTAAAAAAGGCTGGGTACCCATTAGCGCGAATATTTGTTGATATATCCATAATAAGATGCTACCTTTTCTTATCAATCTAATCTAGTTGTCAAAGAATTTAAATTGATAGTCTAACAGTAGCAATCCTGCCTTCCATGGCTTTATCTTGTCCACAATTAGGTATGCTTTGCTTTTACAATTGGGTTCATTGCAATTTTTACGCATTTTGTGATTCTGGCAATTAAACTAGCTTGACTCACGAGATTCAAAGTCACTCTTCCATTTGTCTAACATTATAAGATCTATTTGAGAATAGATTTTATGATTACCGTAAAGTTTTGGATAATTTGTTCAATGGTTGAGATGAAAACGCTAAAATTAAAAGTTAAAAGTTACCCTTAGCTAGTTTTTTGAAAACTCTTACGCTAATTGCTAACACAAATACCAAACGAGAGTTATATGAAATAAAGCCATAATGCTTGATTTGATAATAAGAACATTGATTCCACTACAACAGTAACATTTTTTTTTCTTCTAAGTTTTGCCCGTTCATCTGCTCTCATGACCCATTTGTTTACTTTTGTTTGGCCTATTTTTGTTTTTGTTTATTTGATTAGCAAAAGCCTAATCCAATCAAAATCTCATTTGACAAATGCCACAAGCTTAAAGCTCCTACTGCCTTCTGGTTACTATTTCTAGTTCCGCCAGATAAGTGGCGTGCGATAAGGAAAATGAGCAAAGTTTGGTTTTATGATGTCGACATGGAATGAAGGAAAAAAAAACTGCAATTTGAGGTTATTAACCCCAATTTGTCTCTCGTTCATCCTTAAAAATTTTGGTTTCCAAACCCTAGCCTAGCATCAAGTTGCAAACATTTCATAAACTTCATCAATTCATAGATGTCAAGATGATGATGAAGTGAACCTTGATGGCAACCGATTGCAATAAGCCAAATTGTACTCCTTCTTGCTTTGATTTTTTGATTTTATATATTATTTTGATTTAATTTTGTAATTTAAATCTTTGTGTTTTTGTGATTGTTCTTTTCTTCTATTTCTGGTTATTGTGTTGGCATTTCAGCATCCATCAAGTCCACTACCTCTTGGGTGTGGTATGGTCAGGTGGTTATTCATGTGCTTCATTGTGTTTTTAAGGATTTTAGTTGACGGTTGATTAAAGACTCTTCTTCAAGTTCATATGAACCTTCGACTTCAGCCACCAACATTCTTATTCTCAACACTCTTGCATTGTAAACCATTTTATCTTACATTTTTCTACTTCAATCTTGGTTTTTCATTTGTTGTTCAAGCACCAGTGAATCCCAAAGAATAGTAAAAGCCAATTTAACTTCACTTAAGTCAACATGATTTGAAATAACTTATTTTTATTTTTACACCTTTTTTACTTGGAACTAATTTTATTTAAAAATCAATATTATGTAGGTATAATAATTCATTGAAAATATAATTTTTATAATCTTATTAAATTTTTATGATTTTTCTAGTTTTAAGTGTTAAATATAAAAATTCACAAAAATTTAATAACATTATGAAAAATTTACTTTCAAATGGATTATTCCATCTACATAATATTAGCTTTCAAACAAAATTGGTTCTAGAAAAAAAAATGTAAAAAATAAAAAATAAATTATTTTAGATTAAATTAACTTAAGTTAAAAGGAATTTGCTATAATTCATAATGGGTGCTTGGTAGGTGACAAAAAGTCAATGCTAGCTGCAAATCTACAGGCCTTTAATGTAATAAAGTAAGAGATATATTGATATTAGGGATGGCATATATTGATATTAGGGATGACAATTGCGTGGGTTGAGTTAGTTTTAAGTTGGGTTATTCAGGTTCGGGTTTAGTCAGATTAGCATCACTTCGGATTTAGATAAGGTTATTTGGGTTCGGGTTGGATTTGAAACAGTCTTATTTGGGTCGGGTTTAATTCAGGTCGGGTCAATTTCAGTTTCGGATAACTTCAGGTTGGGTTATGTGGGTTTCGAGTCAAATTCGGGTTGATGTTTGAATCTAATCAGGTAATTGGTGCATAAGGTAGAATAACTTGATTAATTCAATTTTCCAGTTAAATTTTACTAAAACTTAAACTAAAGATTTTGATTTTTTATGCAAATATTTGAAAAGTTTAGAGACCCATGTTACAATTTTTATGAGTGGCTTAAATGAAAATTTTAAAATTTAGGCACCTCATAACTAAACAATTACTAGGCATAAAAAATAATCTAAAAAATTTAATTTAACTATATATAAATATATTAATATATAATTATTTTAATAAAAATACCTAATTCAAAACTTTGCAAATTCATATCATGAAACTATAAGCTCGGTCATTTTAGAACTTAAGAAATTAGTAGGATTAGTTGCATTTAAATTATGTTGTCACTTTGAGTTATAATTTTTTTAAGAATTTAGAATCATTATTTAGAGTTAAAATAGGAATTAATTTAGTTTATGTACTAATTTTGAAGCCCTAGAGGTCATTTGAGGCCAGTGTTGGCAAAATGGAAAAGTTTAGGTGTGAATTGAAGATTTTTAGAAAGTTCTAAGCAAAATTAAAAATTTTGGGGCAAATATGCCAACTCTTGAGAATTTGAGGTAGATCATCTGGCAATTTTATGAGATAAAATCTGATAATCTTATAAAGTCATGGGCTAATTTAACAACTCCTAGAAATCGGGTCTAGTCAGGTTTAGACTCGAGTCTTTTCAAGTTTGAGTCTGGTCAGTCTCGGGTTTGAGTCATTTCGGTTCGGGCTAATTCAAGTTCAGTCCAATTCGGGTTTGGGTTATTTCATCAGGTATTTTGGCTTTGGGTCCTTCGAGTTTTAGGTATTTTCAGATTTCACTTTAATTGGATTCGAGTTCAAGTTGGGTTAGGTACAACTGGGTGCGGGTTACTGACTTTTCTTGTCAAATCAGGTCATATAGGTTTGGGTTCAAGTCAGTCGGTCCATATTTTCGAGTTGGGTCAAATTTTATCTCCCCTAATTAATATATCAATTGATGAGTAGAATTCCAAGGAATACATTATGGGAATGCTTACGTAAAAAAGATTGAGTGCAAAAATAAAAATTCGCCATTCCTATAAATTAAACTATTATTGCAAATTAGCCAAGGATTTGCATCCTCCCAATAATCTTTGATCTGATTCTCCATTTACATTGTTCAATGTTATGCCAAATCAAGTTTACTTTATTTTAATTCTTTTTGTGCTCAACAGAACTAAATTTCATGTTATTGATTGTATTTTTCTCAGGTAAGACATAGATTTTTTTACAAAGAATGAGTCAAAATAAATATTTTCATAAATTATAATCATAAGAAAGAAATTTGATCAATTTTAAGGAGATGTTAAAATACATTTATCTTTAAATTCTAAATAAAATTATGTGTATTTTATAATTTTAGACTAGGCCCAGGCCCTGCTAGTCCCCTTTAATTCCACATCTGATCATACTATACACTGCTTATTTTGTTTCCTTTTCTTTCAAGAAAACTAAATTTGTTTAAACAAGCTAAGCACAAGCTTGAGAAAAGAGATTGCTTAGTTTCATACTTGAATTGATGAGTTTCAGAGAAAGCTTGCAAAGGTGTGTACCGAGTAAAAAAATGATTGATATTTTTCCATGTTATTCTTCATATGCAAGACCACCCAACACTATTCCTTCCTTTGGCTTTTTTAGTGGAGATAGGACACTTCTCAATATGAATTCTTCCATCAAATAATGCAATCTCTTTTCTTGGTTTAGTATAATTGCTACATTATCATTTGCATGAGTTTTTTGTGGTAATAGCTTGCTTCTTTTGTAGTTGCAAAGGTGTTTCTTCTCTTTCAGAGCTTGAAGAGAACTTTTTTTGAAAGTTGCAAGTGCTACAAGCATGTCAAAAGGGTAGATGTTTAGCACATGTACACATTATGTTGCCTTCTTTTGAGTAAATCTAATGTCCATTATTTGAAATTTACATGTGCCCAATATTTCTTTTGTTTGGTATACAAATCAAAGCAAGGAGATTAGGGAAATAAAGATGCAGTATAAGCATGAGTTAGAGTAACAGACTCCCAAAGCACAATATCCACAGAGCAGAGATTGAAATTCTCCACTCTTGAAAGAATTTAAAAGGATTGACTTCCAGAGAGCAGCAAGAACCTATGAACATCCCTTGCTCAATCAAACAAATTTAGCTACAATGCTAGATATTTTGTGGGTTTAGACTTTATGTAACCTTTCTATACATCTCTCATGTATATTAAAATTAATTGTTTCTTATATTTCCACTATTGGTCATATTCATTTGAGATTGATCAATTTATGAGTCTAACAATTAAATCAATTATGATAAGTCTTTTTCTTCATTGCTGTAAAATAATGCATGTCATGCGGCAACTCACAGGCTTGCATCTAATCTATCCCATTGATCCGATTGGATTCTTGCTTGTGGGCTTAGTTTAGTAGTCAACTAGAACATGAGATGCAGGAGATAATTTTGTTTGCTTTGATCTTATAATTGCCTTTTGCCTCACATAATTTTTATTTGTTTTTTTTTTCACTTTACAATTTTTTTTCTTCTCACAAGACCAAATATATTAATTATGTACAACTGAAAAAATGGAAAATTTAACAATATTTTTAATTTTTAACTTTTATACCAATTATAAAGTACTATTTAGTATTTCCTCCGTTTTGCAAAAAATTGACATTTTTACTTTTTTTGACTAAATTTTGACCTACATATATTCATATTAATTTATGTTTTAAAAAATTCTAAAATATTATATTTATAGAACTAGAGTTTAAATCATGAATTAATTACTGTAAATAATAAAAGGAACAAGCTTCATGAGATAGATAGAATGTCTAATAAAAATAATATATTTTAATTAACTAGAGTAAATTGAAGTTTCTTTCCTTATATAAAATATACTAAAATAAAAACAAATATATATGTGCTAAAAATAAAATGTAAATATGTATGAATGGATTTCTAAGTAAAATATTCTTGATTTCAGGTAAAGGCAGTTGTTTTTTTTATTGGGACTCTTGGAAAGTGTGGTTGTTTTATTGGAAAGTTTAAGGTGCCTAGGCTTAAACGAAAAAGGTTGAACAGTAGTAGAGGTAAATTTTCCCAAGAACGATATAAAAATCCCTAATTCAGACCCACCAAAAGCCACATAAGCCACTAACTCAGCTTCTGTCCATACATAATGCCAAGAGTCGACAATAGGGTGTTATTGCAACAACAACAATAGTTTTAGGATGATTAGTGTAATAATAGTTCTAGGATAAATAAGTAACATTGTTGATAGTTGGACTTCTAGGTTACAGCGGCAGGCCCTATTAGCAGGGATTAAGTGAAACAAGTGGAGCCTACCAGCGAAGATTGAGTGCAACAAGTAGAGTCAGCAGACAACGAATGGTAGAGCGCCTCTGTCTCTACATCTCTCGATTTAAATGTTCAAATATCTCTACCCTGCGTATGTGACTCTACCTGTTGCACCTGTGTCATTAGGGATTAGGAAGGAGAGTAGGGTTAGTTTAGAGGCTAAGATGCTGGGCTAGCTAAGCTAACTCAAGGGAATTGGTAGGCGTAACGAATAAGTAGGGAATTGGGTTCAATGTGGATTGTATAGGGTCAGTTCAGTCTTGACTAGGTTTTACAATCCTAATTCCCAAACCGACTCACATATGCTTCGTGTTTGTATTCTTTGAACTCGAACCAAATCCAATCTAGAAAAAAATGCATGCATCCAGTTCGGATAAATCGATTTCATAGCTTTTGCGGATTGGATAAACACCCCTACAAAGAAAAAAACACCAAACATGGCTAAATGGTTGTAGAATGAACAACCACCAACATAAATTGAGGCATTGTGAATTAATCATACAAAGTTCGAACTTCATAAAAGGAAAAGAAAAAGTTCAACCATCCATGTCGTTCACTTTGTTCCTGTTCATATATCTACACCTAACCTTTCCGAATCAAACCAACCTCAAAAGCCTAATCTGTGTGATATGGTTCCACACTGCTCTTGAGAAATCTTGAGCATAGCAGACCGAGGGCAAAAACGAGAGGCCAGAGAGACACCTTGACGGGCGCATCAGCATGCCTGCGGTAAAACTCATAGTTGATTGATGTAATAATGCACTGACATAGTGCACAAACCAACCCAATCACATCCCTGAAGGTACCAAAAAGTTTCCCAGATGGATGATAAAACCAGGGTACTCTACTCCTCCACTTCCAGAAGACCCTTTCATGTATGCATCTGTGGATAACCTCAATGACGCAGAGACAGACTCCAGTAAAGGAGAGCAGCACCCCCATCAGTGCAAAATGGGGTTTCCTTGTGGAAGAAAGCTGCTCAAGGACAGCTGAAAGCAACTCGGTAAGAGCATTTGCAACCACAAAGAACCACTCCAAGATAACAACCTAGAAAAAAATTGACAGGTTTAAGTTCAGATGGCTTGCAAGCAATATTGTTGCTAGGATCAGACTTACCTTTGTTCTTAAGCCACCCTTTTCTGGAGCCTCAACTTGGTCACTGCCTTTGCCTGCTTCAGCATCAAGTACTTTAGTTTTCAGTTCGACACTGTCACCGATCTGATGCTGTTGCTCATCCCTAACACCATAACCATTTGCTCCTCCTTCCAGTTGATCATATGCAACAGTGTTATTGCCAAGACCCTTTTGTACCCTTATGTTGCTGACACCTTCCCTCTAAGACAAATGTTTACTTATGGTCTTAGACCATCAAGGCGAGCATAAAAGTAGCAAATCAAAGTCATCTTCCATTTGCATTAATGGCCACCCAGTTCAGAGATTTCATCAATTTTAGTTCAAGAGGTTCCTTCCAAATGGCCTATTTGACCCTTCCAATAACCAATCAATTCACAAAATCCACTCAATTAAGTTCCTTTCCCCCCCGCTATGTTCGATATTTTCCACACCAATCACAGGACAAGAACAATTAGAAAGAAAGAAAACAAGGGTATGTCGAGAAATTACATAATTTTCGAGTTCCTGAATCTTCTTCTGGAGTTCAGATCTCAGCCGGCTGTTTTCTTCAGCCTGTCTCAATCCAGTTCTTAAAATCAACAAACGATCAACAAATCTAGAAGAAGGTTCAGTGTTATTCTGGAAGAGTGCAGGAGAGGACCTGTCGTTCGATGGTGACCTCCGCGGCTTCGACGGCTTTTATGGCCTGAAGCAGCGCATTGTTATCATCTTCGCCGGACGGAGACTCGTCGGTCGGTTGGGTCGCCGGTGAATCCCCGGCCGATACCCCATCGGAACCTGCTTCCATCTTTCAAGTTCCCAGACTAGAGGAGCGTTTAAGCATTTTTCAACAGGAAGGGTCGTAGCTGGACCGTTGAAACATGCTAGAGGCAGGACAGGACAGGAGTCACTTGTCAACTGACAGTGACATAAGACTTTTGGGTTTTAGGATTTAAAGAAAAAAGGAATAAAAATCCATAAAACTCTAAAATAAACTCTGGGGTGAAAGCTTTTGATTCTAGCTCAACCCTCATCCGAAATCTGATAAATACGGTCGGGTTAGTGTATAGTAAAAATGATATTTGGGTTGATCCAAACTTGAATCAATTATAAGGAGCAGAAGTTATGTTGGTTTGAATTAAATTTGATTTTAACCTCAATTAATCTAAAACCCAAGGCCCCACTATCTACCTAAACCCACTATTAAGCCAAATTCTCCTCACCCTAACATCCCCCAACCCTTTTTTCATGTCCTTAGCCACAGACTCAATGCATCTTGGTTGCCTCTGCTCTCCAACCAGCCTCGTTATGCCCCATTACCCTTTGTCACCTTACACTGCGCTCCCATTACCCTCCCTTACCTCGCCAATCACCTCCAACTACCCTTCCCTTATTGCTTGTTTGGTCGTCATTGTCGTCCTCAGGTTTATTTACCGTTGTCATCCTCTAGTCCTTTGTCATCATTGATCGTTCTTTGTTCGTCTTCATCATCAAGATCAATCAACACTCTCACCTCATTCATGCTACAGCCACCTCCCTTTCCTCACTTGATCAACACCCTACTGTCGTTTGAGACATCGCTCGCCATCATCTGAGAGGTCATTAATCAAGACATCAACGCCCTACGAAGCTTTTGTTTTCTCTTTTTCAATCTCCCAATTCTTATCTTCGATTATTTTATGTTTGTTGCAAGATTTTTGGATGATTCTTTATATAAATGGCAAAGGAAAAGATAATGGAAGGGTATTAGAGGCAAAATGGTGGGGGAAATGGCTGCCGCGACACAACTAGCGGCTGGTGTCAGGTAAATCCGATCCTAACCCGAAAATATAATGTTAAGGTTTATTCGAGTTCCCTTTCCATTTTGGGCCTATTTGGATTGGGATTTTTATATTGTAAAAGAATCTATTTATTTCACGTTTCTACTAAACCTGCCCCGAAACTTAAAACTTTAACCCCTAAATAAGCTTATAAATTTTATTACTTTTTAATGAATTACAATAAACTATTTCTTGTATTGTCAAATGATATTAATTTTCTGAAAAAAAATGTAAAAATAAAAAGAAATTATTCTACCTTAATCTAACTTAATTTTTTTATTTCAAATACAAGCGTTGGAGGAGCAAACTACACAAGCAGAACAAAGAGCAGAAGCCCAAACACCCCACACAAAAACAAAAAACAACAGAACAAGCCCTCCCAAACAATACCGGACCCAGAGAAACCAACTGAACGGCAGCAAGCAAAACCAGGGAGACAACACATGGAGCATAAAACTCTGCAAAATTAGCAACAGACCACCAGCGGCAACGCCTTTCGCACCACCAAGAATAAAAAACCGGAATATTGAGAGGAGCAATCCAAGGAATATTCCAACAACGAGTTAAACAGAACCATAGAGTCCTAAAAAAATCGCAGTGTGAAAACCAAAAATCTTCATCTTGGGGGAGCCAATTAATAAATTTCCAGATCGAATACAGTAAAGGATTGCGCTGATAAACTGAATTCTCGAGCTCACAACAAAAAATTTTCAAGAAAACTTGCCACAATTTTCATAGGTCCAGATCGGAAATTACCATGGAATTGACCAACGCCACAAACTGATCATGGATGGGAAAAGTCACAATTTGGACCTTTTTTCTTTTTATTGAGAGAGCGGAAATCCTTGGAAAAGAAGATGACACCTTCAATCCAGAGATCATCCCAAAAACTTGCATGATCTCCACGCCCCACCAAATTCAAGAAACCTTTGGAAATAAGTGACTTGGAAGCATCTTCAGCGAACGGAAGATGAACTATTCTTTTCCACACAGGGGGCAACAGGAACTGATGGGCGAAGACTGTTTTCCACCACTCCATAGTTAGCATCAATCATTTTCCTCCAAAGAGCTTGTTGTTCCTTGACATATCGCCAAAGCCACTTGCATGGAAGAGCCAAATTCCTGTTTCTGATACTGCCCATGCCAAGACCGCCATTGTACTTTAACTTAACGATTGA
This sequence comes from Aquilaria sinensis, assembly GCA_005392925.1. NCBI lineage: Eukaryota > Viridiplantae > Streptophyta > Magnoliopsida > Malvales > Thymelaeaceae > Aquilaria > Aquilaria sinensis. The sequence goes on from SMDT01000530.1 coordinate 137,048, forward strand.
TTTCTGGCCAACAATTATCAGCTTCCTTTTACCGATGTCCGCTCGCCACAGAACGTATCTGCTAACTTAAATTAAAGTAGATTGACTCCAAAATGCATGATTTTGATCGGTGTACAATTTAGATAAATTATCATCATCATTATCATGATGTCGCACTTTACTGTCATCTAAGTTTTTTAAGTATCTCTTATAAATATGTATTTTATGTCAACTTAGATTAAAATTAGGTGTCATAGGGCTTAAACATCAGATCATTTTGGATATGGGTTATTTTGAATTTTAATTGTTCGAGTTTAAGTCATTTCAAATTGTTGGCTTTCAAATTGTTCGAGTTTAAACTTAGATTTTAATTGTTGGCTTAAACATCAGGTTCAATCAATTGCTACTTCCAACGTTATAGGTAAGCTTTCTTAGCATACTCCATCCGTCTCAAGTTTTATGTTCTATTTGTGTTTGGCATGAAAATTAATAAATGATGAAAATATGTATCTTTTTCTAATTTTACCTTTGGTCTCACCTCTCTCCTCCCACATCTGTTATACGTTGAGCCCAAAATCCACCATTTGCCTTTCTCCGCCATCACCCCTTCTTTGCCCTCAGTGCCATCACCGACCTAATGATGGAATGCTGCCACACCTCTGTCAACTATGCTGATCTTGATTCATCATTCTTTTCTCCCTTCTCGTTGCTGACCTCAATTCGTCACTTCTTTCTCCTTATCGACCTCAATTTGTTGCTCCTTTTTCCTAGTCAACCTCAATTCGCCACTCCTTTCTCCTTCTTGGCCTCGATTCATCACTCCTTTCTCTTTTGCCCCCCTTGATTGGTCGCCTCCATCGCCCATTGTCCCCCACCATCGGCCACCCCAACCTCCCCGCACTGATCTCGAACTTGCCGTTCATTCGATTACCAGTTGCGACCATGCTAGCTATGGCCAACAGCAAGATTGAAGGAGCAAAACAAAACAAAATGAAATAGAGTAGCATGGAAAGGGAGGGGCACAATTGTAAAATTATTTAGTAAAACTTACTAAAAATGGAAATGGTGCAAAAAATTTGGGACTGCCCAAAATGGAAAATGGAGCGGAAAACTTGGGACTAAGGGAGTATATGATTGTTTCTCAATCAATTATAGTGTTTGGATTATACTTCTACATTTTTGAATTCAAGATATAGGGTAAAATCCATATTTAGTCTAATAACTTTAAGGGTTATCCTAATGTGATCCTTTAACTTTACAAGTGACCATTAAAGTCCCTTAACTCAATTAATGCGTCCTATTTTGGTCTCTACAGTTAGTTCTGCCGTTATTTTGGATTAAAATTGCCTATATGACAACCATACTGCCACATGACCGCCCTTTTCATGACAGTAAGTGGCTAAACTAAAAAATAAATAAATAAATATCCAGCCAAAATGATGCAAATGCATAATCCAAAGGTCCTAGAGCATAGATTAACCAAAATCTTCTTCCCCAAATTGACACCGCCCACTCCACCATCCACGCTGCTGTCACTTCTACGCACTCTCTATCGATACACCGCCACCCACCTCTACGACTTTGCCTCTCCGTCTCTCCATCTCCCTATCCCCCCGCCTTTCAGCCTCTCCATCTCCATCCCCCTGTCTCTCCGTCTCCCCATCTCCCCGTTTATGCAACCGTAATATCATTGACAATCCGTCTATGCCAACACCATCTCTCTCCATGAAAGTTCCTTTTTCGCTTGCAACTGCCCAAAATCCTATACCGATTAATTGAAATCCTTAATTGCATAATAACAAAATCACATTGGCGCTCAATCACCAATGCCCCAAATCGGCTGACTTGATCGCCGTTCAGGGGAAGGAGAGAGGTAGAGGCATAGGTGGGCAACATCAATTTGGGAAAGAAGATTTAGGTTAAACTATGCCCTAGGACCTCTGGATTATGCATTTGCGTCATTTTAGCCTGGTTTTACTTTTTTTTTAGTTTAGCCACTTACTGTCATGAAAAGAGCAGCCACGTGGAAGTATGGTTGCCACATAGACAATTTTCATCTGAAATAATAGTAAAATTAATGGTAGGGACCAAAATAGGACCCACTAGTTGAGTTAAGGGACTTTAATAGTCACTTTTGCAGTTAAGGGACCACATTAAAATGACCCTTAAAGTTAGTAGACTAAATATGGATTTTACCCTTAAGATATCAAATCCATTGAATTCAGTGCATTAATTACTGCCCCGTCTAATCCTTCGCTATCAAAAATATGTTTTCTTAAAAAAGCAACCATACATTGTACTAAGTGTAGCGTGTTGTACCCCTAGTTCTGTGTTAGTTATAAAAATGTCACCACATTTAGAATACATTTTTTACTGTAGCTAGATCATCATTTCATGCAAATTGAATAGCATTTTATGATAAAATAAATGTGTATGAATTGAAAAATATTTTTTACTAAATGGAATGATATTATTTATATTTTCTAAAATAGTATTTTTAACGAAATGAACATTTTATGAAACAATAAATTTGTATGAATGGTACGACATTATTTATATAACATCATTTCTTACCAAAATGGAAAATATTTTATGGAAAAATAAATTTTATGAATGAAAAACATCATTTCTTATTAAATAATAACATTATTTACAGAGCAACGGTTCTTACAAAAAGAATAAATTTTATAGAATAACAAATTTATATAAATGAGACAACATTTTTTATAGAATAAAACAATAATATTAACAGAATAATTTGCTTACAAGATGAACAACATTTTGCTCCCTCTCTAAATAAACTTCCACCACCACTAATCTATTCTAACAATAGTGTAGCAATCAAACAATAGCACAAATCTTGTTGATCCATTTAGCTCAGTCCACCCAGATGAAACTAGATTTCTATAGGCCTGACACTTTTTTTTTTTACCATGTGAACTTGGCAACTCTACTGATTCAATTGTTTTGGGTTGATGCTTTAGTAGTTGACCTAAAAGAATAAAAAGACCATGACTATGAGTCTATAATTGTATTGATATTTTTGTTTGTGCAGGTTTTGAAATATTGAAGATTTTAACTTTGAAATCTAAATGATTAGCTATACACACATTGAATTTAATGTATGCAAAAATGTGAAAGTAAACATATTTCAGATAGTAGCAACATAACATGTTTGGTGATCAAATGCAAGGATACTTGTGTGTGAAGGTTAATATGCATTAATTAGAGTTGGCCCATTTGGTTGAACTGATCGAACTAGCTGACCCATCACTCAGCCACCATTCCGGGTTGCTTTCCGGGCTAAGTCTAACAATATTGGTTATATAATAGTTGTATAAATATATTAAGGCAGCTAGCTAGCTTCATCCTGTTCTGTTGTTCATTTCCAATAATGGTGGCAACTCCAAGCTACAAGGACAAGTCTGGTAGCAAAATTTTCTTTCTACTTTTTTAGCTCCTCCTGGTTTGTTGGGTCGGTGCTATAATGCCGCCCTGCCGAAGCAACAAGAGCATGATAAGATTTCAGCTCTTCCCAGTCAGCCACTGGTCACACTATTATAGTTCTCCGGCTATGTTACGATCAACAGGAGCCACAGCCTCGCACTCTTCTGTTGGCAGACCAAAGCTGTCCTCCTCCTGAAAAAGAAGCCGTCTGGTTTTTACCAGTAGGCATCCCTAATTGGGTGTTCGACAGAGGGAAAAGCACGAGGGTAGGGGAATTGCTGCAACATCGATCTCTGGTGGCCAGTGGTCATGGACAGGTGGTGGGAGGTAGCATGGTTGGATTGCTTGTTACAACAACGCAAACCAATTAATGGCCTCATCTTTGCACTTAAAGCTAACAATACATGAGATCTTGAAGTGCTACTAAAAAAAGTAGTAGGCTGTGGATGTTTATATAAAGCAAAGCATAGCATAAATCAGATGGGTGCATCAAAAGGTATAATGTGAGACTAGCTAGTATGGGTTGATTGCAATGAAGCTTTTGCCCAATCTTGTTGCTAATAAAATGACTACTATTAGATGTTTCCTTGCAACAAAAGCAAGAAAACAATTAGGACTTGAGCAAATTAGATGCCCATTACTAACATAATCAAATCATCACTCATTTAATTTTTTTTCCTATTATAATAATATTATTGACTTTTCACATTTATTTTTCCTATCTTGTATAGTTTATAGATTTGTATTTATATAGGCTCTATTGTGTATAAAGCTAGTCAAGAAATAGAGGTTATTCACTTCAGTTAACATGGTGTTATTAGAGCCACCAGTTAATTAATTTACTACCTGTTCTCTTTGCAATTAAGTTTTGATTCGCCCTTTACAACCAAATTAGCCTTGTTTTATTTGCAGACTATTTGTATCAATCTTGAATTTCTCTATAAACTTGATGGACGAATGAAATTAAAAATGAATTTGTTTCTATATGTTTTTCCCTCCTTTTCTTTCTTTGATCATATCCAATACTTTTTCGACTCTTCGTCCGGTAAAGTTCGGTAATTTTTGACTTTTTAAAATTAAGTTTGACCTATTTTACTTTTTGTATTGATTTTTATTGAAAACTAAAAAAATAGCATTTATATCAAATTTATACGACTATGTGTTATTTGAAAAAGATATTATTATTAAACTCAATTTAAAAAATTCAATATATGACAAAAATTATAGAAGGGGGTAATATTATATTTTAATTTATTTATCTTTTTTTAATAAAAATTCATTATCATTAATTGTAAATCATATAACATTGACTAACAAAATACAACACTAAGAAACATAACATTAAAGAGCAGGAGACATTTGACTCAATTGTAACTTTTGCATATTTTTTTCAGTAGTTTTTGTAATATGAAAAAATCTTTCTTGAATATTTCAAACATATCCTAAATTTATCTTTTTATATATAGAGTGTTTGAATTTTCTTCTCGTCTTTGAATACAAAATTGAATGTCGGGAATTGGGCATATTAAAGCCCAGCTAGCATATCAGATTTCTTAACGTTGGTGGGTGGCAGAGCTGAGATTCTCTCTATAAGGTTTGGTTTTGGATAAAGAGAATTAGTAGTTCAATAAACAAACGGGCACACGTAATAGCTGACATGTATTTGCCATTTGGTTGGTACAAGGAAAGAATATTTGCTACTAATACCTAATTATATTATCCAGGAGTACTATTTTTATTTCTTTTCAATAGAGTTCCAGCTCGAATTTCAGCTGTACTAGCTAGTAGCTAATGTTGATGCCAACATGTTAACGAAAACAAACGCGTCAATGTCTAGTTTCAGATGAAAACAAAATCAGTTTGAAATAAAAAATAATTTCTAAAGTATATGTGTTTAAGAACTAAATTAATCACTAAAGAACTTATGGTCAACAACCCTTTCCCACTGACGTTTGTTTGAAACTTCGCCTCCCCTTGTTGTTTAACATCAATTAACTATTTCCTAAAAAAAAAATACTACATTTGTCCCATAAAAGATGAAATATTTCTCCAGACACGAAAATTAAATTGTATATGATTCGTGTTATTTTTTTTTCAATTTTGCCCATGGAACTAAAATTATTACTCCCTTCGTCCCAATTTAATTGAAACGTATTCCTTTTTGGGAAGTCCCAAAAAGGTTGAAACGTTTCTTCTTTTGGAAAATTCAAACAATTAAATAATCATTTTACACGAAACCCAATAAAGACTCTTCCCAAAAAGGTTGAAACGTTTCTTCTTTTGGAAAATTCAAACAATTAAATAATCATTTTACATGAAACCCAATAAAGACTCTTTTTTTTAATCTCTACTCAACCTCTCACTGCACAAAACCCAAAAAAGAATCTTTTCTTTTTTAATCATTATTTAAACTTTTACTACATAAAAAATTAACACAAATTACATACACCTTAATCTCCGTGTCCAGTCAAATGTTTCAATTAAAACGGGACGGATGGAGTATTATTTTTTATTTTATTTAGTAAGAATTTAAATAATGATTAAAAAAGATTCTTTTTTGGAGTTTTATCTAGTGAGAGATTGAGTGAAGATTAAAAAATATACTTTTTATTGAGTTTTGTGTTATGAGAATTTAAATGTGGGTAAAAAGATAAATTGATTGTTTAAAATTTTTCAAAAAAGGAAGCATTTCAACTTTTTTGGGACATCACAAAAAAGAATACGTTTCATCTAAATTGGGATAGAATGAATAACATATTTTATTTTAGATCATTTCAAAACTCTACAGCATTTTCATACTTCTTGCGTCCCAAAACATTTACACCATTTGTTTCGCAAGCAAACCAAGAAAAACACCTTATTTGCACCGTCTTTCCAACATTGCCCTCCATCCCCGATCTCATCTCACCGGTTCTCTATCCCGTCCTCTATCAATCTCATCCTCCATCTCTCTTGTCTCCATCAATTGCACGGAGCTATTATTGGGTTTCTAGTTTCTACTAGTTAGGAATTAAGGATGATGAAATTGAGGACATGGTATATTTTAAAATAAAAGGTAGAATAGAGGTAGTATGGTAAACTTACACTACTAGAAAAAAGGCGATTTAGCGACGGTCATTAGTGACGACTTGCCATCGCTACATAATACACCGTCGCTAAAATGGTGCGTTGCTAATCTACTCGCCGCTAATTTATTAGCGACGGCCACTGTCGATAATTAGCGATAGCTAAACGTTGCTACCGAGACTGTCACTAATTTCCCGGTGGTCAGTCGGCTGGTAACTTAGTGACGCGTAGCCATCGCTAGTTCATAACGCGTTACCGTCGCTAATTAGTGACGTATAGCTGTTGCTAGTTAGTGACGTGTAGCCGTTGCTAGTTAGTGACGTATAACCGTCGTTAGTTGGTGAAGTTAGTGACGGGTCACTGTTACTAACTTGTGACACTTAACTACCCTACGTACTGTGTATAATTTTCCACCTAAACCTATACCATACGTGTCCATTCTATACAACCCGAGCACAAAACTTGTTTCAAGTTAGTGACACGCACCCGTCGCTAGTTAGTGACGCACACCCGTTGCTAGTTAGTGACGCGTAACCGTCGCTAGTTAGTGACGCGCAACCGTCGCTAGTTAGTGACGCGCAACCGTCGCTAGTTAGTGACGCGTAACCATCGCTAGTTAGTGACGTGCACTTGTCGCTGGTTAGTGACGCTTTGCCGTCGCTAATGTCTGCTAATAATTTTTTTCACCTTCCTTCCTCTATACGTTTTTATTCCTTACAACCCAAACACAAAAGTTGCTCCTAGTAATCAATTGTAACGTGAAACACGTCCAAACATCAGAAACATCACAATTGATATTTAGAATGCATATAGTGTCACAATGTATTTTTTGCATCTTTAAAATGTTAATAATTATAGTCAAACAAGTTAATGGAATATTTTTCTACCGTAATGACAACCAGTTTTATGACTATTAGTACCTAACCATCAGACTCTGGTGCAGCTGGTGGATTCTTCCCTATTGCTTGCTAAATGGCTGCCAACTGATCTTGGTGTCTGCGCTCCATCTGTGCTAACTGATCCTGATACCCCCTCTCCATCTGTGTAGTATGCTTATCCATGTCCTTTTGTACCTGTGACTGCAACTGGCTCATTCTTTGGGAGACTTTCTCCTCCACCCGATGGTCAACCTCATTCTGGCATTGAGATGTCTGAGTGAATAAGATGGTGCACTAGACCCATCACCGTAGTACGAACGATGATGACGACCAAGCACCAAATGACTCTCAGAACCCATTCCTGTGATGTGGCCCTTTTTTTCCCCCCAGCAATCTCTGCAAACACCAATGCCTCATCGAACTCAACTTCACCGTCTGCATGTTGTGTTATTTCTTCTACCTCTGCAATATATTGAGCCTGTATAATGCTCGATGTTAATCAAGTAAGCAACGGTAGTATATGCAATTTCTTTTTAACCACTATTAGTAAGTTCGTTCATACTGACCTTAAAATTTTCCATCTTCTTATTCACCTTCTTTCCATCTTTCTTTGTGTAGCACTTGTTCCATGGTTTGAAGAAGCCTGGATCGTGTTTCTCCGGATCTGCCTTCTTCTGCATGGTAATATTCAGACATAATTTTTTACTTACATACTTATTGTGAAAAATTTCAAAGAACTGAAATTTTTATTTTCTTACCATCTTCAGCCTATGTCATGAAACTGAGACTCTACCTCCAGCATAATTTGTCATTTCTTCACCAAATGCACATCTAACCTGTCTTATCCTAGATGACATCTCCTTGAATTCAGGTGAAGCCCACCAAGCTTCAAGTGTCTCTAATGTCTCTGTCGTCATCCAATTTGCTTTTACTTTTCACTTCGTTGGATCTGTCTCTCGTCTTATTTTTTCATATGACTGCATCAACCGCCTTTTCCCCAATTTACAGAAAATGGCAAATATCTGATTATGATCAGAAGGGTCCTAAGAACATCTAGTCTGAAAATTATGAACAAATTCAATTTTAGTGAGCTACGCTATATAATACTTGTAATATCTTTCAATGAATCTATGAACCTGGAAGACGTTAAACCATTGGTCAACAGCTCCGGCCATGGCAGCCTCTTCCCATAACCTATATGGTCCATGAAAATGACCCTTTATGCAATGAGCAATCTGGTCCTGTGCAGCATATGGAACGAAGCTAGACAATGAAAACATATATCAATATTGTCAACAAGTAGTGCAGAAAGTTAGAACAAGATAACAAAAGGAGGTTTACTAATTACCATACCATGTATCAGCATAAGGTGATATGTGAATACGTCGGGATAGCACGCTACTAGATCGATCGGGGCTCAAAGAATCCATGCCACCATCCAAGGAGTCTTGCTGATCAGAGGACTCGTGGGAGTGACCTCTAGGCAATCTACTCTCAATTGGCGTACCTCCACACTAACTTGAGTACGATGATCTTAAGCCTTCACGCTCCATTGAAACACCCGTGTCCAGTACAATCGTATCGTCTGGTAGTGATGGTCCATGTATAGGCCTAGTAATATTGACAACCGTATGCCTCGACGGCTGTTTCCCTCCACTATTGCTCAATGCTCTAAGGCCAATAGCATTTGCAAAGTCTTTCACCAGGCTCTTCTTTGGCAGTCCCCACCTTCTATACTAGTTTGCTGGGGTACCGACATCGTCTTCTCTTTCAGGCATTTGCACAATACTATAACAATTCATTATAAGCATAACAATATTGACTTTATAATTCAGAATAGTTCATCTACTTACTAGTTGTTCACATGGTGTCTATTATAACGACAGTACTGATAAAACATAAATAAAAAATATTACAACAGAATTTCTAGTTTGGAATACAATGTTAAACATCATCAGTTTCATCTTCTTCATCTTCGGTTTCTAACTCATTGATTCAACTTCACTCTCCTCATCATCGTCCATGGTTGTTGTGTCTTCATCCTCTATCTCATCTTCTTCTATCACATCAGTAGTTTCACAGATCTCATCATCAACAGTTTCACCCACATTTATATCACCTAGATTGTCAATTGGGTCATCATGAATCACTTGTGGAAGACACTCCCCGACTGCTTATTGAAAAGCCTCAGTTTCTTCAGTTATTTCATAATTGATAATACATCTTGGCTTTATCTTAAGAATTGCCCACCAACCAACCTTTTCTTTTAACTTACTTGGGTAAGGAGTGTAATACACTTGATCTGCTTGCGATGCAAGAATAAACGGATCATACTTAGGGTACCTCCGGTTGCAACGCACTTCAACAATTCTATATTGTTTATGAATGCGTGTCCCACATTACGGTGTCGTGTCAAACCAGTCACACCTAAATAACACCAAGTTCTTATGAGGCATTCCAGGGTACTTCAGTTGAATGATTTCTTGAAGTACTCCATAGAACTCAGTTTCAACATTATTAGTTGATGCAGTGCATTTTAACCACACCCCACTGTTATACGTTGATTTGCCCTCACACCATGCAACAGTTCAGAACTTGTATCCATTTACGAAAAATACAGGCCAGCACTCAACGCGCCGTGAAGGCCCACATGCTACATCCCATAGCATTTGACTTACTTCGCCATTTCCACTGTCACTCACCTACAGGAAGTGAAACAATGTTGTTAGAGTCATTGGTGTACTTTTGCCGTGATATGTGAGTAACACGACTTACATAATGTTGTAGCCATGTTGCGAAATCCTTTTCAATTCTCTCATCAACTTCTAAGTCAGATATGTTTGGTGTCATCAGATGCAAGAATTCAACAAACTTTCTGTTCTCAAATCACAAAATTACGTGGTAATAAGTTAGTAATTTGGTAAACTTATGAACATTATTGATCAAATTATATGCACTTACTACGTACGTGATAAATGGTTTTATCTCATCACAGTTGAGAAGGATATACAATGTTGCAGCTTGTAGCTCAATATCATTCAAAAACCGATACTTTGATTGTCCATATGGACGTCCAGGATATGTGAATATTTTCCACAATGTTCCATCTTGTGTAACTTGCCCACCATCATTATTCCTTAGAACTCTATTACCCATTCAGGGAATGTGGGACTCAAAATAGTATGAGCAAAAAGTTGATGTCTCCTCGATCAAATAGGCATTGCATATCGACCCTTCAACACGAGCCTTATTCGAGACTCTATGCTTAAGATTACCTAAACACCTGCTTATTACATAGCATGTCACGAAGCATATCAACTGACATTAAGGTGGATATTATATTAAATTAAAGCTTACCGCTCAAACTTGAACATCCAACGATAATGAACAGGTCCACCAATTAATGCTTCATATGCCAAGTGGACAGGTAAATGTTCCATAGGGTCGAAGAAGGCCGGTGGGAAAATCCTCTCCAACTTGCATAGTATTATTGGGATGCTAGTTCGTAGAGACTGCAGATCATCAACATGTAATTCAGGCAAGCAAAGATCCCGGAAGAATTGGCTCAATTCAGTTAATGGTTTCCATATGTTCTCCGGGAGTGCCTGAAACACGATGGGAAGTAAGCGTTGCATAAATACATGACAATCATGACTTTTCATTCCAAACATTCTGGTCGAGCTATTGTCAATACACCTGCTGAAGTTTGACGCGTACCCATCTGGAAGTTTGAGGGACTTTACCCACATTAACACATCAGACCTTTGCTTTTCGGTCAGTGTGAATGCAGCCTTAGGTTTGAATACACCCCCACCTTCTAAGTCAATCACATTCAACTCTGGCCGTTTACACAATATCTCCATATCTCTACGTGCCTTAACGTTGTCTTTCGTTTTATTCTTCATATCCATGATAGTGTTGAATATATTGTCAAAGACATTCTTTTCAATATGCATGATATCAAGGTTATGTCGGATGAGGTTTGTTCTCCAATAAGGTAATGTCCAAAAGATGCTACGCTTTGTCCAATTGTGTGTTTCCCCATAACCTTGCATCTTGCATATGTTACCAGTTTCAATGACTGATGGCCACTGAGACACACGATCCCAAATTTCTTCCCCTGTTAGGCGCTTAGGAGGGGCGGACTTCTCAACTTTCCCCTTTCTAAAAGAAACTCTACTTCTTCTGTAAGGGTGTTCCATATCCAAGAACTGACGATGGCAGTCAAAAAATGATGTTTTACGGTCGTGCTGGAGTGTAAATGCCTTCAACTTTTCCATGCATACGGGACAAGAAAGTTTACCATGAGTCATCCACCCGGATAACATGCCATATGCTGGGAAGTCACTAACGGTCCACATGAGTGCCGCTCGAAGGCGAAAGTTTTGCTTAACTGGGATGTCCCATGTTTCAACTCTGTCATCCCATAAAAGATTCAACTCTTCTATTAACGGTTGTAGGTAAACATCAATCTTCTGCCTTGGACTACGTGGTCCTGGTATCATGGAAGTTAGAAACATATATGGACGCTTCATGCACATCCATGGTGGAAGGTTATATGGAGTGACTATCACCGGCCAGCAAGAGTACTGCCTGCCAGAGGATCCAAAAGGATTGAACCCATCTGAACACAGTCCAAGTTGAACATTTCGAGGTTCTGCTGCAAACCAAGGGTATGTCCTATCAAAATGCCTCCATGCTTCAGCATCAGACGGATGTTTCAGTACATTTGCGGTAGGGGCATGTACTTTATGCCATCGCATATGCTCTGCTGTATTGGGCGAAGCATATAGTCGTTGAAGTCTAGGTATTAGTGGGAGGTGATGCATGGTCTTCAATGCTCGATATTTCCCTATGTTTTCATTTCTATCCTTATACCGTGGAGCATTACAGAATTTGCAACTACTGGCATCTTGGTCACCTTTCCAATACAGCATGCAATCATTCACACAAACATCAATTTTTATATGTGAAAGACCCAAACGGGAAACCAACTTCTTCGTCTCGTACCATGTACTCGGCATATTGCTGTCTATTGGCTGAGTTTCCCGCATCAACTTCGCAATGCCATCATAACATCCCTCGGACATATTGTATTCCGATTTTAGATTTAGCAAACGAACTGCAGCTGACAATTCGGAATGTTTTTCACAACCATCCCACAATGGTCTTGATGCTGAAGCGAGTACATCATAGAAACGCCGGGCATCAGCATTCGGCTCCTCTTCCACCTCAACATCGATGGAAGGGTGATTAGGACCTACAGCATCAAACACCATTCTTTCGAACTGGTTAACAGAAGAATAATTATCTTTGTAATGCTCATGAAACCGGTATGGCTGAGGCAGACCCACTAAATTAACGGGTTCACCATAAGATGTCTAATTCCAGTACATCGGCATGAATCCCCACTTTATACAGATGAACCCTTACTTTGTCACAAGATCTAAATTAAAGGTTCTTACATTTCCGGCATGGGCACCTAATTTGGTCCCCATTCATGAACTAGACATGAGAACATGCGAAGCTTATAAATTGTTCCACTCCCCTACTCCACTCCTTCGAAAAACCCCCTTTCTCTCAGATGTAACGTTTACTGTACATCCAATTATGCTCGTTTTCCATTCTCTTGCAGTCCAAGTACACTACCTTAATATTATCGCGGTGATCCCTTATTATTTTTGATCATGTCAAACTATATGGATAAGAACATAATAGGAAATATAAAATAATTGTCTAAATCGAGAAAACTAATAATTAGTAGTCAACAAATAACAACACATATATGGAGCTAACAACTATATAGATAACATTAACGTTGTACGTGAGGAATTGTAATCATCAATTACTATTCTCAGGTGATTAAGCAAAAAGTTGAATAGCATCAATGTTGTACATTCTTTGAGTTCCTTTTAACAACATATTGCACTACATTAACGCTCCATTATAAGAATTGACTTCTGTTAATGGGAATAATTATCCTTCATGTTTTTATTTGGTTCCCCTAAACCCTAAAACAAGAGAAATCAACTAAAGTTCCTTACCTAGTACAAATTTTGACTTAAATTGAGGTGATTTTATGGTGGCTGATTGCTTTTCTAACAATTCGGTACTACAATTCATAACTAGGGGATAGGTGCATTCATCTATTTCCGTATCTCATAAAATTGCATTCCATCTACTCCACCTTACATAAATATAAGTATATATTAGTGTCTGTTTTTATGACCAAACCTCTGCCTTATATATTTTCAGACGTCTTTCTGTCTTTGTGTCATTTATTTTTTTGAGAAAATGAAACTTGACCTTTTTCTTAAACCCTAAACCAATTAGTGTATCTCTTTATTATTAAAATTAAATTTTATCAAACAAGATTATAGGGTTTGCCTTTTTTCTAAATTATATGATAATACTTTAATTTAGTTTTTTAAACTGTAACGTAGCTGGGGACATTTTTAGGTATTCAATACCAACACACAACACTTGAACTAATTTTCTTTCACACCTCAGTCATGCCTTATAACGTTGTAGTAGCGGATCAGTTAACCATGCTAGCAACAAATACTATAATAACTATATATCAACATGTGGGATAGTTAGTACTGGATCTTACCTCACCAAATTTAACACAGTAAAAGTTACCATGCATTCAATAGTGTTTTAACACAAACATTCAATAATTTTTGTTAACTCTCTACACAAACAAGAGGGGCACTGCTACATCTTGTGCTAGATATACATGTGATCGAAGCTAGCTAACTATACAGTTGCTCACTACAATAAAAAAACTAAAGACACTTACAGTTGTTATTAGATATAGAAGCAGACCCAAGTGTCTGTCTGTCCCACTCCAAACCAACTTGTAGCACAGGTAAAGTAATTCGCGCCAAGTCGCTGCAACCATGAGTTTACCATTCGCACAAATGCTCAAAAGTGTCTCCAGATAAGAGAAAAAGGGATGAAAAGCACGGAAGGCACATTACCTAACTTCTATATGCACTCTTAACAGCAGTAGCTGTCAATTTTGTGTCCCTGTACTGCTCCTCAAGTTGCTGTACATACACAAGAAAACATTGAGGATCATGCTTCATTCCATCATCCTATAAGCCCTAAAACAGAACTTCCTAAGCATAAGTTACTTCCACTACACCACAAAAGTAGTAATTAATCGCAATGATAAGAAAACCGACAGATACGTACATAAGAAAAACTGGGTAGAGCGCAAGGGCTTTTCTTCGCGGACTCACAGCTGAACTCAGGAAAGGATATGCAACCCAAGAACTCCAGGCCAGTGTCACGCAGACCACAACCATCTATATTTTCTCACATTGACCTTCAACAGACAGATTAGGGCTCCAATATCCAAAGGGAAGAGGCAATAGCCTAGAAGACTCAGACTTTGGAAGAAAATAATATGTCCACCCTGGATGCAGAATAAATGAAAACATCAGAGTGCTTTTTCGCTTATTTTTACCTAAAAGGACCATCTTAAAAGTCAGGCAATTCCAGAAAGCATAATTGTTCTTGCTCACAAACTACAGGATACAATGAGATCTATGAAAAGACAAAGGTGATACAAAACATCAGACAAAAATTAAAAAAAAAAATGAAAGACACCCATATCAATGAAAAGAGAAAGGTGGTATAGAACATTATCTCACCAGCAGTAGCACATTCAGCGTCAAAATTTATACACCAGTGGCAAGAAGTGCAAATGCAACAACAAACACCTCAGACTGAAAGAATTTGATAGAAGGGTTAAAACGACACTCACTAAACTGAACCATGATATACTTTTGGATCAACTGTAAATACATATGTAGGTTCAACAAGAAAAGAAATACATGTATAAGCATAAATCATGTGGCTTTATGTTTCTCTCTGTTTTTTCCCTTAGTAAGACAGAACAAATGTAGTCTCTAAGACAATAACGTACATATGGAAAAATGTATAGCCAAAAGTTATGAACCAAGCATCCAATCACTGGACATTAACGCCCAGTAAATATCAATGCAATCAATAGGAATGCTTACAGCATCTATATGAATGCACTCTTAATAGCATGCTCCATTCTGACCTGATGTAAACAAAATTTAGCCCCTTATGTCCCAATGGTTTCTCATTTCATTATACAAATAGCCCTGTACCTCTAGACAATCCTGGACCATGAACGTGCCTACAATGACACCACCATGGACTCATAGCATAGCAGCACCAACTTGAATATCAAGCCAGGTCTGCGAGTTTCACCGCCACTGAACAGAACTAGGTGGATGTCCACCCTCTAGTGAATTCCTTGACATTCAGAAATAAGATAACTAAGCTGACTAGTGCTCTTTCCAGTACAGCCAGGAATACCACCCCACATCAACAAAGAAACCACCTGGGGTTGACCACTAGCCCATCAATATCTACCATTTTCTGACTTACTTTTTTCAACACTTTATGTGCTAAGAATTATATAATGCATACAAGTTGGCTCTTTCATATTTATTATTTTCCATGTTGAATATATCCTTTTCAGGTCAGGTGAAGATGCAAATGTATTTTTTGTGAATGACTTTCAAAGTCCATATCTGGCCGTATGTGATGCTACTTAGGTTTTGTTCTTATACATTCATGATTGAAAATTGTCTTCTACATTATTGTGCTGGGTGATGTTGGTTAACAATTCTTGTGTAGGTAATAAAATGTTTTCTTTTGCTTGATGGTGTGGGATTCAAAATAAGCAAGATTTGAAAAGGTTTTTGTTGTGGACATAATGGTCACCATATACTGTTGGAGGTTAATTGTCTTTCATAGTTGTCCGATCGACTAGAGGTAGCCATTTGATCCTCCTTTAGTAAATTTTCATATTTTTATTTATGTTCTCTTTTATAAATAATAGAGTTGAAAGTAGTCACAGATGAAAACTGCACTAAATGCTACTGTTTGCATATGAGTCAGTCACGTTATTAACTGCATGTCTCCTGAGGAAGGATAGCTTTCCTCCATTTAACTTTATGGTTGCACATTGTGAGGTGTATGGCCATGTGGTTAAGCAAAGCTAAGCCAGCATCCCCATTTCTCTAAGCCATTCTCAAACTACTCTTTATCATTTGCCTCTCACTTGGTCAATGGCTGGGTGCTGC
Organism: Aquilaria sinensis; assembly: GCA_005392925.1. Taxonomy (NCBI): domain Eukaryota; kingdom Viridiplantae; phylum Streptophyta; class Magnoliopsida; order Malvales; family Thymelaeaceae; genus Aquilaria; species Aquilaria sinensis. Next base: position 153,549 of record SMDT01000530.1, read on the forward strand.
CCTAACCATGGATGATTTAATGTAGCTTCTCATTGTCAAACATGAAGGTTCTTGGGTATTAAATTAAAATTTTAACTGTACTTCTGTTTCTTCCTTCTTCCTTTTTACAGGCCATGAGTGATCTGATGTCACCTATTTTGTTTGTAATGGAGGATGAATCAGAATCATTTTGGTAGAATTTGTGGCCCTAATGGAACGCCTTGGGCCAAACTTTAATTGTGACCAAAATGGCATGCATTCTCAGTTTTTTGCATTATCTAAGGTCTCTTCTTTCAACCTTCTGCCCCTCTTTGTATATAACTGGACCACTGGTGATGGCTGTTGCTTTTGAAAGTTTTTGAACTTCTAAGTCTTGAACTCACATTCATGTATAAAGTGTAAATATATGTACTCCTTTCTTTCTTGTGATCGGTGGTTCTAATGGAACTTCCTGTTTTCCATACTTCAGAATAGTCAACAGTCTACCCCATCCTAAAGTTTAAATGTTTACTGAACAAAGGAGTGCTAATGTTGGACAGTGGAAGGGGATGTGTGAGGGGGCTCAGAATTGGGCTTAGGGGGGTGGATAGTGTTAGGAAGTGATGGAAAGAAAGAAGACAGAGAAAACAAAAAGATGGATAAATCTTGGACATCATATGCAAGACCTCAAACTCAAGATGGCCTCTTAATATGAAGGTTGCTACAAAGACAAGTTGCAGAACTTGGTAATTTATCTCATTCTGGCTGAATGACTTATAAATTGAGTTTTTTGTTTATTGAAAATGTTATTATGGCCAAAGTATGGGTACTGTAAAGTATGGCTATAAATGAAGCCACAGAACTAAAAATAACATACTTGAACCTAAGTTCCAAGCTGATAAAAGCTGCAAGAGTGGCAGACTTGTGACTATTGCTTGAGCTTAAGGTTTTAATGCTTATATACTGGTTTAGTGGGGTTTGTGAGGTTGAAAAGAGTTTGTAAACAAGGTCTTAAAACTTTTTCATCAACGCAATTGGTTCCAAAATGAAATGGTAGGCTGCCGAGGAAGGAAAATAGTGCATTGCCCTAAAAGATGCAATGTTGACCAGGAGTTTGACTTGAAGATTGGGATGGAGTCTTCAGGCCAAAGTGTGCAGTCATGTTTAGGAGCATAATTATGAATTTTATGAAAAATTGTTAATGAATTTGAGGAAAAACAACTCAAAAATCACTAAAGTTTAAGTTATACTGGAAAAGTGACCAGCAAAGACATTTTTGCTTCAAAGTTCAGGTAAATGGCCTCAAATTTTGGATTTATCAGATTGGAAAACTTTGAAATGTATAAAATAAGTACACTGTAAATTTTGGTGCCATATGGAGTATAGGAGGTCAATTATGCTCTTTGAGTCCAAAATATTGCTCAAATGAGCTGCAGAAGAAGAATCAGTTAAAAAAAATAGAATACAAACTTATAAATTGGTGTGTTAGGCCCAAGACAAGTTTATTATATCAAATATATGGTGTTGGAAAATTCTATGTCAGCAAAGTTTGACCAAAGTTTGACTTTGACGAAGGGAAAGTATTTGAAATTTAAATTTTGTAGACATGTTCCAGAGGCCTAATGGAACATGTTGAGCTTAATAGGGGTGCAAAAAAGTCTGGTTTGCTAGGAAAATCCAGAATAATACTATGCTGGTTGTTTTAAAACCAGAACGTCAACAATTCTATATTTTCTGATCAGTAATGTGATATTAATGAACTAATTAGGGATCATTTGTTTTACTGATCCTGGAAGCATTAGACAGCAGGTGAATGAGTTTACATTATAAATGTGCTCAAGTCTTCAAAATAGATGTTAACCTAGCAGAGTTTGTGTTTTCTCTGAAACCTAGTTCAATTTATTCTGAGCATTGTTGATAAACCAGGGTGTTATTCTGAGCATAACTTGGGTAGCGTTTTCGGAAGATGTACTATTCAAGCCCAATATAAAACAAACCACTATAAATATGTAGTCCCCCTTCCCCCCAAATTTTGCCTATGATTAGCAAAGAAAGGAAAATATTTTGAAAATTAAGAAATTTCAAAATGATCAACTTAGAGGAAAAATTGATGGCTAATTGGGGCTAGGAGGAAAATTTACCATTGCACAAGCAAACTCAAAAGCCAGAATAAGTCCATCATCCCCTTAGGCAAGTTAATTATAAGTATTATCTTGGTTTTATTCATTCTAGCATTTTCAACTATGCTCTTTATACTTTGTGTCATTTTATTATTCATTCAAAACAAATCAAAAGATAACAAATTTGTTTAGTTATCATTAAAAACATTAGATTTCATTGTTTGGAAGATAGAATCCAAAATTGCTAATATAGTAGCTAAAATTTTTATCCTTTAGTCACTTGAATTTTACAGGGAGCTGAAGGGTGGAGCAAGGTGGAAAGGCTGAAAATGGATGGCCATGGGAGCATCCGCTGGCAGCCCGCTAAAGGGAGGTGATGTGAAGCATAGCCTAGTCCTAATCAAGATGATTTCTTAAGCTGTAATATGTAATGAATAAGTTGTGTGCAAAGTAGTTTATCATAAATGAAGGAATCTAAGCATATCTAGCTCCTTCATGAGGCTTGAGCTATCCAAACCTTACTTGGAAGAATTACTTATATTAGTTCCATTGGAAGGCTATATAAAACCTTAACCTTTGGTTTGTAATAAGCGATATCTACTGAGCTAGAATAAAATATTTGCTTTGTGAAGGATTAGCCCAGATTGTTTAAGTACTAACTCAGTTTTATTCCTTCTAGCGTTTCAAACTTCTTCTTCATACTTATATTCTTGTTCTTGTTGTTGTTGTTGTTGTTGCTGCCTTGCTGGTACAGTTTCCTATAGCTTATGAATCAGAAACTCTATTATAACTATCCAACCCATCTTGTGTCTCTAGCATAAACCGGATATAACTAAGCCTCCTGAACTAACTGATGAGCAAGGGCAAACATTATGATGTAGTTTTATGTTTATTCTGATGTAGTTATGTCCCAACCTTTTTAAGTACTTTATAGTAGAATTTGGGCTAGTGTTTTGCTGCCATATAATCTCAAAGTAGGATGGTGTAGAGTTAGAAGCATGAAACACAAAGAAACACATGCTTGGTCAGCAAAGTCAGACAAAAAACTAAAGGATGAGATTATTGCATAATACAAACTAATGAAAATATATTTCAAACTGCTGAAAGAAGCAAATTGGCACATAGCTAAAGCTAGCTTAAAAGCTAAAAAAAATGATACCATAAAAATGATTGATCCCCCCATAGCACATACATTTACAGCACAATGAGACAACTTGATGATATTACTCATGCTACTACCTCTGGATCTTTCAGTTTATGAATGTCAAAGGCCATTTTAAAACTTGGTTTTGGTGGACTGCGAAATTAAAATGACTGTTTTATTGATTAAAAGCAAATTTAGGCTCCGTTACTTGCTTTAAAGATAAAACAGGTTTAAATTTGCAAAGTTCACCTTGATGTTTTCTACCAGCACGACGCTACAATGGTTAGCTGGATTCAAAATTTTGGCTTGTTACAAACTAGCAATTTATTGAGATGCGCCACTTCCAGTATAGATATCCTTATATTATAAAGCTTTGCATTAACCTGACCATAAAAACTGAAGAAAGCAACAAAGCACTTATAATCCGTTACTTTATTTTGAAACATACCTTTGAAATGGTGCAAGTTGCCAAGCTTTATTCCTGTAGACAGTTCCCACACATATACAAGCCCATCAACTGTGCCTCCAATCCCGTAACCATTTGATGCACCAACAGCAGCCGTCCTGCACATTTTACTTGATAGCTTGAAAAACATTTAGATGAAGTAATAAAGCAACCAGAGTACATCAATTTATGTAAAAGCTTTCCCTTTTAAATATATTTACCACATTGAAGCATAATCATGGAGAAGTAAGAAACTTATCCATGGTTATTTCTGCATAACCATTCTACTGGCCTAGTAGATACTAACAGATGAAGGGTCTATGATGGGCAAACTAGATACAAGTTCATGATAATGGTAAGAAAAACAAATTATGCTTATTTGCCAGCTGAAATTCTACAGGCTGGGTAAGTGCAAACCAAGTTGAAATTAAAATGGTAGAAGGGGTGGGAAACATTGAAAGCAAGGAATATATTAATCTGACCAGTATATAAGTGAAAGCATCATTGGTAAATATTTGGAAAAAGGTAAAGAAAACATTAATAATCTGGATATCGGTGAATCAACTATAGATTTCCATACGACTAACAAGTGATTACATCTACTCCCCAAGCCTAAAAGCTAACCTTGGATCCAATGAATTTCCTAATATCAGAAAACCTTTCATCAGCAAAGCTAGCTTCCATGTCCTAACTGGATGTGTAGGGTTTTGACCAGATATGTGATCTTGCTGACCTTCATCATTGCATGTAGTCGAGAGAAGAAGCCATATTACAAGATCTTCACCATCTCCTTGCAAACATGAATTATCTTCGGACTTACTGTGTAAGCAGTGAAATCGAAGATGAACAGCCTCAAGATAGGAAATGAACGTCTGTCGTAGCAACAGGTACAAGAAATAAACCAATTAAACTGAAACTGGCAATGCGCAAAACAAAAAATCAAAATGCATACCAACTGAAACCCTAATTAGAACAGATGATTAGAGCCTACAATCGATGTGCACCGAAAGTTAGAGAGATTTACCTCAGTCAGGAGAAAATCGGAGTGCTTTTCAACGGGTGGAAAGGACCGATTACCTTCGATTTAGGCCGGTGCAGTAGACGATTAGGAGTGGAGGAAACTATCGATTCCCTACGGGAGGGGAGGCTGAACGACTGGGCATTTTCGGCAAAATGGCTGCCGATTTAGGCAGGGGAAAGGAGGTAGAGAAGATTGGAGCAGGCGAGCCTCAGTTTTAAATGGAGAGATCACTAAAGAAGTTAGTGCGAAGAGACCATCAGACAGGGAGGCTTCACACAGAGATTGAAAAGAGAGGTGAAGGAAATATAATGTTCTAAGTGACGGTTGACTGTCGCTTACAAGTAGCGACTACTCGCTTTCGCTACTTGTGTTAATATCAGCCCAACAGTAATATTATAAAATAGTAATAAATTAGTAATAAATGATTAAGCCTCATGTGACAATAAACTAATGGTCCGTTAATTTAATTTTCATTAAATAGATTATTTGTTAATTACTAAAAAAATGTTTAGAGATTTGTATGCTGAATTAATCAAATTAAAAATTATAATTATACAATTAAATAAGTGACATATAAAACGATAACTGGTTTTATTGAACTAAATTAAACATAAACAATAAGTAAAATAAAATGTGAAAAATTGGAAGTCACATTATAAAGATTAAGTAATTGAAAAGTAGTGAAGCCTATGAATACATAAATTATTAGTGACTGCTAAGCAAAGGTAAATTAAGGCAGTCAAATTAAACCTTCACGGATAACTATAACTAAAGTAACAATATCAGGCAGCTAAACTTTAATTTGACTTTACTGTTCATATCTCCACTACAGGACATATAGTCAAAAAAAAATTATGTTAAAATGAACATGTGGTAAACCACAATTTTGTTAAAGTTGATTATATAAAGTAGTGAAAAAATTTACACGTTGTGAAAAAATTTACATGAAAAAATATGCATTTAATTAGTTTAATAAATAATGAAATTTGTTATTATTTATAATAAAAAAAAATTAATTATATATCAATAAAATAATAGCTTACCCACCACTCATTTGCCTTCATATTTTTCCTGAGTAATATCATCAAGTAGTTTATTTCCTTTAATCTTCAATACATTAGGTAGTAGCCCATAACCCTCTACTAAACTTTGATCCAACTTTAAGGTCCACAAATCAACAACAGTACATATATTTAAAAAAATATATATTTATGTTAAATGAGATGACAATTTAGCAACAAAAATGACTAACACATAAGAACTATTACTAATTTTTTGGGTTTTCTTAAATTTAGTGATGGCTAACATTCACTAAATTAGTGACAGTAAGACGTCACTAAATTTAGTGACGAATAACCGTCACTACATTAACGACAGTAAGCCATCATTAAATTAACGACAGTAAGCCGTCACTAAATGACAATATTTCCAAAAAAAATATTTATGTTCAAGGAGATGACAATTTAACATAAAAAATGACTAACATATGAGAACTATTAATATTTTTTTGGATTTTGTTAAATTTAGCAATGGCTACCGGTACTAAATGACAATATTAAATTAGTTTAATAAATAATAAAATTTCTTATTATTAATAATAATACATCAATATTCAATTATATTGAAATAAAATAATAGCTTACCCACCACTTATTTGCCAAAATATTTTTTCTAAGTTATATAATCAAGTAGCTAGTTTATTTGCTTTCATCTTGAAAATGTCAGGCAGCGGCTCATAATCCTCTACTAAATTGAGATGCGACTCTAAGGTCCACATCTCAACTATATATCATTCACACAAAAAAAATATATATTTATGTTAAAAGAGATGACAAGTTAACAGAAAAAAATGACTAATACATGAGAACTATTACTATTTTTAGGGATTTTGTTAAGTTTAGCGATGCTAACTGTCACTAAATTATTAATATAATGTTCATTAAATAGATTATTTGGTAATTACACAAAAAATATTTAGAGATTTGTATGCTTAATTAATCAAATTAAAAATTATAATTATACAATTATACTATTAGTGACGCATAACCGCCACTAAATTAGTGACGCTAAGCCGTCACTAAATTTAGCGACGCATAACCGTCACTAAATTGGCCACTTTAAGCCGTCACTAAAATTTAGTGACGCATAATCGTCACTAAATTAGCGATGGTAAGCCGTCACTAATGTTAGTGACGCATAACCGTCACTAAATTAGGGACTTTAAGCCATCAGAAACATTAGTGACGCATAACCGTCAATTATTTAGCGAAGATAACCAACCATAAACTTTAGCGACGTTTAACATTCACTAAATTTGCAACGGTAAATTGTCACATAGAGCCCGGTGAAACTTTAGCGACGGATATCAGTTCCTACATAGAAACAATAAACTAATTGGGTTGAAAAATCTGCAAAAGTTAAACTACGTGTCATGATATTTACCGCATGCGCATGCATTCATTGCGTATTAATATTTTTGTTTTATTATTCTGTTTCTTTAAACAAAATTATTTATTGTAATGGTAAAGATACAACAACTTGTTGGATAGAAGGATCTCAATAATGTAAATAAAATTTGTCTAATCTTAAAATTGTTTCGTGATGAAAAAAATATCTACAATCTAAATACATTTGTATTATATCAACTGAAATAATTTATGTTGTGTAAGAATTTGAGACGTCACACAATTTTCAGCTATAATATTTACATTCTTCTGGTAGTGTATTCATAAATAATTATTTATGTTCAATGAGATAACAATTTATTATATTTAAATGACAGCCACATGAGAATCCAAACTTTTTTTTTTTATTTTTTTTAGTTTAGCGACGGTTATGCGTCACTAAGTTAGCGACGGTCAACCGTCACTAATTTTAGCGACGGCCAACCGTCACTAAGTTAGCGACGGTACGCCGTCACTAATTTTAGCGACGGCCAACCGTCACTAAAATTTAGCAACTAACAGCCGTCACTAAAGTCTCACCGGAATATTACCGACTATTAACCGTCACTAATTAGCGACAATTTTTTGCCGTCGCTAATTAAACCGTTGCTAAATTCGATTTTTCTTGTAGTGTTACTATAAAAAACTTGTTAAAAGAGAAAATGAGTGCAATAGTTTTGGGACATCTTAAAAAAAATAATGTAAACGTTTTGAGACGGATGAAGTATTTAATAATTTATTTTATCATATTCTTCAAACTATTATTCTAATATCAAATTTTTCATATTTTTTAATTTACGTGTAAAAAATAAAGATAAAAATGAGAATAATACATAAACTTTTTTGTCTTTCTTAATTTCCGAGTTAAATTCAACGCCTCATTCAAAATGGGTAGGAGAGTATAGCATGTTTGGCATGTCAACAATAAAAACCAAGATGTATACATAAAATACGTAGAAAAAAGGAAATTGAAAACTTTTATAACTGTATATTAATTAATTAGAAAAATATTTACTAACTAGTTGGTTCTAACTGTCAATATTCGTTACTCTTGACTGTCATCTTCAGAAGGAATGCCGCTGGTCATGACATGCACAAATCTTCGCAAAATTTTTGAATCCTTAAAGGACCAGCTAATTAACACTAAAAAATGTTTTTATATTTTAGTGTTTTTATACTTTTAAATTCATGGGTGGCTTAGAAAAAATTATATAGCAAATAAAATCAAGTTCTATACGAAAAGAATAAAATAAAAAAACAGGTGACTTCTTTTCAGACGTTTAGGACGAACACAGACAACTTCTGTGCTTCTCTCCCCGTCCACTTCCTGCCACCTTCCCGATATGATTTTAAACGCCCTCTTTAGCTGTACACACAACCAACATTGAAATTGGCTAAAAAATGAGAGCAAATTGGAAATATATAAATCTATTATCCAATTCAACATTTATACAATAAAAATTAACCCATTTAGAGTTAAAAAACATAAATTTAAAGATAACTGAAAATTATATATTTTTTTCTTAGATTCTCCGTGTTGATTGATCGCTCTCCTTCAATATAAATTTGATAACATTGGTTATCAAATTTATGTAAATGTAGATATAGATAAAAGAAAAGTCAATGATAATACTGTGTTTACATATATGTGTTTGACCTCTCAAATAATAAAATGGTAAAAGAAAAATATGAAGATATGAATTTTAAAGATGATAATATTAATACTTCTATTGGTTATGATGTTCCATATGCTCCATTAAATGATTAAAATTATTTTCTTAACTTCTCATTAGTAATTGTATTTTTATATCATTAAACTTTTTTTATGGTATTAGAGTATTAGTAAGTGAAACTGTGGTGTAATATGAACTTTCTAAAATAATTTAGATTATTATATTATTTTTCTATTTTTCCAATAACTTTTATTTAGAAACTTATGACTTTATAATTACAGAAAAACCAAAATGATTCTAGATAGATCCTCGACTATGATAACATTGCCTACAAGTGTAATTAGAGGTGAGCATGGATCAGGTTAGTTATGTTTTCTAGTAGAACTGAATTGACTTGAAATAGTGATAGTTAAAAAAAAAAT
>SMDT01000531.1:0-163039 GCA_005392925.1 Aquilaria sinensis
TTTTCTCGGCTCATAAGTAATATCCTATTCACTGAGCTCTATGCACCATTTGGAAAGTCTTCCCGTATGGTCTACTCTTTTCATGACGTCCTGAAGAGGTAAGTTATTCGAATAATAATAAGGTGAGCCTGAAAGTACAGCCGTAGTCTCCTGCTTGCTAACACCAGGGCATAAATAGCCTTTTGTAGTAGGGGATACCTGACCTCAGCACCATTCAGGGACTTGCTCACATAGTATACTGGCCACTGCTCTGCCCTTCTTCCTTCATGAGAACCGAACTTAGTGCTTTTTCGGTAACGGCAAGGTATAACACAAGGGGTTCTCTTTCTCGTGGTTGCCGAAGAGTGGGTAGGCGAGCTAGATAGACTTTAAGTTCTTCCCAAGCCCTTTGGCAGTCCTCGTTCCAAGGATGTTTATCACCTCAAAGGTCGCCACCGTTCTTTGCTGCCTTGGTGAGGACTTTAAACAATGCCCGGTAGCGATCCCCATACCTGGAAATGAATCTGCTAAGGGACGTTATTCCCCCTGTGAGCCTTTGCACATCTTTTGTTGTAACAGGAGTTTAGAATTCCAGTAACGCCCTGACTTTTTTCGGGTTGGCATCGATACCTCTTTCTGATACCATGAATCCGAGGAACTTGCCTGAGCTTACGCCGAAGACACATTTTTCTGGATTAAGGTGAATTCCGAATGCCCTAATATGGTGGAAAGTTTCTTCCAAATCTATGATATGGTTGCCAGGTAACTTGCTCTTGACAATCATGTCATCAACATACACTTCCATGTTTCTCCCTATTTGCTCTTTGAAGACCTTGTTCATCAGCCTTTGGTAGGTGGCTCCAGCGTTCTTGAGCCTGAAGGGCATCCTGACATAGCAGTATGTACCGACTTCAGTGATGAAGGTGGTTTTTCCCACATCTTCAGGATCCATCCTGATTTGATGATATCCACTGAAAGCGTTGAGGAAGCTCAGGAGTCCATACTCAGCGGTCGAGTCCACCAACTGATCTATTGACGAGAGAGGATATGAATCCTTAGTGCAGGTGTCATTTAAGTTTCGGAAGTCAATGCACATTCAGAGTTTGTTGCTCCCTCCTTTTGTGGCGATAACCACGTTACTTAGCCACCCGGGGTACCTGACCTCCTTGATTACGCCTGCACTTATCAAGTGCTGAACTTCAGTTTTGATGAAGTTATTTTTGTGCGCCGAGAAGCTTTGCTTTTTTTGGCGAACAGGCTTTGCTTCTGGGCTCACTTTAAGGCTGTGCTATATTATGCGAGGGTATACCCTTGGCATGTCTTTTGGCGAGTAGGCAAACAGATCTTTATTTAATAGTAGGAAAGATACAAGTATTTCCTTGTCTTCTTCGGCCAATTTTTTTCCTATTCGGGTACTTCGGCCTGGGACAAGCTCAATTACTTCTGTTTCTATTTTTTCGGAATCCTCTGTTCCTTTCCCGTTTGATTCTTCTGCGGGCGCATCCCTTGTTACCATAGTCTGTGCACAATTTGTTACTGGAGCTTTTCTCGCCTTAACGAATACCTTTCTCACCTCCATCTGGTCGATGAAGATCTCAGCATCTCCATCTTTGGTGGCGAAGGTGACAGTCAGGTACTTCACATCCGGGCGGATGTGAAGGTTCCCTTGTGTTTGCCTTCCCAGGATGTCGTTATATGATGAAGGGACATCTATGACGATGAACCTTGTCATTACGGAGACAAACAGCTCATCTTGGTTGTCCACCGAAGTTCCCCTCAGCAATAAGGGGAGGTCAATCCAGCCGAGAACGGGGAGCTTGGAGGGTCCTACTCCACAAGTAGGAGAAGTGATGGACTTGAGGTCACTCTTCGATATGCCCAGGCTTGGTAACAGGTGTGAGAATAGGATGTCTGCATTTGAGCCATCATCAAGCAATACTTTCTTGACGTCCCAGCTTCCTATTCTAGCCATGAACAATAGCGGATCATCATGGGGAAATATGACGGTGGACCCATCTTTCCAAGGAAGCTTTTTTGATGGGTTTCCACACTCCATCACCGAAATTTCCCTGGCCTTTCTTTTCCTTTCTGCCGATGGCAGCCCTTGTTAGTGTTGTGCCCAAAAGGCCAATCATGAGATGATTGTATTTTTGCACATTGAGTCATGATATTTTATTGAGGCATTACTCCAGCAATTATGTTTGTTGTTTTGTTTCTGCGTAACGTAATAAACATAATTGTAACCCTAGAATAATGATATTCTTAAATGTCCCTAGTCTAGTATTATTGTGGAGCAGGTTGCAATAATACACAGTGACTAGCATATGTGGAGACTAATATGAGATATGTAGTCTACATATGGGTACAAGCTGGAGAACTTGTGTATTGGACCGACGCACCATGAGAACACTACATGGATCATTATATGAGTGTCATAAGGGATTCTCATAGTGATCATGGTATATGTAGTCCTTCGACCTAAGATCATCAAGGTTCCCTACATGTGAGTCACATACTTTGATACTTTCCTTTGTTGCTCGTAACTGAGTGAACTTGAAGGAGGTCATTGGGTATGTCACATATCATGCGGAGGGATTTGTATGATCAAGATGGGATTTGTCCCTCCTATGTAACGGGAGTGATATCTTCGGGCCCCTTGATAGAGTAAGACTTAGAAAAATGCATGGCCATGCTCAGATGAGTTGATATACGATATCAATGTCATCAGTTTAAGTTGGTCTACTCGGTAATCAAGAAACCAAAGATTGGGCTATACAAGAATGACACATTCCATGTCGCGTGCTTAGTCTTGATATCTTGGACAAAGGGACAATGACATATATCGGTGATGATCATAAAGGTTTAGTCGAATCATCGACAATCTTGTCACTTTGGTAACAATGATGTGTTGCTAGACACCGCTCATTGCTTATGATCATAAATGTGATTTATGATCATTGCCAACATGGCAAGAGCCTATTGGGTCGCACACATAGAGCTATTTGGATCATTATAGTGCATGGGCTAATTATTTGGGTTATGGTTTCACTTTAATTTCGTATTAATAATGGGCTAAAGAGTTGAGCCATTATTAAGCCCGAAATTAAATCCTAATTGGATTAGGGCTTTGAAACCCATTAGGCCTGGAAGTTGAGTCTCACTATAAATACAACTTTTAAGTGAGAAATTCGCAGGTCTCCTTGCCCTAGCCTCCAAAAAGGACAGCCACACTCTTCTCTTGCAATTCCTTGGAGGACGCAAGCTAGCACTGCGAGCGCAAGAGAAACGCATCTGCCGGGACGTGGTGGAAGCGTGGTGATCCCAAGAGGCTCGTGTGGATACCATAGAGAGCCTGAACACGTCAACTGTTCAGGTTTTGTGATTCGACTCTACAGTTGAGTGAGAGATCTCAACCGAAAATTAGGTATGAAAATTTTCGAACACCCGGTTTACCCCGTTTCACTTGGATCCTGGAGGGTTTCGGTTAAATTCTGCTGCACTGTTTGGCTCCCGAAACCCATCAGTGGTATCAGAGCTACTGGTGAAACCCTAAATCGGGATTGAGTGTTGAATCGCATGATGTTATGTGTTCGGTTGCTTTTCGGCCATGATTAATTAGATTGATTCATGATGCATGAAACCGGAACTCGTAATGAACATATGACATATATGAAGAAACGACACTAATTGGTTAATGAGATTAACCCGAAATTGATAGGTATGAGATACCTATATGGATTAGGATTCTTGCAATAGTTGCAAAAACCCTAGCTTTGTTCGGATTCGGCCTGTTCGGGCACCGAAAGTAAGGTATTTTTTGTGGCTCGAATGGAGGAGTCTCGGGTGCCTACTTGCTCGAAATAGAAGATTTCGGGCTAAGCAATTGTAAGACAATTTTTTGCGCCGGGGGGCGCTGCCCCCCACAACCCCCCGCAAGGGTGGCTCCCCTTGACCCCGTCCGCTGACTGGTCAGCGGAACCACCGCCCGCTGACCGGCCAGCGGGACCGCCGTATGCGAAGCGCCACATAAATAAAAACTGGTTAATCAACACACGAAAATTGGCATGCATCTTTGTTGAATAAGATTTGAAATATTGTGCTGATTGATGGTTGAAGCATGGTGCATGGTTATAGCCCTTGATTGGTTGTACTTGTAAATATGGCTGGCAAGTCGTGCCTTCTCTTTTTACTCTCATTGTACATTCTTTTCTCACCTTACTCCCCGCGAATGTAACTCGAGGTTTCTATTATTGATGTAATGGTACATTATGGGATCATCCAAGATGGTATGCCTATGGATCATCCAAGGTGGTATGTCTAAGGAGGTCACAACAAAAGGGCAACCAAGAAAGGAAGAGAAGGAGCTTATCAAGACCCTTTTCTTTTCTTAGGCTTTTATGATATTCTCATTGGCTTGAGAATATCGCATAGTTTTGGCTATAACCATGTCACGTTTACTTTCTTGTACGCATGAGATGCATGTTTTATATTTGTATGTGATGCATGTATAAGACAACCGAAGATAACAAATTGGTGAGATCAAACAAAAAAAAATCCCTCAAACAAATATTAAGTCATTAAATGTGATGCCTTCCAAATGTTGGCACTTGTCAAGACCTTGATCAACATTAGGCGGGTTTGCCAAAGCAGAGCACCTATGTTCATCTTGGTAAGGCACGATGGGATAATAGTGATATTCAAATTGCTAACTTTGGGTCCGACTTAACTAAGTCATCCTAATAGGATTAGGGACATAGAGGCATAGAGTTGGGCTTAAGCTCATGAGATGAGCTTGGACAAGTGTTGTTCACCCAACCATCCAAGAGTTGCATATGATGCAATTGGCAAGGAGTTGCCTACCTAAATAGCTGTAACTTGAGAGAAAAGCCAAAGCTGACTCAGGTTGAGATCAAATATGGATCTTGGCCCACTAGAATACCTTAGCGCCGAGGTGTTCCAAAATAATATCGAGGGTTATTATTTTGAGGAAAATGGTGGGAGTATCGTTTAATAAAAGTCCTTACTAAATGAATTAAAATACATGACTCTTACACTGCATATTTACTATTGTAGACAATCTTGACACAAAACACATCGATGCTTTCATTTGCGATCGATCCTTGAGAAGGAAAAACTGAATGGGACCAACTTTCTCAAATGGTAACGGAACTTGAGGATAGTCCTCAAGCAAAAGAGAAAGGCTTATGTCCTAGAGCAGCCCATTCCGAATGAGCCTGCTGCCACTACTCCAAAAGCTAAAAAGGATGCTCACAAGAGGCATTTTGATGATGCTTTGGATGTTGAATGCCCCATGCTTATTACCATGGAATCTAAGCTTCAGAAGTAACATGAGAACATGGGGGCGTTTGATATGATTGAACATCTAAAAACGCTTTTCGAAGAGCAAGCTAGGCATGAGAGGTTTGAGACCTCTAAGGCATTGTTTCAATGCAAGATGTCTGAGGGAAGTCCCGTGGGTCCTCATGTACTCAAGATGATTGGGTACATTGAGAATCTGGAGAATTTGGGATTTGCTCTTCAGAAAGAGTTGGCTATTGATGTAGTCTTGCAATCGTTGCCTGAAAGCTACCGTCAGTTCATCATGAACTATAACATGAATGACCTTGACAAGTGCCTCCCTAAATTACTCAACATGTTGAGAACTACTGAACAAAACCTTAAGAAGGCTAAGCCCATTTTGATGGTTGAAAAGGGAAAGGGAAAAGGAAAAGCCAACAAGAAGAAGGATAAAGCTAATAGAAAGTCCACTGCTAGTTCTTCTTCAGCTGAATTGAAACCAAAGAGTAGTGTGGCAAAGGAAGGGGAATGCTTCCATTGTAAGCAACCTGGACACTGGAAGCGCAGCTACAAGCTCTACCTTGAAGAACTTGCTAAGGAAAAGGGAAGTAAGACTTCCAGTTCAGGTATTTTTGTTATAGAGGCTAACTTTTCTACTTAATCATCTTGGGTATTGGATACTAGATATGGATCTCACATTTGTGCAAATGTGCAGGATTTAAGTAGAAGTAGAAGTAGAAGATTGGCCCAAGGTGAATTGGACCTACGTGTTGGAAATGGAGCAAGGGTTGCTGCGTGAGCTGTAGGGACTTATGTTCTCACTTTACCTAGTGGATTAGTTTTAGAATTAGACAACTGCTACTTTATGCCTACTATTAGTAGAAATTTGATTTCTGTTTCTTGTTTGGACAAGAAAGGTTTTTCATTTATAATAAAGGACAAATGTTGTTCTATTTATTTGAATGAAATCTTTTATGGTAGTGCTCAACTTAGCAATGGGTTGTATGTTCTAGACCTCGAAGATACAATCTATAATGTGAATACCAAGAAGGTCAGATTACATGATTCGAACCTGACCTATCTCTGGCACTGTCGCTTGGGCCACATAAACGAGACCCCCATATCCAAGCTCCATAAGGATGGACTGTTGGACTCATTTGATTTTGAATCATATGAGACATGTGATTCATGTTTGTTGGGCAAGATGACCAAAGCAGCCCATTTCACAGGGCAAAGTAAAAGGGCTGATGACTTATTAGGACTCATACATAGTAATGTATGTGGCCCTATGTCTACACATGCTAGAGGAGGTTTCCAATACTGCATTACTTTCACTGATGACTTTAGTAGATATGGCTATGTGTATCTCATGAGACACAAGTTAGAATCCTTTGAAAAGTTCAAAGAATTCAAGAATGAAGTAGAGAATCAACTCGGGAAGAGTATCAAAGTGCTTCGATCAGATCGAGGTGGAGAGTACTTGGATCGAGAATTCCTTGACTATCTGAAGGAGTGTGGTATAGTATCACAACTCACTCCACCAGGTACACCTCAATGGAATGGTGTATCTGAAAGGAGAAATTGAACTCTGTTAGACATGGTTCGCTCTATGATGAGTCAAGCTGACCTTCCAAACTCCTTTTGGGGACATGTTCTAGAGACAGCCGCTTTTACACTAAACCGAGTTCCATCTAAATCGGTTCAAAAGACACCATATGAGATATGGAGTGGGAGGCGTCCCAATTTGTCTTTTATGAAGATTTGGGGCTGTGATGCTTATGTGAAATGTCAATCCTCTGACAAACTAGGGCCCAAATCTCAAAAATGCCTTTTTGTTGGGTATCCCAAAGAAACAAAGGGTTACTATTTCTACAATCCTTCTGAGCAAAAAGTGTTTGTTGCTCGAACTGGTGTCTTTTTAGAGAAAGAGTTTATCTCTAAAGGAACTAGTGGGAGGAAAGTAGAACTTGAAGAAATTCAAGAACAACAAGGAGACATCGAACCTGAAATGGAACCTGAACAGACACCACAAGATGTTGTGGTTCAAGAGTCTGTTCCTGTAGCACAGAGCCCACGTAGGTCTGGTAGGATTCGGCGTGAGCCCGAGAGATATGGATTTCTCGTGACTCACATTGGTGATGTGATGCTCATGGATCAGGATGAGCCCACAACCTACCAACAAGCTATGTCGGGGCCTGACTCTGAGAAGTGGCTAGTGGCCATGAAATCCGAGATGGAATCCATGTATGAAAACCAAGTATGGACTTTGGTTGACCCACCTGAAGGGGTAAAACCCATAGGGTGCAAATGGGTTTTCAAGAAGAAAACTGACATGGATGGTAATGTGATTACCTTTAAGGGACGATTGGTTGCAAAAGGTTTCAAGCAAATTCATGGTATTGACTATGATGAAACTTTTTCACCAGTTGCTATGCTTAAATCCATCCGAATTTTGTTTGCTATTGCTGCACACTATGATTATGAGATATGGCAAATGGATGTCAAAACTGCATTCCTAAATGGAAAGCTACTTAAGGATGTGTACATGACACAACCTGAGGGTTTTGTCACTCCTGAGAATGCCAATAAAGTGTGCAAGTTGCAAAGGTCCATTTATGGACTGAAGCAAGCTTCTCGAAGTTGGAATCTTCATTTTGATGAAGCAATCAAAGAGTTTGGTTTTATCAAAAATGAAGATGAACCTTGTGTCTACAAGAAGGTTAGTGGGAGCGCTATTGTCTTCTTGGTGTTGTATGTAGATGACATACTACTCATCGGGAATGACATTCCTGAGCTACAGTCTATGAAGACTTGGCTAGGGAAATGTTTCTCTATGAAGGACTTGGGTGAAGCAGCCTATGTGTTAGGCATCAGGATCTATAGAGATAGATCTAGAAAGCTTCTTGGCCTAAGTCAAAGTACATATATTGACAAGGTGCTAAAGAGGTTTAGCATGCAAGATTCCAAGAAAGGATTCTTGCCCATGTCACATGGTATCACTCTTTCTAGATCTCAGTGTCTGAGTACACTCGAGGAGAGAGAGCGCATGAGTAAGATTCCATATGCCTCAGCAATTGGATCTATCATGTATGCCATGATATGTACTCGTCCCGATGTCTCATATGCTTTGAGCATGATGAGTAGGTACCAATCGAACCCTGGTGAGAGTCACTGGACAGCTGTTAAGAACATCCTTAAGTACTTACGAAGGACTAAGGATGCATTCTTGGTCTTTGGAGGTGAAGATGAGCTCGTTGTAAGGGGTTACACCGATGCAAGCTTCCAATCCGATAAGGATGAGTTTAGATCGCAATCTGGTTATGTGTTTTGTATTGGTGGTGGTGCTGTGAGCTGGAAGAGTTCAAAGCAAGAGACAGTAGCTGACTCTACAACAGAATCTGAGTACATTGCCGCCTCTGATGCTGCGAAGGAGGCAGTTTGGATCAAGAAGTTCATCACTGAACTTGGAGTGGTTCCAAGCATTGCCGACCCGATAGAGCTCTATTGTGACAACAATGGAGCAATCGCACAGGCTAAGGAACCTCGATCTCACCAGCAATCCAAACACATACTCCGACGCTATCATCTCATCAGGGAGATCATCAAGAGGGGTGATGTAAGGATATGTAGGACTTCGACAGACAGCAACATTGCTGATCCACTGACAAAGCCCCTTACGCAGCAGAAGCATGATAGCCATTCTAGGTCCATCGGTATTAGATACATGGATGATTGGCTTTTAGTGCAAGTGGGAGATTGTTAGTGTTGTGCCCAAAAAGCCAATCATGAGATGATTGTATTTTTTGCACATTGAGTCATGATATTTTATTAAGGCATTAATCCAGCAATTATGTTTGTTGTTTTGTTTCTGCGTAACGTAATAAACATAATTGTAACCCTAGAATAATGATATTCTTAAACGTCCCTAGTCTAGTATTATTGTGGAGTGGGTTGCAATAATACATAACGACTAGCATATGTGGAGACTAATATGAGATATGTAGTCTACATATGGGTACAAGTTGGAGAACTTGTGTACTGGACCGACCCACCATGAGAACACTACATGGATCGTTATATGAGTGTCATAAGTGATTCTCATAGTGATCATGGTATATGTAGTCCTTCGAACTAAGATCATCAAGGTTCCCTACATGTGAGTCACATACTTTGATACTTTCCTTTGTTGCTCGTAACTGAGTGAACTTGAAGGAGGTCATTGGGTATGCCACATATCATGTGGAGGGATTTGTATGATCAAGATGGGATTTGTCCCTCCTATGTAACGGGAGTGATATCTTCAGGCCCCTTGATAGAGTAAGACTTAGAAAAATGCATGGCCATGCTCGGATGAGTTGATATACGATATCAATGTCATCAGTTTAAGTTGGTCTACTCGGTAATCAAGAAACCAAAGATTGGGCTATACGAGAGTGACACATTCCATGTCTCGTGCTTAGTCTTGATATCTTGGACAAAGGGACAATGGCATATATCGGTGATGATCATAAAGGTTTAGTCGAATCATCGACAATCTTGTCACTTGGGTAGCAATGATGTGTTGCTAGACACCGCTCATTGCTTATGATCATAAATGTGATTTATGATCATTGCCAACATGGTAAGAGCCTATTGGGTCACACACATAGAGCTATTTGGATCATTAGAGTGCATGGGCTAATAATTTGGGTTTTGGTTTCACAATAATTTTGTATTAATAATGGGCCCAATAGTTGAGCCATTATTAAGCCCGAAATTAAATCCTAATTGGATTAGGGCTTTGAAACCCATTAGGCCTGGAAGTTGAGTCTCACTATAGATACATCTTTTAAGTGAGAAATTCACAGGTCTCCTTGCCCTAGCCGCAAAAAAGGACAGCCACACTCTTCTCTTGCAATTCCTTGGAGGACGCAAGCTAGCACTGCGAGCGCAAGAGAAACGCATCTGCTGGGACGTGGTGGAAGCGTGGTGATCCTGAGAGGCTCGTGTGGATACTATAGAGAGCCTGAACACGTCAACTGTTCATGTTTTGTGATTCGACTCTACAGTTGAGTGAGAGATCTCGACCGAAAATTAGGTATGAAAATTTTTGAACACCCGGTTTACCCCATTTCACTTGCATCCGGGAGGGTTTCGGTTAAATTTTGCTGTGTTGTTTGGCTCCCGAAACCCATCAGCCCTGTCGTGATCATTTGTATCACCCCAGCCGGAGGTAATGGGCGCCTCCTTGGACTTCGGTTCCGGCGTCTGTCGGAGTCATACTCCTCTTCATCTCCCTTCCCCTATTCCTCTTTTCTTCCCTTTGGGGAGGGCATGTGCAAGTAACGTCGGAGCTGACCTTGCTTTATAAGGGATTCTATGTACATCTTCAGCTGGTAGCAATCCTCGGTATCGTGCCTGTGGTCCCAATGGAATTGGCAGAACTTCTTCATGTTCCTTTTGTTGTCCGAGCTCATGGCCTTCGCTCGCCGGATCTGGGTTCATTGTGATGGGTTTCAGGAGCTAAACAGCACAGCGGAATTTAACCGAAACCCTCTAGGATCCAAGTGAAACAGGGTAAACCGGGTGTTCAAAAATTTTCAAACCTAATTTTCAGTTGAGATCTCTTACTCAATTGTAGAGTCGAATCACAAAACCTAAACAGTTGATGTATTCAGGCTCTCTATGGTATCCACACAAGCCTCTCGGGATCACCATGCTTCCACCGCATCCCGACAGATGCGTTTCTCTTGCGCTCGCAATGCTAGCCTGCGTCCTCTAAGGAATTGCAAGAGAAGAGTGTGGCTGTCCTTTTGGAGGCTAGGGCACGGAGACCTACAAATTTCTCACTAGAAGTTGTATTTATAGTGAGACTCAACTTCCAGGCCTAATGGGTTTCAAAGCCCTAATCCAATTAGGATTTAATTTCCGGTTTAATAATGGCTCAACTCTTTGGCCCATTATTAATAAGAAATTAAAGTGAAACCATAACCCAAATAATTAGCCCATGCACTCTAATGATCCAGATAGCTCTATGTGTGTGACCCAATAGGCTCTTATCATGTTGGCAATGATCATAAATCACATTTATGATCATAAGCAATGAGCGGTGTCTAGCAACACATCATTGCTACCCAAGTGACAAGATTGTCGATGATTCGACTAAACCTTTATGATCATCACCGATATATGCCATTGTCCCTTTATCCAAGATATCAAGACTAAGCACGAGACATGGAATGTGTCACTCTCGTATAGCCCAATCTTTGGTTTCTTGATTACCGAGTAGACCAACTTAAACTGATGACATTGATATCATATATCAACTCATCCGAGCATGGCCATGCATTTTCTAAGTCTCACTCTATCAAGGGGCCCGAAGATATCACTCCTGTTACATAGGAGGGACAAATCCCATCTTGATCATACAAATCTCTCCGCATGATATGTGACATACCCAATGGCCTCCTTCAAGTTCACTCAGTTACGAGCAACAAAGGAAAGTATCAAAGTATGTGACTCACATGTAGGGAACCTTGATGATCTTAGGTCGAAGGACTACATATGCCCTGATCACTATGAGCATCACTTATGACACTCATATAACGATCCATGTAGTGTTCTCCTGGTGGGTCGGTCCAGTACACAAGTTCTCCAACTTGTACCCATATGTAGACTACATATCTCATATTAGTCTCCACATATGCTAGTCATTATGTATTATTGCAACCCGCTCCACAATAATACTAGACCAGGGATGTTTAAGAATATCATTATTCTAGGGTTACAATTATTTTTGTTAAGTTACGCAGAAACAAAACAAGAAACATAATTGCTGGATTAATGCCTTAATAAAATATCATGAGTCAATGTGAAAAAATACAATCATCTCATGATTGGCTTTTGGGCACAACACTAACACCTTGCCTTTCCATCGCCATCAAGATGTTTGCCCTTGTGGTGTTCAGAGGAGTGAAAGCCAGTGGCTTCCTTTCCTTAGGCTTTGGAGCTCGTCCCCCTGATTCGATTGGGTAGTGAGTTTGCTGGCTCGTCCCTTCGGCGCGAATATGGTCCATCATTGGGCCTCCCATCCTTAACTCTTCGGTAGTCAGATGATGTTCAGCCCTTCGGTAAAATTCCCCCTGTGTGTCGAAGAGATCCTTGGAAAACTCGTAGAACAACTGAGAGTCTCTCCGAAGTCCTTGTGTCATGGCCCGGATACGTATCTCTGGCCTGAAGTCTGGAACACTTAAGGCTTCCCTGTTGAACCTTTTGACATAGTCACGGATAGTTTCTCCATTTCTTTGCGCTATGTCGAACATCTGGACTGGCATCTTCACCGTGGGCTGGCTTCCGATGAACTATTGTCGTCATTAGAGTCCCGGACCTCATCCACGTCAGAAGGAATATATTTCCCTTTGTCTCTACGGTGTTTTTCCAACTCCTCGGCAGAGGGACCCCCTGCCAAAGAGCCCAAAAGATCCACTAACGTGGCGGGACTCAAAGCAGCAACAACAGTAACCACCCCAGCAGGAACCTTGGCTGTAGTATTAAGCTCGGCGGGAGTTTTAGGCCTGGTGGAAGTTGCAAGGCTACCACTGACCTCTGCCACATCTTCCGGGTGTGGAAGAAGGGTGTCCTTCTTTGCCTTCTTGGCCGAAGATGGTCCGCTCCCAGTAGTCTTGCACCTCTTGGAGACGCCCTTCTTCGTTTGTTCCCCCTTCTTGGCCTGACCAAGGAAGAGAGACTTATAGTAGGCAGTAGACTTGTCGCCAATCTCTGAAAAAGAAGGAAAACATTAGTGTGAGTCCAGACAGATACTTATATTGAAAAATTTGAAAGAAAACTCATTTTCGATAAAGGCTGCGTAAGTGAGCTCCCCTCAAAGGAGCTTTATTAGCCAGGACTCCTCCCCCTCGATGGTAGGAGCTGGCATGCCGAGATCCATCTTATGCTCCTTAACTACCCCCAACACCCGAAGGACCTCCTGATGGGTTTCGGGAGCCAAACAGCGCAGCAAAATTTAACCGAAACCCTCCAGGATCCAAGTGAAACGGGGTAAACCGGGTGTTTGAAAATTTTCATTCCTAATTTTCGGTTGAGATCTCTCACTCAACTGTAGAGTCGAATCACAAAACCTGAACAGTTGACGTGTTCAGGCTCTCTATGGTATCCACACGAGCCTCTCGGGATCACCACGCTTCCACCACGTCTCGGTAGATGCGTTTCTCTTGCACTCGCAGTGCTGGCTTACGTCCTCCAAGGAATTGCAAGAAAAGAGTGTGGCTGTCCTTTTTGGAGGCTAGGGCAAGGAGACCTGCGAATTTCTCACTTAAAAGTTGTATTTATAGTGAGACTCAACTTCCAGGCCTAATGGGTTTCAAAGCCCTAATCCAATTAGGATTTAATTTCCGGCTAAATAATGGCTCAACTCTTGGGCCCATTATTAATACGAAATTAAAGTGAAACCATAACCCAAATAATTAGCCCATGCACTCTAATGATCCAAATAGCTCTATGTGTGTGACCCAATAGGCTCTTATCATGTTGGCAATGATCATAAATCACATTTATGATCATAAGCAATGAGCGGTGTCTAGCAACACATCATTGCTACCCAAGTGACAAGATTGTCGATGATTCGACTAAACCTTTATGATCATCACCGATATATGCCGTTGTCCCTTTATCCAAGATATCAGGACTAAGCACGAGACATGGAATGTGTCACTCTCGTATAGCCCAATCTTTGGTTTCTTGATTACCGAGTAGACAAACTTAAACTGATGACATTGATATCATATATCAACTCATCCGAGCATGGCCATGCATTTTCTAAGTCTCACTCTATCAAGGGGCCCGAAGATATCACTCCTATTACATAGAAGGGACAAATACCATCTTGATCATACAAATCCCTCCGCATGATATATGACATACCCAGTGCCCTCCTTCAAGTTCACTCAGTTACGAGCAACAAAGGAAAGTATCAAAATATGTGACTCACATGTAGGGAACCTTGATGATCTTAGGTCAAAGGACTACATATACCATGATCAATATGAGAATCACTTATGACACTCATATAACGATCCATGTGGTGTTCTCATGGTGGGTCGGTCTAGTACACAAGTTTTCCAACTTGTACCCATATGTAGACTGCATATCTCATATTAGTCTCCACATATGCTAGTCATTATGTATTATTGCAACCCGCTCCACAATAATACTAGAGCAGGGACGTTTGAGAATATCATTATTCTAGGGTTACGATTATGTTTGTTAAGTTACACAGAAACAAAACAACAAACATAATTGTTGGATTAATGCCTTAATAAAATATCATGACTCAATGTGCAAAAATACAATCATCTCATGATTGGCCTTTGGGCACAACACTAACACCTCCTCGGTCATGAGCTTCCACATGATGGGGAAGGGGTAGAGGGAGCGTGGAGGGACCTCGGCATCCCAGTCGGCGGCAGCACGAATACATCTATCGAAGTCCACAAACCTCACTGCCGACTCGGGAGTTAGCAACTTCTTGGGATCGACGACATCCGTCTCTAGCTTTCCCCAAGCCCACTTAGTCAGAACATGCGACCAGGCCTCCGCCATCTTTAGGAAGAAGAACTTCCTTTGCCACCCTCGCCAGCTATCTTTGGTAGTGAAGGTGAACATGAATTTTTTGCTCCCAGATCCTCGAGGTAGCCTGAAATAAAAGCCACCCTTCGGGATCGGATAGAGCTTATAATACTGCATGAACAGGATAAAATGGGGTTCTACCCCAAAGACCCCGCACATGTAGAGAAAGGCGTTGAAATAGCAGTATGGGTTGGGAGGAAGCTGATTCATGGCTATGCCATGGAATTCGCAAAAGTCGCAAATCATCTTCGCGGGGGGAAACCGAAGTTCGGCCTTCAGTTGGGCTCAAAAAATGGTAACCTCGTCGTCCTAGTTCATAAAGCTAAAGTGACCGAGGGGGTAACTTTGTGGTGGCGTAGGAGGCAAGGAAAAATTTGGTTGTCCACTTCTCTAATTTTTCAGAAGTAGAGCAACAAGGGTGAGACATAAAAGTTTGCCAGCTCTCAGGGATAGGCGAAGACATGGTTGGCCAAAAAAGAGACTTTGGAAAGAAGAAAAATGACTACAGGAAGCTAGAAGGAAAGCAGAAACTGAAGGATCTCTAGAGTCAAAACCCACCAAAATTCTTGCCAAAATCAGGGTTTGTGGACGCCGTCGTTAATACCGCTGCAAAAAAGGAAGAAAAGGCACGAAAGCAGACGAGAGCAAAGCGTGAGCAAAGAAAAACAAATGAAGAGTATGATGGAAGGGGGCTTATAAAGATCGAGGAAGGGTAGCCGGAGGGGCATCATAATTGCTTCACGAAGGCGAAGCATCACCATAATTACCCTTCGCGTGTGAAAAGACGTGCCCACCGTAACTGACATGACTAACCCCAACCAGCACCTGCCACATGTCACCCATCACGAGAAACTTGGACATGTTTTTTGACATCCCGAAAACCCAGGCGCGCCGCTCCAGACTGACACACCTAGTTTCAAGATGCGACGGTCCACCAGCCTATGGCAGGAAAAGTAAAGAAGTTGGGTATCTCGAGAACACCAAAGGGCAGACAAGTAACTCCTGTCCGGACAAGGCTTATCCCCTAGGTGGCGAAGTGCTTCCCCTGCGAACGTCTCACTTCGAGTCCTGAAAAGTGCCCCCAAAAGGACCACTAGTCGAAGCTTCCACTCTGGCTTTTCGAGGAAGGGCATGTGATAGCCAAAGTGCTATCGCCCCGGTCACCTGAGGACCCCGAAAATGAGGGAATCAGACACCTGAGGTACACAATCTCGGCAGCCCGCCAGTACCAACCTCGGAAAACTAGCGTATCGCCTCTCTCGGGAAGGCGACCGAACCAGCTTCAGGGGATAAGGACCAGCCACCTTTTGCAGGAGAAAGCCCCCTGAAGGAGTATCTTTGGAGCTAGGGAATTCCCCAAAGTACTAGTATGACTCCGGGAAAAAGGCCCCTTACTTCGAAGTGAGACATCAACCAAAGGGACCTCGGAGGTACAGCAGGAGCCATTAAGAAGTCTCTGACATTATGCCCGCACACCCTGCACGCTGCCCTCATATGCACTCTGACCTCCTAAGTGCTTGGCTTAGGCCAAGGAAAACAAAGGAAATACGTAGGAAGAATGAAAAGGGACTATGGGAACTGGTACAGTGATCTATGTGCAAAACTGGAAACTTTCAGGACTTAACTGCACATAGAAACTAGACTATGGAAAAGTTGACAGAAAACAGAGAAAGGGGATCAAATTGTACACTTAAATGAGTGCTACAATTATAACTACAAACTTAAATTTGGTAATTTGGGCCATGCAAACTTATTTGATGACTAGTGCAAGACTATACCAAATTTGGTGGACAACAATGATTACTAGTCAAGTCTTGTCTACCACTAAAGAACTATTCACTAGTTAATTGGTTAAACTAACTAGTTTTTATGCTAGTTACATGGCCGGTTATACATGGGAATTATGGCACTTTGGTACTTGTGTTTGATGTGTGCATGGCATTATAGGCCATGAAGTGACTTAAATGTCAAGTTAGACACAAGTTTTAGTGGCGGCCTTGTGGGCATGAGAACTTAAAGGCTACATTGAACCATGCAAATTATTGAAAGGCAAAAGTTAGCATATTAGCCAACTATTACACATGTGTCCTTCGGCCGAAACTAGTCAAGGCCATTTGGTTTCATTTCGGGTTTCATTGTTCTTCACAAGGCCGAAAGTGTTCTTGAGCTTTCTCTCCCATTTTGGTCTTGAATTCAAGAAATCTTGAGGGCACTTGAAGGATTCAAGCTTGGAAGACTTGTTTCGGCTTTAGATTACTTGGAATCAAGCTTTGTTCTTGAGTTTTGATGAAGGGCCGAGCCAAATCAAGCTAGGGTTCCAAGGTATTCCTTGTAACTCCTTGATTTCATGGTAATTCCTCCATGTACAAGGAACTTAAATGCTCAATTGAAGTTGTATTAAGCTAATTGAGCAAAAAATGTGTTGGTTTCGAAGTTTAATGTTGGCTGAAAATGATGGGTGTGATAGCTTGATGTTCTTCTTGGTTTACATGGAAATTAATCCATGATTCAAGTCTATTGATGCCTATTTGATCTTGTGTTAGGCTATTTGGAGTGAAGAACATCAAAGTGTGCAAGTTGGTATGTTGGCCGAAAGTTCAATTTGAGGTAAATCCTTTATCTTCATTTGATTACATGGTAATGATGCCATGAACAAGGTTCAATGATGATTAAATGTATATATATTGAGTTAGATTGATGAGGAACATTAATGGATGGAATTGGGCATGTTGGCCGAGAGCTAGAACTAGTGTAGTTTGGTGTTCTTCAATGAATACATGGTAGTTGAACCATGAGTAAGTGTTATTGATGCCTAATTGTTGTTATGGTAGGCATTTTGAGTGAAGGACACTTGGGCATTAGAAGTTTGGCTTGTGGCCGAAAGCATTTGAGGTAGGATTCACTAACACTTGTTTATGCTTGGTGAATTACCATGGTTCAAGTGTTTAGAATGGCTAAGTGATGGTTAAAATCTACCAAATGACCTTAGTTGCTTGATGGGCTATTGAGTTTTCACTCAGTTGATTGTTGATTAGCTAATTAACTAGTGTACATGTACTAGAAATGCTAGTGAATGTGGCCTATTTGCTTAGCATTTGGGAGCTCTAAGTGGAAGTGGTGTGTGATAGTGTTTTGTGTGCAATAATGCACATGGGTACATGTATGGTACTTTTGGCTGAGAGCTCTTTGTGGTGTGTGTGTGTGTATTGTGTGCTTTGGTGCTTTCCTTGTGCTTGCTAACCCAATTTATGATATTGTGGATTATGTGCCATGGTTAGTTATCATGTATATGTATATGCTTGGTTTTCCTTGTCTTTGTGTTTGTTTTGCAGGATGAGCTAAGCTGATGGGAGGTTAAGCTTTGAGTGAATACTCAGCTTAACTAAATAGACTCTTAATTGAGTTGTATTACAAAAGTGAACCTTACTGAGTTTTACTCACTGCCCATCCTATTTGTTTTTCAGGCAAAGATATTCGGCCTGAGTAGTACTAGTTTTCTTTATGCTTGTGTTTAGTACTAGTTTGCTTAATTTCCAAGGTATGTGCCATTGAATGCTTGGCTTATTGGTTTGGGTGCATTACAAGTCTTATTTTGTGTTGGCCGAAACTTATGGACTAAGTTTGCAGGCTGGTAGAGTGGGGGAACCTGTCTAGGAAAGCATGGACACTTGGACTTTGGCTCTGATTGTAGTTTTTACTTTTATGACCATGAATATGGCCATTGGATTGGTGTTCCAATGTGTGCTCCTGTATGGTATTCTCAAAGTTCTGTTTGACCATTGATGGTCTTGGTATGTATACAACTTGGTATGAATAACTTTCGGGTTCATGGCATGTAGCCATGTTGGACACTAGGTAGACTACCATTTTGTGTACATATATGTAGTCCTTGATGCCTAGACTAGTGTTGGTTTTGTTGGGTTTGTATGCCAAGTTATGTATGGACTTATGGTTGGTTTTGTGCTTGTGTATATATGTGAATGCTATAGGCCAAGGTTTGGCACTTTTATGTCAATAGTTATGGGCTTTTCTTGGCTAAGTACTATGAACCACCATGTGTAACCTTGTAGGCCGAGAAGATCATGTGCGTTTTAGCATTTGGGTTTTCAAACTAAAGTATCTTCTGTGGGCCTTTTGGTTGTCATATAGGTAGCACACTCGATTGCACACCATATATGCACTTAAAATCTCATTAAGTATTGCTTTGCTTGCTATGCAAGTAATCAATTAAAACCTTGCTTGTTGTGCAAGTTAGTGGTATTGGGCCTTGCATCTGCTGCAAGTTATTAATGGACCTGTTTTAAAGCCTCCTGGGCCACCTCCCAGGCCTTTCCAACTTAAGAAAATAAGACTTAATGTTGCCACTGCTGCTTGGCCGAATTAGAAAGGGTTAGATTTTGAGTTGGGCTTGTGAGTTAAACTATAAACTTACAGGCCAGGGCCTGAGTGAGGTATGACAGGATCACCTTAAGTGATGGCCGGCAGCTTCTTGGTCCCGTTGTAGGTAAGGACGAGAGGTACCTATGGTGTGGGAGAGAGCCGGGTGCAGTGATTCTTCAGGGAGACCTGGCTGAAACACTCAGAAAACAAGGGTTAGGGGGCCCCTGGGGTGGTTTTCCAGGGGGGAACCTCCGACGCCCAAGTCAGTGCTTTGAGAAGGAGAAATACTTAGTAATAAGCACAAGGGACTCTTGCCTGGCGCGTCTTTCTGAGGGGGTAAGGGGGAGCATTCAGGCGAAGGGGGAGTTTTTAGGCGGAGGAAGTAGAATGTCCTGTATTTTCTGACCTCTCTCCCTCTTCTCTCGCCAGAAGCCCCCTTCTTATGATGATTTCCCTTGGATAAAAGGAAGAGGGTGACCCCTTCAGATGACTACACGTGTATGGAACGTGTACGGTCGGATGGTGTTCGTACTTCTAGGTGTGGGGGCCCCTAGCCACCTGCAAGCTCCTCGGGCCATGAGTCATAGCCCTTCTTGACAGGAGATTAGACAACGATGGCGTGTTAGAGCGTCTCTGAAGGTGGCGTGTCGGAGGCATATGTGAGCGGAGTATCAGAGACTCCTTAATAGCTCTTGCCGTACAACTGAGGTCCCTTTGGTTGATGTCTCACTTTCGGGGTGAGGAGCCTTTTTTCGGAGCCAGGCTGGAACTTTGGCGTCGCCGTCTTCGGGGGCTACTCTCCCTCGGAGGGTGATTGGTCCTTCTCCCCCGAAGCTGGTTAAGTCGCCTTTCCGAATAAGGCGCTGCGTTGGCTCCCGAAGTTGGAATTGGCAAGCTACCGAGGTCGTGTGCCTCAAGTGTCTGGCTTTCTCTTTTTCGTGGTCGGTGGTAGATAGGGCTATAGCACTTTGGCTATCACATGGATAGCCTCCAAGTCTTATGTACAAGTAAAACAAGCCTCATAGTCTGCCATGATTCAAACTTGCCCACTAACTAGTTCTATTACTAGAACTACTTGAAATCATCAAGCAAACTCATTCCAATAGCATCAATTAAGCTTCAAAACTTAACTTGTTCAAGTTAACCTCACCTTACAGGCAAGAAATAAACAACCTGGTCGCCTTCGGCATCATCGTTGTGCAACATGGTGAGCCCGGAGCAGGAACTGTTGGTGAGAGAACATCTGGGTGAGGAAGCTCCGGTGGGAGACGGACTACAAAGGCTCATAAAAATAAAGGTTAGGAGGTCCCCGGAGTATTTTTCTGGGGAGGAGCCCCTGATGCCCAAGTCAGCGTTTCGAAATGGAGAGTAAGTAAAGAGTGGAGAGATTTTCCCCTTGGAGTCGGGGGATCCTTTTACCTGGGGCATTTCCCGAATATTTAAGGAGGTGAACAGTAGAAGATCGTTTGACATAGCCTGCCCAGATCATGACATGTGTTCGGTCAGATGCGATCCGTACCTTCAGGGAAAGGAGGAGCATCTAGCCGACCATAGGCCACCTGGCTAGAAGCCTAGGCCGTACAAGGGCGGCATGTCAGAGTGTGTCTAAGGGCGGCGTGGCATAGCATGTTTGAGGGCGGCGTGTCGGGGAACATATGAGTACAGTGTGTCAAAGGCTCCTTAATTGTTTTTGCCGTACTCCTGAGATCCCTTTGGTAGAAGCGAGCTCTTCAGAACAGGAGGACTTCCTTCCAAGATCATTTCAGTAATCCGGGAATATCTTCACCAAGGGTGGTCTCGTTCGGGGATGTTTGGTCATCTTACCGAGGATGGCGAGACACCGTATTACCGAGGTTAGTACTATCGTCTCCAGGGGTGATGAAAGTTCACCGAGGTTGGATGTAAGAGGGGCTAGACACCATTCTTTCCGAAGTCTGTGCTTGCGTTCCTTGCGGTTGGTGCTCTACTTTATGAGGGTGGTGCTTTGCCCGAGCTTATGGGTTTGAAGGGTGATAGCACTTCGGCTATCACATGCCCCCCCTCTTGAAAAGTCGAAGTGGTGATCTTGCCAGACTCCGAGCGGGACGCTGTTCAAGGAGTTGCTTCGGCACCCGAAGGCATTCCTTCCTAGCCGAGGCATCATCACTTGCCTTCTGGTTA
This sequence comes from Aquilaria sinensis, assembly GCA_005392925.1. Classification (NCBI taxonomy): domain Eukaryota; kingdom Viridiplantae; phylum Streptophyta; class Magnoliopsida; order Malvales; family Thymelaeaceae; genus Aquilaria; species Aquilaria sinensis. Next base: position 21,442 of record SMDT01000531.1, read on the forward strand.
GTCCCTTGGTGATCTCGGGGTGCGCACTCCATTTACTTTTTTTGTTACAGGTCAGCGGACTATCGCGTCTCGTAACCAAGCGTGTCAGTTTGGATAGGCGTGCCTGGGTTTTCACGGTGTCAGAAAGCGCATCCTAGTTTCTCGCGTTGGATGACATGTGGCACTTGATGGTTGGGGGGAGTCACGTTAGTTACACCAACCGCGTCCTTTCGCCTTCGAGGAGCAATTATGGTGACGGTTCGCCTTCGCAGGGTAGTTATGGCGACGATTCGGCTACCCCTGTTCGGCCTATATAAACCCTTCCTTCACTCATTTGCTTTCCTTTATCCTTCTCTTGCTCTCATCTGTCTTTGAGCTTTTCCTTCTCTTCCTTCTCTTTTTACGGCGGTGCAAGCAGCGGAGCGATTTCCGGCAACCATTTACGACGGCGTCTTCTAATCCCGACTTCGGCAAGCATTTTGGTGGGTTTCTTTTTCAAAGGTCCTTCGGTCGTTTTGGTTTCTGTTTTTTTGCTAGTCCCCGAAGGCTCTTTCTTTTTTCCCAAAGTCCTTCGGCTCTCTTTTCTGAAGCCGTTCGCTTTCACCGAACATGTCTTCCCCTGTTCCTCTTATGTCCGTCCAATCCATCCCCGAGAGCTGGCAGCCTCTCTTGTCTTACCCTTGTTGCTCTACCCCGAAAAAATTAGCCTTGTGGACCACGAAATTCTTTTTTCCTTTCTATGCCACCACAAGGCTGCCCCATCCTGGCCACTTCAGCTTTATGAACGGTAAGGACGAGGTTACCATCTTCCGTGCCCAACTGAAGACCGGACTTTGGTTTCCTCCACTGAAGATGATTTGTGACTTTTGCCAATTCCATGGCATAGCCGTGAATCAGCTTCTACCCAACTCCTACTGTTACCTCAACGCCTTTCTCTACATGTGTGGGGTTTTCAAGGTAGAACCCCACTTCATCATTTTCATGCAATACTACAAGCTCTATCTGCTCCCGAAATGTGGCTTCTATTTCTTGCTACCTCGGGGATCTGGCAGCAACAAATACATGTTCACCTTCGGCACTAAAGACAGTTGGCGGGGGTGGAAAAGGAAGTTCTTCTTCCTGAAGGTGGCGTAGGAATGGTCGGGCATGCTAACTAGGTGGGCTTGGGGGAAGCTGGAGATGAACGTCGTTGACCCCAAAAAGTTGCTAACTCCTGAGTTGTCAACAAGGTTTGAGGACTTTGATAGCCATATCTGGGCTCTCACCGACTGGGATGCCAAGGTCCCACTGTGCTCCTTGTATCCCTTCCCCATTAAGTGGGACCTCATGACCGAGGAGGTTCTTCGGGAGCTGGGGGTGCTCAAGGAGCATAAGACGGACCTCGGCATGCCAGCTCCTGCCGCTGATGGGAAGAAGTCCTAGTTGGTGATGCTACTTCGGGGGGAGCTCTCTTACAAAGCCCTTTTTAGTATAAGTATCCTTTTGGGCTTACACTGATATTTCCCTGCTTTTTCTGAGATGGATGACCAGTCGGCTGCTTTTTATAAATCCCTCTGCCTTGGTTAAGCCGAGAAGGGGGAACAAACGAAGAAGGGGGCCCCGAAACGGTGAAAGACGACTGGGGCCGGCCTGTCTTCGGCTAAGAAGGCAAAAAAGGACCCCCTTCCCCAGCCTTCGAAAGATGTTGAGGAGGCCAATGATCAGGCCGAGGTCCAAGCCGACCTGCAACCGAAGCTTGTCGTCAGCTTCATTCCCCGGAGTCCTAGTACTTCGGCAGACCTTCTAGGGTCTTCAGCAGGGGGCCCTTCTGCTGAGGAACTTGAAGATCTCAAAAGAATCAAGGGCAAACATGTCCCTGCCGAAGTGGAGGAGGTTCGGGACTCTGACGATGACGTCGCCGAGGTGCCACCAGGTTTGTCCCTTAGACAATTTTTAGCACTCTCAATTTTGTTGATATATGACTAAGGAACAATGTCTTAATGGAACTGTGCCTTGATTTTGCAGAGCAATTGGCGCCTTGGTGAGGATGGTGGAACATACTCGGAAGCGGGCCCTTTGGGACTCTCACATCCTGAAGGATAAGGTCCCAAGGGAGCCTTTCTGGTCTTGCACGAAGGACATGAATTTGTTCTCCGAAGACAACCAGCAAATGGCTGCCAAATGGCGAGGGGCGTGCTCACCCAGGCTACCTTCTAGTCTGTGGCCGAAGAGTGCGCCAATGAGGAGATCCTCGCCGCGAAGATGGCCGAGCATGCTGCCCAGGTACTCTTTTATACCCTTTATTCATTCTCCCAATTTTTCTAAGTGTTTAGGTTTCCTTGTGCTACTTTACCAAGTGTTCTGTTCTCCTCATTTTTTACAGCTCTTGCGTATAGCGGATACTTCAGAGCTTGGGCAGTAAAATAGTCTTCGGTCTGAACTTGGACCGATGAACATTTGGAGAAGGCCAAGGTATTCCATGCTAACTCGGTCGTTAAGAATGCTGAGTTGAGCAGAATTGCGAAGGACTAAGTCACCAAACTTCGGGAAGAATTTTTGAAGGGCCAGGAGGAGCTCTTGAAGGATTTCTCCAGAAGATGTCTGACCTCGGCACGAATGTCGTCGAGCTCAATTCTCCCAATGAGGCTTATGGAAAAGAGAAGGAAAAAAATTCTGCTATCCTGACGAAGGCCCTCGCCGACAACGCTGTCCTTCAAGCCGAGGTTGAGGCCCTGAAGAAGGAAACAAAGAAGAAGAAGAAGACAAAGAAGTTGGAGAAGGAGGTGGCCGATCTAGAAAACGAAGTGGAAGACCTGACGGTCGAGTTGGACAAGGCTAACCAGGCAACCAAGGTTGGCTTCCAAGATGGTTTTTGCCTGGCTCGACACCAGCTCTTGGCCAAATATCTAGACCTCAACCTCTCCTTCCTGGCTGCCCTGAACATCCCCAAGGGATCTCGCTGGACCTGGTCGAAGATTGAGTTCCTCAACTTGCCCTTTGTTCCTCCTCTGGCACCCTAGGATGCAGGGGACGAAGCTTCTCATCATGCCGGGGCCCCTTATATGTCCAGGGCTTCACTTTGTCTCCTTCTTCTTTTTTTGTAATCTTCTTCTTGTAATTTCCTCCATGTAATAAGGCCTTCTTAATAACACTTTTCCTCCTTTTAAAATTTGGCTAAGTCCCCAAGCAATAGTTTTCGTCTCCAAGGGTTGTCTTGGCCATCTTCGGTCTGGGACCCTTGGTAAGATACCTTTTGCTCTTTTTATCGACCATCTTCAGGAAAATGCTGACTTTGGCGAATACCTTTAGTCAATGTTTGACTTATTTTCATCAACCGTGTTTGGTCAATGCACCTTTTAAGGAAAATGATCTAACCAACTTCGGAGGAAATATGCCATTTTCGCAAGTACTTGTTTGCATCTTGTTCGGCAGGATTTCTTAGGTGGAGTTACTCTTCCAGAAAATTTTCTGTGCTTAGAAAATTTCTAACTGTACAATTTCCAGATAAGATTCTAAGCATAGAACTTCTTCAAGGTATCCGAGTGCCAAGTATTTTTTAGTTCTCCACCTTCGGGATCGCCGAGCTTATGGACTCCTTTCCGAACTTTGTCAAGGACCAGATAAGGTCCCTCCCAGTTTGGTTGAAGTACTCCGTGAGACGGTCTTCGGGGTTCAAACTCAACCTTTCAGAGAACAAGGTCTCCCTTTTTTATTCCTTTTTTCCTAACGCGTAAGTTCGCGGTCATAGCCACATTTTGCTGGAAGGCTTTTCTCCTAACCTCGGCCACTTCTTTGTGTTCGTCAATTAGGTCAAGCTTAGTTCTTAATCAGAGATCATTCCCTCCTCCATCAAACACTTGTACCCTGACCGATGGCTGGACTAGCTCGATGGGGATAATGGCCTCTGTACCAAAGACGAGTGAAAAAGGCGTCTCACTTGTGGCTCTTCGGGGTGTTGTCCGGTAGCTCCATAGCACACTAGAAAGTTCCCCTGGCCATTTTCCCTTTGCCTCCTTCAATCTCTTTTTCAGGTCATCTTTTATGGTTCTGTTAGATACCTCTACCTGTCCGTTGCTCTGAGGATGAACTACCTGGGCAAAATGTAGCTTTATGCCGAGGTTAGCCATGAATTCTCGGAACCCCTTGTCAGTAAACTGGGTACCATTGTTGGCCATTATTACCCTTGGTATGCTGAATCGGCATATGATATTTTTCCAAATGAATTTTTGTATGTCCTTCACCGAAATTGTTGCCAGGGGCTCTGCCTCGACCCATTTAGTGAAGTAATCCACTGCGACCACGCAGAATTTCACTCCTCTAGGTGCGGTAGGGAGTGGCCCGATGAGGTCAATGCCCCATACTGCAAAGGGACAGGGATAATTAGCTGAGGTTATTAACTCTAAGGGTAACCTCTGGACGTTGGCGTGTCTTTGGCACTTGTCACATTTTCATACAAATTGTCTTGCATCCTTCCTTAGGGTAGGCCAAAAGTAACCTTGGTGAAGTATCACTCCGGCGATGGCGTCTGTTCCTATGTGGGAACCACAGGCCCCTTCATAAACTTCTTCGAGGACTGTTCTGACATCCTTTTCACTTATGCACCTCTACAAGGGGCTTGCATACCCTTGTCTGTATAGTTGATCCCCGATAAGGAAGTATCTCCCGGAGCACTTTCACACTTTTGCTACCTCGGTAGGGTCTTCGGGGAGTGCCGAAGTTGCCAGGAATTTTTTGATAGAATCTTGCCATCCATCTTCCGAGGTTGCTATGCACATTAACTCCGTGCTAGGTTGTTTTAGTACCTCGGTGGGTTCCTTGGATTTGGCCAAGGTATCGGCTTGAGACTTATCTCTTCAAGGCACATTTTCTATTTGTACCGAATCGAACTCTTTAATGAGCTTCTTGACGAGGTCATGGTATTTTGCAAGGTTGGATCCTTTGCAACGTAATTTCCTTTCATTTGCCCGACTACTAGCTGCGAGTCATTGTGGGCCTTATGGTTTTTTACACCGACTCTTTTGGCCAGTTTTAATCCTGCTATGAGGGCTTCATATTTGGTGATGTTATTGGTGACATCAAAACCGAATATGATGGCTTTGGTGGCTTCCATGCCTTCAAGCCCGCAAAGAACCATTCCAGTGCCTTGGTGTTCGATGCCTGAGGCTCCATCGATGAAGAGTTTCCACTCTGGTTCAATCCTTATCAGATCTTCCGAGGTAACTTTAGCATCCCCGATTCCTGGAATTTTGATGATGAAATCTACCAATGCTTGGGCCTTTATTGCTCTTCTTGGCTCGTAAGTGATGTCATACTCTTCGAGCTCGATACACCATTTTGACAGCCTTCCCTAATGCTCTACCTTTTTCATTATGTCGCGTTGAGGTAGATTGCTTCAGACAATGATGGGATGTCCTTGAAAGTAGGGTCGTAGCCTTCTACCCGCCAGCACTAAGGCATAGATGGCTTTTTGGAGCAATGGGTGTCTGACCTCGACACCATGCAGGGACTTGCTTACATAATATACTGGCCAATGCCTCCCACCTTCTTCTTTCACTAGGACTGAGCTCACAACTTTTTCAGTGACGACGAAGTAGAGGATGAAAGGTTCTCCTTCCCACAGTTGCCGATGTGTGGCAGACGGGTTAGGTAGCTTTTAAGCTCATCCCAAGCTTTCTGACATTCTGGGTTCCAAGGGTGCTCCTTGATTCTAGGGTTGCCTTCGCTTCTGGGTGCTTTGGTAAGCACCTTGAAGAACGGTCAACATCAGTCGTCGTACCTAGAAATGAATCTACTAAGGGAAGTGATTCTTCCGGTATGCCTTTGTATATCTTTAATGGTTGTAGGTATTCGGAAACCTATCAGGGCTTTGACCTTTTTAGGGTTGGTGTCTATTCCCCTCTTTGATACCATAAACCCAAGGAACTTACCTGCACCTACTCCAAACACGCACTTCTCGGGATTAAGGCGAATGCTGAACTCCCGAAGTCGTTGAAAGGTTTCGCCTAAGTCGTCAATATGATTACTAGGCATTCTGCTCTTAACTATCATATCATCAACATATGCCTCCATGTTTCTTCCAATTTGAGAGTCGAACACTCTATTCATCAACATCTGATAGGTAGCCCATGCATTTTTAAGACCGAAGGGCATTCTGACGTAGCAATAGGTACCAACTTCGGTGATGAAGGCGATTTTTTCTTCATCTTCGGGGTTCATCTGAATTTGATGATACCCACTGAAGGCATCGAGGAAACTGAAAAGACCATACTCGGCAGTTGAATCCACCAATTGGTCTATGGCTGGCAAAGGGTAGGAGTCCTTTGGACAGGCATCATTCAGGTTCCGAAAATTGATGCACATTCAGAGCTTTTCACTCTCTTCCTTTGTGACGATAACCACGTTACTAAGCCATTCGGGGTATTTAACCTCTCTTATTACCCCTGCCTCAATCAGGCGCCTAACCTTGGCTTTAACAAAGTAATTCTTATGAGACGATAGGTTCCATTTTTTCTGCCGAACCAGCCTAGCATCCGGGCGAACTTTGAGACTATGGCGGATTATGCTGGGGTCGACCCCAGGCATGTCTTTCAGAGAGTATGGGAATAGATCTTTGTCCATTAACAAGAAAGATACAAGCCTGTCTTTGTCACCCTTGGCCAATTTTTTCCCTACTTGGGTGTTCCGGCCGGGGATCAGTTCTATATCTTCTATTTCTACTTTCTCCAACTTTTGTATTTCCTCCCTTGTGGTTGCTTCATCTGTTATGACTACTTTTCCCGTAGCCAAAGTGTGTACTTGTACCTTGGCCGGGCTTTTTCTTGCCTTGGTAAAGACCTTCCTGACTTCGGCTTGGTCAATGAAGATCTCTGCATCTCCTTCACTGGTTGTGAAGATGACAGTTAAGTACTTTACATCCAGGCAGATGTGGAGATTGCCTTGAGTTTGCCTCCCGAGGATGGATTTGTATGATGAGGGAACATCAATGATGATGAATCTCATCATAACAAAGGCAAATAATTCTTCCTAATTCTGAGGTGAGATCCCTTTCAACATTAGGGGTAGATCGATGCATCCGAGAACTGGGAGCTCAGATGGCCCAACCCCAAAGATGGGAGAATTGACTGTGTTGAGGTCACTTTTTCAGATGCCTAATTTAGGCAGTAGGTGCTAGAAGATGACGTCGGTGTTGGATTCGTCATCTAGGAGTACTCTTTTGACGTCCCAACTCCCTATCCTTGCCGTGACGAGGAGTGGATCATCATGGGGAAATTTCACAGTGGACCCATCTTTGCGAACAAGCCTGTTCGACGAGTTCCCATACTCCATTATGGGGATTTCCCTTACCTTTCTTTTCCTCTCAGCTGAGGAGATCCTTGTAGTAATGGTCTGGATAACCCCTGCTGGTGGTGGCGAATTCCTCCGAGGACTTCAGTCTGACGTCTGTCGGAATCATTGTCCTCCTCATCCCCCCTTCTTTGTTCTTCCTTTCTTCCCTTCGGAGAAGGCATCTGCAGGTACCGGCGAAGTTGGCCCTGCTTTATCAGGGACTCGATGTACTTCTTTAACTGGAAGCAGTCTTCATTGTCGTGGCCATGATGTCGGTGGAATTGGCAGAACTACTTCATGTTCTTCTTATTTTTCGACGTCATGGCCTTTGGCCTTGGGACTGTAGTCCCTTGCCTTTCTAAGGCCATAAGAATGTTAGCCCTTGTGGCATTCAGGGGAGTGAACATAATTGTTCTTTTACCCCTTTGTTTTCGGGCCTTCCTCCAACCTCATTCTGGTGATGAAGCTAGTGGCTTGGTCCTTCGGACCGAGGGTGTTCCACCTTAGGCCCTCCCATTCTGAGCTCTTCGGCCGTCATGTGCTGTTCGGCCCTTCGGTAAAATTCACCAAGAGTGTCTGAGGGGTCTTTGGAGAACTTAGAAAAGAGTTAGGAGTCTCTCTGAAGTCCCCTTATCATTATGAGGATGCGAATCTTAGGCCAAAAATTGGGTATGCTTAGTGCTTCTCGGTTGAAACTTTCGACGTAGTCACGGATGGCATCCCCACCTCGCTGTGCTATGTCGAACAATTGTACCGGAATCTTGGCTATTGGCTTGCTACCAATGAACTGTTGGGTGAAGGCGGTGGATAGCAACTGGAAATTCAGCAAGGTTCCGTCGGCCAGGGAGTTATACCATGCCGTTGCTGGACCGGAGAGAGTCACCTCGAAACACTTGCAGAGGGTGGCGTCATCCACACCGTGAAGCACCATGCTTCACTTATACTTTGTTAGGTGCACCTGGGGGTCACTACACCTATCATAGGTTTCCAAGTGTGGCACCCTGAAGTCACTAGGCATGGGCGCCTCCACCACTTCCCGTACAAAGGGTGACTCCTCTCTGGTATAGGCGTCGGACAATCTTGACTAGACTGGTTTTCGGGAGATCTGCCTCTCAACCTTTTCCAGTCTTCCAAGTATTCTTTCCATCAGGGTAGCTGTGTCAGCTTCCCCCTGCTGCCTGGTGACCGTCGGGAACGGTGTACTTCTTCTCCTTTTTGGAGAGTAACTCCAGCGGCGAGGAGACTGGGACCTTTGGTATAGGGACGAACTCCTCTGACGGGAGGTCCTAGTTTCTTTTTAGGTCCCTTCTTTTATGGGTTACGCCCTAGGGGGCCCGTCCTCCGTCGAAGATGTGTCATGAGAGCCCTCACTCCTAGAACTCTAGTGGGTAGTCCTTGAGCTCCTCTCTCGGTGGGTTGCTGATGGGGAGGTTCTTCGGACCGAACTAGGCTGGGGCCACCTCCAGTCGAGTTGCTGGGTCATTTCAGCGACAATGGAGCGCTGGAAGTCTCGTAAGACTGAGCCTCCGGCGCAGAGGTGGACTTTGAGAGCCCCTTGTCTTTTGAACAAGGAGTGTCTACGACGGCGACCTAGGAAAGGGTTCCCATAGACGGCGCCAAATGATGGCGTTCGGCATCATCGTTGTGAAACATGGTGAGCCCGAAGCGGGAATTACCGGTGAGAGAACATCTGGGTGAGGAAGCTCCGGTGGGAGAAGGACTGCTAGGATTCAGAAAAACAAAGGTTAGGAGGTCCCAGGAGTATTTTTCCGGGGAGGAGCCTCAGACGCCCAAGTCAGCGTTTCAAAATGGAGAGTAAGTAAAGAATGGAGAGATTTTCCCTTTGGAGTCGAGGGATCCTTTTACCTGGGGCGTTTCTTGAATATTTATAGGGAGGTGAACAGTAGAAGTTTGTTTGACACAGCCTGCCTAGATCATGACACATGTTCGGTCAAATGCGATCCGTTCCTTTGGGGAAAAGGGGAGCATCTGTTGGGTTTCGGGAGCCAAACAGCGCAGCGGAATTTAACCGAAACCCTCCAGGATCCAAGTGAAATGAGGTAAACCGGGTGTTCAAAAATTTCATTCCTAATTTTCGGTTGAGATCTCTCACTCAACTGTAGAGTCGAATCGCAAAACCTGAACAGGTGACGTGTTCAGGCTCTCTATGGTATCCACACGAGCCTCTCGGGATCACCACGCTTCCACCACGTCCCGGCAGATGCGTTTCTCTTGCGCTCGCAGTGCTAGCTTGCGTTCTCCAAGGAATTGCAAGAGAAGAGTGTGGCTGTCCTTTTGGGAGGCTAGAGCAAGGAGACCTGCGAATTTCTCACTTAAAAGTTGTATTTATAATGAGACTCAACTTCCAGGCCTAATGGGTTTCAAACCCCTAATCCAATTAGGATTTAATTTCGGGCTTAATAATGCCTCAACTGTTGGGCCCATTATTAATCCGAAATTATTGTGAAACCAAAACCCAATTTATTAGCCCATGCACTCTAATAATCCAAATAGCTCTATGTGTGCGACCCAATAGGCTCTTACCACGTTGGCAATGATCATAAATCACATTTATGATCATAAGCAATAAGCGCTGTCTAGCAACACATCATTGCTACCCAAGTGACAAGATTGTCGATGATTCGACTAAAACTTTATGACCATCACCGATATATGCCAGTGTCCTTTTGTCCAAGATATCAAGACTAAGCACGAGACATGGAATGTGTCACTCTCGTATAGCCCAATCTTTGGTTTCTTGATTACCGAGTAGACCAACTTAAATTGATGACATTGATATCGTATATCAACTCATCCGAGCATGGCCATGCATTTCTTTTAATCTTACTCTATCAAGGGGCCCGAAGATATCACTCCTGTTACATGGGAGGGAAAAATCTCATCTTGATCATACAAATCCCTCCGCATGATAAGTGACATACCCAATGACCTCCTTCAAGTTCACTCAGTTATCAACAACAAAGTAAAGTATTAAAGTATGTGACTCACATGTAGGCAACATTAATGATCTTAGGTCGAATGACTACATATACCATGATCACTATGAGAATCACTTATGACACTCATATAATGATCCATGTAGTGTTCTCATGGTGGGTCAGTCTAGTACACAAGTTCTCCAACTTGTACCCATATGCAGACTACATATCTCATATTAGTCTCGACATCTGCTAGTCGTTATGTATTATTGCAACCCGTTCCACAATAATACTAGACTAGGGACGTTTGAGAATATCATTATTCTAGGGTTACAATTATGTTTGTTAAGTTACGCAAAAACAAAACAACCAACATAATTGCTGGATTAATGCCTTAATAAAATATCATGAGTCAATGTGCAAAAATACAATCATCTCATGATTGGCCTTTTGGGCACAACACTAATAGAAGGATCACTGAGGTCGAATGAAAGAGGGGCCAGACACCCTTCTTTCTGAAGTCTGTGCTTGCGTTCCTTGAGGTCGGTACTTTCCGAAGGTGGTGCTTTGCCCGAGCTTACGGGTTTGAAGGGTGATAGCACTTCGGCTATCACAACCCTTCCTCAAGAACTCAAGTTCTACAAGGCTCCACCAAGTTCTAAGCAACCAAAGACATAAATCACATAATTACTACCTTCTAACTAAAACCCAAGATTCCAAACATCTAATAACAGGAATGTACCAAGAACACAAGTGTTACCTCACATCAAAAATAGGGGATTGTGGAAAACTCGGCTCTAAGCCCCAAAAACTTGAAACCACCCTTGAAACAAGCTTTCCATAGCATTACATCTTTGGTGGCTTCCATCTTCATCAAAAATTATTGGTTTTGGGCTTGGATTGGTAGAGAATTGGTGGGGTGAAGGAGGGACTCGAGTTTAAGCAGCAGATATGGCCTCCTCCATCACTTTACCAAGTTTTATAACCTCTAAACTAAGAAGCGATCCAAGAATTTAAAAAGTTACAAATAAGTCCCCTCCTTTAGGTAACCTTAGTCAAACTTGGTCAAATCTTGATTATTTCAACTAAGTTTGGGTTAAAGTTAAAAGTGAGGTTATCAAAAACTAATTTTCATCAATCGGGACAGCCCAATTATTTGGGATGCAAAATTACCATTCTTCCCCCAAACATCATTTAGTGCCTTAATCTTCTTAGAACTTAGTTAACTTTGCTAAAGTTACCAATTCTTGCTAGGTGAACGTGAATTAAGGTTTACAAAAATTTAATTACAAACACCTTACCCTCATCAAGATGCCTTCAGCTAGGAGAGCCATAACATTCTCCCCTCCTTACGGAATTTGGTCCTCCAAATTTCACTGCAACTCTAGAAAAACACTAGGATACCTTTTCAGCATGTCTTACTCTATCTCCCAAGTAGCTTCCTCTTTACTATGATTTAACCAAAGGATCTTAACCATTGGTATCCACTTGGTTCAAAGTTTCTTAACTTGCCTATCAAGCATCTAAATGGGTTTCTCTTCATAGGTCAAGTCTTCCTGAATGGGTACCACTCAAGGATTAACTACTTGGCCCAATTCCAATGTGCATTTTCTCAGAAGACTAACAAGAAATACGTTATGCACTTAGGATTGCTTAAGTGGTAACACCAACCAATAAGCAACCTTTCTTATTTTCTCCAAAACAACACAGGGACCAATATGCCTAGGTTCTAAGATACCCTTCTATCCAACTCCTTTAATGGGTGACACTTTGAGAAGTACTTTGTCCCCAACTTCAAAACTTGAATCTTTTCTTCTCAAATTTGAATACTTCATCTGCCGGTCATTGGCTGGTTTAATCCATTTTAGGATTAATATAATCTTAGCTATAGTATCAACTATGATTTTAAGACCAATAACTGCTCTGTCTGAAGGATCTACCTAATAGTGGGGAATCATACAATGCCTTCCATACAAAGTGTCATATGGTGCCATACCAATAACAATTTAATGACTATTATTATAAACAAACTCAATGAGTGGTAAATGTTAATCCCAATTTCCTTTAAAATCCATAGCACACATATGTAACATATCCTCTAGAGTTTGGATCACTCTTTTAGACTATGCATTAGCTTGAGGATGGAAAGTGGCACTGAAACTAACGTTGCTTGCCATTCATTCCTAGAAAGTGTTCCAAAATCATGACAAAAATTGAGGATTTCTATCAGATATAATATGATATGGTATTCCAGGCTATCTAACAATCTCTTTGACATAAAACTAAGCCAACTTCTCCAACGTATAAATGATCTTTATAGGTATAAAGTGTGCTGACTTCATTAGCCAATTGACAATTACCTATATAGCATCATGCTGACTTTGAATATTTGGCAATCCTACTAGGAAATCCATAATAATGGATCCCTACTTCCATATTGAAAGAGGTAAACTCTGAACTCTGCGTGCGAGCTTCTAATGTTCAGCTTTAACCATTTGGCATGTCAAACATTTAGCTACAAGTCCTGCTTCATCCCACTTAAGTCCTGGCTACCAAAAATGCATTTTCAGGTCATGATACATCTTACTAACCCTAGGCTGAACATTCAAAGTACTAATATGTGCCTCCTGCAGGACTTGTTGGAAAAGTCCCACCACATTCAGTACATAGAGATGATCTCCACATGTAATATCCCATTGTTGTACTGCAATTTCTTCCTCATAGTACCAAACTTCACTTCTCCCAAGATTTTGTTCAACAATGGATCTTTCATTTGAGCATCCTTAACTCTAGCTAACCAAGCTAATTGAATTTCTAGAATGTAGAACAGGGATTTCTCTTGGCTTTGCCAAAATTAATGCACAGTTGAGAAACAATCCTCCAAAGCTCCTCTTGAGGAATTTTGTAGCCTGATCCTTAAATAGGATCATTCGTATGTACTTCTAACTTAATGCATCTACTGCCACTTTCCCTTTGCCTACATAGTAGTTGATTGAACAATCATAATCTTTTATGTATTCAATCCATTAACATTGCCTCATGTTCAGATCTTTTTATGTCAATAAATATTTCAAACTTTTATGGTCGGTGAAGATCCTAAATGACTTCCCAATCAAATAATGCCCCACAGCTTGAGTGCGAAGATTACTACTGCTAGTTCAAGGTCATGAATTGGGTAGCTCAACTCAGTAGGCCTTAACAATCTTCAACAATAAGCAATTGCTTGACTCTCCTGCATCAATACACACCCTAGACCAGAACCTGAAGCATCTACGTACACCATAAAAGCCTTGTTTAGATATGGTAGAATGAGTATTTGTTACCCACTCTAGGGTAGTCCAATTATGGTGCCAAAACTGTGCATTTAGACTCCCAGGATTGGTAATGTTCTGTAGGCCATCAGAACACTACCCTTAGTGTGCATACCCAAGTGGCCCTCTTGGGCGCTATGTAAATACCTGCATATTGGTCCAACCATCACACACATATTCACATTGCATGCACACCATGGCAGCAAGGAAGGAAAACACTAACACAAGTCTTAGTTTTGGCTTCCACACATTAGGCAATCTTGTTAAGTTGTAGTGGCCAGCTACTGCACCTGTAACTTCCACTAATAAAATGTATCATTCTAGCGATATAGCCCCTGTTTCATTTGCTCCATTATGAGCTAGAGACTTATATCAAACCAAGGAATTTTGATTTACATCAATAGCCCACCTACGGACCAAGTTATAGATTTTTTAAGTTGGCTACAAAATTCTGACCAAATGAACAGTAACTCAGCCAAGTTTGCAACGTCATATCTTTGGCTACAGGGTTCTAAATCCAGAAATTCCAAATCTCAGTTAACCCTCTAGATGTCCTCTAGGTGTGGTCAAAATTTCATACCAAGGTTCACTCTACACAGGGAGATATTAAACTTTATGTCCAGAGTCAAAATTCTGGCAACTTTTGGACCATTTTGTCCATACAATTTTTCCAAACCATGCAAACACTTCATTCACAAGGGGAAAGCCCTCCTAGGCTATCCCATATATTTCCATTACACATAGGAATTAAATTCCATTTCTATTAACAACTTTATGTGGCCAAAACAAAATTTACAAGTAAGCAGCCCATCATTCACACTTAGGCAGCTTTGCACCACATCACTTACATAGCCAAGACATTACTCAAATGTTCACATACTTGCCTCATTTTACATACACTACATGTACATGCATACATGCACTAAAATATGGTCTTAACTCAGCTAAATACGCACCCTAGGTTACAGGAGGTCATGAGACACAATGGACTCCAAAAACAGGATGCTGGACCTGAAATGACAGAATTGAGGGGAGTAAGTTTCATTGAGAAACTTAGTAAGGCTAACACTTGGTTTCTTAAGGTAATGTGATCCTCATTAAAACCTGCATCCAAAGATACTACAACACAAAAACCACAATGCATATATACAAGATATAGCAACCAAATGCAGCAGCCAAACACAAACAACAAACACATGAAATGTGGCAGCAGCATATACCATAGGTTAGTCCATAAAACATGTAATAAACTTAACCAAATCACTATGGCAGCCCTCCTCAAGCTAAAGCTTGGTCATAGGAGGATTTTAACACTAGTTAGCACTAACTTTTGGGCTCTAGAAACCCAGAAATTCGCTACCATCACTGTGCACTTCACACTAGGTCACAAAACCTTCAATGAGTGCACTCCCCTCACTAAGCTTGGTTCATCAAGCTCATGGCTCTCTTCCAAGCCTAGCCCTAGCTCCATGGTTGCTTGAAAATGCAGAAAACAACCCATGAGAGCAAGAAAACCCTTACCTTGATGGGTATGCTGAAATTGGAGCTTGATCCTAGGTGCACTCAAGCAATAGCACCAAATAGCTCCCAATTGTGCTTCCTTGACTTCAATTGCAAGTAGTTTTGAGTTTGAAGGTATGGTGGCTATGGAGGAAGTGTGGAGGAGAGGGCTGGCTTTCTTTTTGCTAGTGGAGGCCAAAATTTAGAGAGCAAAGGTGGTCTTGACTACTTAAATAGTCAAAAGTACACTAAACACACTTAAGTAGCCTTAACCTTGTCTTATGTCATTTTCCTTGCTACAAGACTATGGTTTCTTAGTCTTAATCTCTTGCCCCACATTTGACCATCCTCATCTTCCTTTAGCAGCCCTCCTTATGTGGGATAACCCCACAAAACTTCCATTTGACTTAAGTCATAGACATACACATCTTAAGGCCTACATTAGAACACTTAGGTCCTTATTGCCTTTTTGTGTTTTCTTTGTCCTTTGCTTTCTTCCATAAGCAATTTGGTCTTCCAATAGCACTTTCATACCATTCATATCCTTCCCATAACTCTCCAAATCTCTTTTGTGAAAGTTTTGCAATTGAG
Organism: Aquilaria sinensis; assembly: GCA_005392925.1. Taxonomy (NCBI): domain Eukaryota; kingdom Viridiplantae; phylum Streptophyta; class Magnoliopsida; order Malvales; family Thymelaeaceae; genus Aquilaria; species Aquilaria sinensis. Next base: position 37,067 of record SMDT01000531.1, read on the forward strand.
TACCCAAATTTTCAAAATCTTACAAAAAAGTCCATAGGTTGCTTGACAAACAAGCAATCCTTAAGGCTTTTCTTGGGGACCAAGTTACCAACATGGAACACTTTTAAGGAGGTGTTGATCATACCTTTTACTCCCCACACTACAATCACTATGGTGAGAATTACACAATATAATGGTTTTTAGCCATTATGACACACTTGTAATTCTCCCATTTTGTGAGGTGGTAACAGTATTGGTGCACTAGTCAATCTTTTTTTCAACTCCATCTAAGCTTCCTCACACTTCAGTGTCCATTTAAACTTTTGAGTTTTCTTGGTCAAGGCCATTAACGGTGTAGCTATCACAGAGAATTTCTCTATGAATTGCATGTAGCAGCCTGCCAAGCCCAAGAAACTCCTAACCTCTGTAACTATAGTTGGTCTCTCCCACTCAACTACCGCCTAAACTTTTTCAAGACCAACTAACAAACCCTCAGCACTAATGATATGTCCTAAAAATTAAATCCTTAAGGACCAAAACTCATACTTGGACAACTTTTGCATAGTACTGATTATCCTTCAGCACATGCAAAATTGTCTTAAGGTGCTCCTTGTGTTTTGGAGAAGACTATGAGCACACCAAAATGTCAACGATGAAAACTTCAATAAATTGATCCAAAAATGGTCTAAAAATTTGATTTATAGCTTTCATGAACACTGTTGGTGATGCTCTAACACATCTTCGATGTAGGACATGTTGAACCTTTGGTAGAACTTCACTTGAATCGTATCAACATCCCTTGGAGAATAAGGGCTAAGAGTATGTAAGGGGATAAGTTGTTTCTAGGGTAAGGATCTCCAACGCCCAAGATAGTATGTGAGGGAAGAAGTTGTTAAGAGTATAGAATAGCGGCAGAGGGTGTTTCTTGTGTGTATTACTTGGGAGGCTCCTCGAGTATTTATAGGAGGCCTGGAGGAGAAGGCCGTGATCCCCAATATGAGCATATCAGGACATGTGATCAGCCAGAATCTATCATGACGCTCACCTCAGTATTTAGTCAAGGCCATTAATAATAAAGCTAAATGCAAGATTAATGCATCATGGCTAGAGAGATTTAAGGGAACAAGTGGGTAACATCACATATAGGCTTACCTGAGGCTTATCGGGCATGTGTTGCACATGTTGATGGCCGAAGTGCCTATCATCTCTCCAAATCCACAACCTCAGGTAAAGCACCACCCTCGGAAGGAACGCCACCAACTTCGGGAAAAAAGGATGTCTAGCCCTTCTCACATCCAATCTCGGTAATTCCTCATCCTTGGGGACGACAGTGCGAACCTCGATAAGATGACCGAGCCGTCCTTGGTAGAAGAGGACATCCTAGAGATGGACCACCCTCGGCGAGGATATTCTTGGGACACTGAAGCAACCTCGGGAGATAGACCTCCTGCTCCAAAGAGGTCTCCTCTACCAAAGGGACCTTGGGGGTACGGCAGAAGCCATTAAGGAGCCTCTGACACATCCCCAACATGCCGCCTCCAAACACATTCTGACACGCCGCCTGCAGAGATGCTCTGACACGCCACCCTCGCGCGGCCTAGGCTCTTGGCGAGGCGGCCTATGGTCGGCTAGATGCCCCCTTCTCCCTGAGGATGTGGATCGTATCCAACCCAACACGTGTCATAATCTGGGCTTGCCACGTCAAGCGGACTACTACTGTTTAGCCCTCTATAAATACTCGGTAACCACTCCAAGTACAGGGATTGGACACCAGAGAGGAAACCCCTTTATTCTTCACTTTTCCTCTACCTCCGGAACACTGACTTGGGCGTCGAAGGTGCGCCCCCGGAAAAAGGCTCCGGGGACCTCCTAACCTCTATTTTCTGAATGTTTCAGGCAGACTCTCCTGGGAAACCTCCCCTTCAAGCGCTCTTCCTCACTAAAAGTCCATCTCGCTTTCACTATGTCACACAACGAGGATGTTACAGGGCATCATTTGGTGCAGTCTGTCGGAACCCATGACCACATCACCATCATTGAAACCCGGCGTGCCAAGGACAAGGGACTTCCGAAGTCCCCGTCCGCGCCAGAAGTTCAACCAGCAGCCGAACAAATTGCAGCAAAGACTTCTTTGCCTGAGGATGAGTGCCCCCTGACTATCACCATGGGCTTCCTGCGTGAGTTCCAATGCTCCGTTGTGGCTGAAATGACACAGCAACTAGACCGAAGATGGCCACAGCCAACTCCAGGTTGGAGGCTAGCTTCACCAGTGCCTCACCAGGAGAAGAGTCCCAGATCAACTCATAGGAGTTCGGGATGTGGAGATCAACGCAATAAGTCCTCGACATAAAACATACCCCTCAGGACGCTACCCATAGGAGAAACAGGGTCAAAACAACTCAGAACTCCCTGCCGAAGGAGCTCTTCGCCTAAAGAAAAGTCATTATCTCCTCGGCGCCGAAGTCACTCCCCGAAAAGGAGACGACAATCCCCATTCCAGAGGCCTATAAATAGCAGGAAGAGGAGCCCAGTGCCACACTTCTCATGGAAAAAATCTTAAAGAGACTAGAAAGAGTGAAGAGGCAGGTAGCTCGGAAGCCCGTTTGGGCTAGGCTATCCAAAACTTTCAATGGAGATGAATCACCGTTCACTCGAGCGGTGGTCAAAGCACCCATGCCGAGTAACTTTCGGGTACCTCGGTTGGAGACCTACGATGGCCGAACTGACCCCCAGGCTCATCTGACCAAATACAAGTGCAGCATGGTGTTACATGTTGCTGATGATGCCACCTTGTGCAAATGTTTTGAGGTCATCGTTGCCGGACCAACAACAGCATGGTATAACTCATTGGCTCCTGGAACCATCATGGAGTTCCAAGAGTTATCTACTGCCTTCACGCAGCAGTTCATCGGAAGCTAGCCAACAGTGAAGATGCCAGTCCAAATGTTCGACATAGCACAGAGAAATGGAGAAACTATTCGTGACTATGTCGAAAGGTTCAACGGGGAAGCCTTAAGTGTTCCAGAATTCAGACTAGAAGTACATATCTTGGCCATGACACGAGGACTTCGGAGAGACTCTCAGTTGTTCTATGAGTTTTCCAAGGATTGCCCCGACACGCTTGGAAAATTTTACTGAAGGGCCAAACAGCGTATGACTGCTGAAGAACTGAGAATGGGCGGCCCAAAACCTAACCACATTCACGCCGAGGGGACAAGTCAGCAAACTCGCTACCCAATTGAATCGGGGGGATGACCTCGGAAACCTAAGGGAAGGAAGCCGCTGACTTTCACTCCTCTGAACACCACAAGGACGAACATCCTTATGGCGATGGAAAGGCAAGGAACCCAGATTCAACGATCGAAGGCCATGACCTCGGACAACAAAAAGAACATGAAAAATTTCTGCCCATTCCATCGGGACCATGGGCACGATACCGAGGACTACTTCTAGCTGAGGAAGTACATTGAATCCCTAATAAAGCAAAGACAACTATGATGTTACTTACGGATGCCCTCCCCAAAGGGAAGAAGAGAAAAGGAGGGGAAAGGAGATGACGAGGAGTATGACTCCAACAGGCGTCGGAACCAAAGTCCAAAAAGGCGTCCGCCACCCCCGGCAAGAGTGATACAAATGATCACAACAGGACTGCCGTCGGCAGAAAGGAAAAGAAAAGCCAGGGAGATTTCGGTGGTGGAATATGGGAACCCATCAAAAAAGCTTGTTCGGAGAGATAGGTCCACCGTCATATTTCCCCATGATGATCCACTGCTGGTTATGGCAAGGATAAGAAATTGGAACGTCAAAAGAGTATTACTTGATGATGGTTCGAACGCAGACGTCCTATTCTCACACCTGCTATCTAGTTTGGGTATCAAGGGGCGACCTCAAGACCGTCACTTCTCCTACCTTTGGAGTAGGACCATCCGAACTCCCCGTCCTTGGCTGGATCGATCTCCCCTTGATGCTAAGTGGAACTTCTGTGAACAACAAGGATGAGCCTCCACATCCCTTCCTCATACAACGCCATTCTTGGAAGGCAAACGCAAGGGAACCTCCACATCCGCTCGGATGTGAAGTACCTGACTGTCACCCTCGCCATGAAGGATGGAGATGCTGAGATTTTCATCGACCAGGGGAAGGTGAGGAAAGTGTTCGTTAAGGCGAGGAAAGCCCCAGTGATGAACTGCGCGCAGACTACGAAAATAAAGGACTTGCCTGTGGAAGAGTTGAAAGGAACAGAAGATCCTGAAAAAATAGAAGATAGAGCTTGCCCCAGGCCGAAATTGACACGGCCATCCCTGGCCCCTGCCCAGGACACCTGTGAGAACTTGGTCTCACGGTGGATTGCAATTGGTACTCATTGATATGTGCGCGGATTAAATCCATGTCACTAGTTGATTATCCTAGAATATGCATGCTCTTTATGCTTTGACGGGTTATTTAAAACTATAAAATGCTAATGTGGCCAAAATTTTTCATACAAAACAAGTAGAGTAGTCAATGCATACAAATCAACCTTTATATCAGTTAACTACACATAGCAACATGTGTGAGCATTCATACATATAGTAGCTAATGCCCCCGCCCAGAAAGCAATCCTCGACTCCATCACTCTTCATTTCATAACTAAGGAGGCAACTAGAGTACTATGTACACATACAAAATTCTCTACTGAGATCTTCTCATACTAACTCCCACCTTGGAGGTGAATCCCAGTGGCGAGCTTTAGAGATCCCTCTGGATCCAACTAGGTTCAGTTATGCCTGACTATGTCCAATGTGCACTAGGCTCTGTAACCAATGAGCAACTTAGTTAGTACTGTGCAAGACCAACAAGCATCCAAACAATAAGTACTAGAATCATCAAAACACAGGTATTCTACCTGTGCACCAAAAATTACTACCAGAGTAACCCTCAACGGTCACTCGGCCCAACTCCTTCTGTATCTGCACAACAAAACAGTAAGGGTGAGAATCCAAGATTCTCAGTAAGGGGTAACCTGATGTACCAACAGTAAAACTATGGACAGATACAAAATAACTCATGCATACTCTCTGCTAGCTCTCGTAGTGTGAAGGACCTCTCATATATGTAAATATAGGGATACGCATGCTCGGATCCTGAAAGACCGCTCCTCACATAATTTTCTTATTTTCTCACGGGCATCACTTTGTGGCTCACAGGTCTAGCTCTCAACTTGTGCCTCGTAAGCCTTAGCTTACGCCTGACTTATTATATAACCTTTCCTTAACTTTTTTGTGCAGGGGGATTGTGGTGAGAACTATGTAACTAGGTTATTAAACCTCATAACCTCGGTGCATTTGAAGCCTCTCTTTACAACCCCATGATTTACAACACTGCCAGGTTGCCAAGGGTTCTAAAACTTACACCTCAAGCTCATGACACTTGGTTATATTCACTTGCAAGTTAGTTTCCCTGCTTACTCAACAAGTAACCTCAAAACTTTTCAAAACTCAAGGAAACTCTGACTTCTCGAGGGACTTCAAGAAGTCTCGAAGTACCCCTGGCATACTTGAGGGCGAAGGTTCCCAAAGGACCTCCTAGGGACTCACCTCAATCATCCTAGCAAAATGTGCGAAATTCTGCCTTTTAAAAATTACCCTGACTTTGATTCAAAACAACTTTAAATTTGGGGCATTTTAGATGTTTCAAAAGCTTGAAAGTGATAGTACTCCCTCTTAGCTTCGTGTGGAACCTTGAATCACCACAATCGGACACCCGAGCGAAAATTTATGCTAAAAACAAAATCGGGTCTCCAATGCTGCTTCGGCGACGCGGCGCCACAATTGTCGACATTCTGTGATCCTTTCTCCAATTGGCGACGCGTCGCCAATTATGGGTACCTCTTGCCGATGCATCGCCAATCTGTGAAACTGTAGAATTGGCATGCATTTTGCTGCTATGACCTTTGGCTACTTAGTACACATATCAAACATGCATAAAAAGCCACCAAACTTCACACACACATAGTTCAAGTTGCAAGGAACATAACCAACTATCACAATGTCATTAATGATGATCTATAACATCATCAAATCTTCCTCAAACCTCATAGTTCACCACAATTCAACCAAAACTCATACTGAATGCTATGGTTAATTTTAATCAATTTCTTGCAACAAACTCAAGCCACAAGCATTGTTCAAGCTTAAAAACATTACTCCCTTACCTCAACTCCAAGATACAAGCTAAAATCACTCCTCTTTTCAAGCAACCAAGTGTAAGAAATCCTCACCTAAGTTTCAATCAAAACCAAAGCACCAAACATCACAATCTTCCTCTCTAACCAAAAACCCAAGCCTCAATTCACTGAAATAACATAGAATTAACCAAGAACACAATGCTTACCACGTATCAAAAACTGGGGAGTAGAGAAATCATGCTTCCAAGCCTCCAAACCATGTTTTCTAGCTTGAAACAAGTTCCTCTTGGTTGGTATCCTTGGATGGCAACTCTAGGAATCAAGATCACTTGATTTCTAGCTTGAATTGAGAGAGAAATGAGTGCTTGAGAGGGGAAAACATGGTTATGGCAGCCATTAGCCACCTTTCCCTTCTTAAACCCTCACTCAACCCCTTAAGCCATCCAAGTTACAACCCTTAAACACATAAACCCCTAACTTTTAACACATGCTCATTTCTTGATTAATTCTTGTTATTGTTTCAAGTTTGAGTTAAGGTTAAACGTTAAGTTACAAAACTTAACTTAAAACACTCGGGACCCTGCCCGGTTACTCAAGATGCAAAATTACCATTTTGCCTCTGCTCCTCATCTAGTGCTTAAACCTCCTTGGAACTTAGTGAATTTTTGTAACTCTTTTATTCTAGCTTTGTAAACTTGAAATTAAAGTTCTAAACTTAATTTAGAACATTTTACCTATCTCGAGAGTGCTGACTACTAGGAGGTCCATAAAATTCTCCCCTCCTTTTGGAATTTGGTCCTCCAAATTCCGTTGCAACTCCGAAAAGACATCAGGATATCTTTTCAGCATATCCTATTCCGTCTCCCATGTAGCCTCTCTCTCACTAGGGTTAGACCAGAAGATCTTAACCATACGAATCCACTTAGTCCTTAAATTCTTGACTTGCCTATCAAGTACCTGAACGGGTTTCTCCTCGTAGGTCAAGTCTCCCTAAATGGGTATCACTGAAGGACTAATTACTTGTCCCAGTTCCACTGTGCATTTTCTAAGTAGACTCACGTGGAACATATTATGCACTTGGGACAAATTAGGTGGCAATGCCAACCGATAAGCAACTTTGCCTATCTTCTCCAATATCTCATATGGTCCAATATACCTAGGAGCCAACTTGCCCCTTTGCCCAAAATGGCTAACTCCTCTCATTGGAGACACTTTCAAAAGTACTTTGTCCCCAACTTCAAAACTCAAATCTCTTCTCCTCAAGTTTGTATACTTGGTTTGCTGATCATTGGCTGCCTTAATCCTTTGCTGGATTAACTTAATCTTAGCTGTGGTATCAGCTATGACCTCTGGACCAATGACTACCTTATCTGTAGAATCTGCCCAACAATGGGGGGTCATATATCTCCTTCCATATATAGCCTCATATAGTGCCATACCGATAACAGTTTGATGACTGTTATTGTAAGCAAACTCGATCAGCGGTAGGTGCTGATCCCAATCACCTTTAAAATCAATAGCACACATGCGTAGCATGTCCTTCAAAGTATGAATCACTCTCTCAGACTGGCCATCGGTATGAGGATGAAAAGCAGTACTAAGACTGACCTTGCTCCCCAATGCCTCCTGGAAAGCATTCCAGAACCTTAACGTGAATCGTGGATCTCTATCAGATATAATCTGATCTGGTATCTCATTGAGTCTCACTATCTCCTTGAGATACAACTGAGCCAACTTTTCCAAAGTATAGGAAATCTTAATAGGTATGAAGTGAGTTGACTTTGTTGGTCGGTCCACTACTACCCATATTGCATCATGTTGACTCCGGGTATTTGGTAACCCAACTAGGAAATCCATAGTAACAGATCGCCACTTCCTCACTGGTAAAGGTAGACTCTGAAGTGTACCCGCGGGTTTCTGATGTTCTACTTTCACCATTTGGCATGTTAAACACATTGCCACATGTTTCGCCACATCCCTCTTTAATCCCGGCCACCAGAAATGCATCTTCAAATCGTGATACATCTTACTAACACTAGGGTGAATACTCAATGTACTACTATGTGCCTCCTGTAGGACTTGCTGCCTAAGTCCCTCAACATTCGGTACATAGAGTCGATCACCATAGTGTAGTATTCCATCCCTGTATCTAAACTCCTTCTTTGCAGTACTAGACTTAGCTTCACCTGAAATCTTCTTCAGTAACGGATCCTTCATCTGAGCTTCTTTGACTCTGACTAACCAAGCTGCCTGAACTTCTAGAGTGTAGACTAGGGACTTCTCGCGGTTTTTCCATAACTCATGCAAAACTGAGAAACAATCCCCTGCTGTTCCTTCAGAGGAACTCGTAGCCTGATCCTTAGATAGGATCACTCCCGTGTACTTCCTGCTCAATGCGTCTGCTACTACATTCCCTTTTCCAGCACAATACTCGATTGAGCAATCATAATCCTTGATATTCTCAATCCATCGCCGTTTCCTTATGTTCAGATCTTTCTGAGTAAATAAATACTTAAAACTTTTATGATCAGTAAAGATCCGGAATGATCTTCCCATCAAATAATGCCTCCACAATTTCAATGCAAAGATTATTGCTGCTAGTTCAAGATCATGGACCGGGTAACTTAACTCGTTAGGTCTCAGTTGTCTCGAACCATATGCAATAACCTGACTATCCTGCATCAATACACAACCCAACCTAGAACCTGAAGCATCAGTATACACTGTAAAAGCCTTGTTCTGATCTGGTAAGACAAGTATTGGTGCATTAGTCAACTTTTCCTTCAACTTCATGTAAGCCTCCTAACATTTCTGTGTCCATTCAAATTTCTGAGTCTTCTTTGTCAAGGCTATCAAAGGTGTAGCTATCACAAAGAATTTCCCTATGAATCGCCTATAGTAGCCTGCCAAGCCCAAGAAACTTCAAACTTCTGTAACTGTTGTTGGCCTCTTCCACTCAACTACTGCCTGAACTTTTTCAGGGTCAACTGACAACCCTTGAGCACTAATAATATGGCCCAGAAATTGAATCCTTTTGGACCAAAACTCACACTTAGACAACTTTACATAGTATTGATTATCCTTCAGCACTTGCAAAACTACCCTAAGGTGCTCCTCATGCTCTGCCGCAGACTATGAATATATCAGAATGTCGTCAATGAAAACCTCAACAAACTGATCTAAAAATGGCTTAAAGATCCGATTCATTGCTTCCATGAACACCGCTAGAGCATTCGTTACACCGAAAGGCATAACTATATACTCATAGTGTCCATACCTCATCCTGAAGGTAGTTTTCGGGATATCTTCCTCCTTAACTCTAATCTGAAAATATCCAGAATGGAGGTCAATCCTAGAAAACACCCTCGCTCCTCTGAGTCTGTCAAATAGATTATCGATCTTAGGAAGCGGATACTTATTCTTGATTGTCACTACATTCAACTTTCTATAGTCGATGCACAATCTAAAAGTTCCATCCTTTTTCTTTACAAACAACACCGGGGCTCCCCACGATGACACACTAGGCCTTATAAAGCCCTTCTCTAGCAGTTCTTCTAACTGCTTCTTTAACTCATCCATCTCAGGAGCTGACATCCTATAAGGTGGAACCGAAATAGGTTCAACCCCTGTCTGGAGACGAACGGTAAACTCAGTCTCTCTCTTGGGTGGTAACCCAGGTAACTCTACTGCAAACACCTCAGGAAACTGATTGGCTACCAGAATCTTTTTAAGTTCCTCCTCTATGGGCACCCCATTCAATGAGTAATACTCTTCCTCCATAACTACGGGGATGGTATCCATAAGTCAAAGGTGCAAACTCTTAGCACTAGATGCTAAACCTCCTGTGCAAGTCACTCTAGCTCCCAGAGCATCGGTTATGTTGACTGAGTAATTCGCACAGTTAATTTGCGCCTTATGTTTACTTAGCCAATCCATTCCCAGCACTAGGTCATAGACCTCAGTTCTATTACCCACAACTCACAGCAGAAATCATGGTCCCCTAACTGCAAGGGATACCTAGTAACCACTTCATTGGTTATAATAAAACCTCTCCCTGCAATCCTGATGAGTCTCAACTCATCTGAGATTTCTCGCTGCAATTTATACTTATCTACCAAGGCAGAAGATATCACTGAAAGTGTAGCTCCTGTATCAAAAAGCACTCTAACACTACCATTCTGAAAGGTAAACATACCTTGAACGGCAGCTGGCTCTCTGGTGATCTGACTCGCCAGGGTGAATACCCTCGGCGGAACTACTACTGCGGCAACACCAGGTCGGTTTCCTATGGCAAGTGGTACAGGGGGTAAGTTCCTGGGTGGACCCTGCATTGGTCGATCCCTAGGGCATTCTCTTGCCCAATATCCTCTCTGGCCACAGATATTATAGATATCTGTCCCCGCAGTGCATGGTTTCCCAACATGAAACCGTTTGCATCTAGGACACATCCTAGACTTAATCTTCTTGGATGGACCTTGGTTCTCAACCATTGGTCTCTTTCCAGCACTCTTTCCTTGGTTGGATGACCCAACCTCCATCTTTTTGGTCGAAGCTCTAGAGTCATCAAACTCCCTCTCTAAGGTCAATGCCTTCTGAACAACCGGGGATAGTTCTTAACATCGACTGTCGCCATGTACCTTCTGAGCACTAGTTTCAAACCTTGACAAACCTTCAACTCATCATTACCCCCCATGTAAGGAGCATAGCGAATAAGTGAGTTAAAGCGCTACTCATATTCTCTTACAGACATATCTCCCTACACTAAGTTCTCAAATTGAACCCTTCTCTGATCCTGTGCAGTTTCACTGACATACTCAAGTCTGAACTTCTTCCCAAAGTTAGACCACTTAAGCCCCTTCTGTTTATGCTCTGGTCTGGTACCATTACTTTCCCTAAGCATTTCCATAACATCATCAGACCATAAGCTAGCCCTTCCTCTCAGAAAGAAAGGCACCAAAATCATCCTCTGCTCAGACTCGTAGCCTCGACAGGAGAACAACCTGTTCATCCTGGATAACCAGCCCTCTACTCTATCGGGATCACCTGTCCCATCAAAGCTAGGTGGATCAACGGCCTTAAATTTCTCCAATAGCTTCATTTGATGTGGAGTATCTCCCCTCATTGGGGCCTCCATCACCTCTGGTCCCACTACCTCTTCATGAACTTGATTTCTTTGTTCATGAGCTCTAGGCATCTGTTATGGTTCAGCATGCCTCTCCTGACCCTAATATGGATCATTTCCTTCCTGGACCTCTTCTCTGTCCTCATAATCTCTGAACATCTTAGTCATAATCGTAGTCATGTTCTGTGCCGTCAAAGTCATGGTCTCAGTTAACCCCTGTAATACTCTGGACATATCATCCAGCCTTGCCAATACTGGGTCACTAGAACCTTCTCCAGGTTCCCTAGTTCCCCTTACACCTCCTGACCTAGTGTCAACCATAGCAACCTGCAACCAAAGCCAGACAATATTCCCCCAGATGTTGGTCAGTACTAACTTTCCCAGCACATGGACATCCAACCTATGGAATGAAAACCTTAGGCTCTGATTCCAAAAATTGACACGGCCGTCCCTAGCCCCTGCCCAAGACACCTATGAGAACTTGGTCTCACGGCGGATTGCAGTTGGTACTCATTGATATGTGCGCGGATTAAATCCATGTCACTAGTTGATTATCCTAGAATATGCAATATGCATGCTCTTTATGCTTTGACGGGTTAGTTAAAACCATAAAATGTTAATGTGGCTACAATTTTTCATATAAAACAAGTACAGCAGTCAAAGCATACAAATCAACCTTTATATGACTTAACTACACATAGCAACATGCGTGAACATTCATACATATAGTAGCTAATGCCCCCGCCCAGAAAGCAATCCTCAAGTCCATGACTCTTCATTTCATAACTAAGGAGGCAACCAGAGTACTATGTACACATACAAAATTCTCTACTGTGATCTTCTCATACTAACTCCCACCTTGGATGTGAATCCCAGCGATGAGCTTTAGAGATCCTTCTAGATCCAACTAGGTCCAGTTATGCCTGACTATGTCCAATGTGCACTAGGCTCTGTAACCAATGAGCAACTTAGTTAATACTATGCAAGACCAACAAGCATCCAAACAATAAGTACTAGAATCATCAAAACTCAGGTATTCTACCTGTGCACCAAAACTTACTACTAGAGTAACCCTCAACGGTCACTCAGCCCAACACCTTCTGTATCTGCACAACAAAATAGTAAGGCTGAGAATCCAATATTCTCAGTAAGGGGTAACCTCATGTACCAACAGCAAAACTGTGGATAGATACGAAATAACTCATGCATACTCTCTGCTAGCTCTCGCAGTGTAAGGGACCTCTCATATATGTAAATATATGGATATGCATGCTCGGATCCCGAAGGACCGCTCCTCACAAATTTTCTTACTTTCTCACAGGTGTCACTCTATGGCTCACAAGTCTAGCTCTCAACTTGTGCCTCGTAAGCCTTAGCTTACGCCTGACTTATTATATAACCTCTCCTTAACTTTGTTGTGCAGGGGAATTGTGGTGAGAACTATGTAACTAGGTTATTAAACCTCATAACCTTGGTGCATTTGAAGCCTCTCCTTACAACCCCGTGATGTCCAACACTGCCAGGTTGCCAAGGGTTCTAAAACTTACACCTCAAGCTCATGACACTTGCTTATATTCACTTGCAACTTAGTTTCCCTGCTTACTCAACAAGTAACCTCAAAACTTTTCAAAACTCAAGGAAACTGCCACATCCCAAGGGACTTCAGGAAGTCTGAAAGTACCCCTGGCATACTTGAGGGCCAAGGTACCCAAAGGACCTCCTAGGGACTCACCTCAATCATCCTAGCAAAATGTGCAAAATTCTTCCTTTCAAAAATTCCCCAAACTTTGATTCAAAAAAACTTTAAATCTGGGGCATTTTAGATGTTTCTAAAGCTTGGAAGTGATAGTACTCCTTCTTAGCTTCATGTGGAACTTTGAATCACCTCAATCGGACACCCAAGCGAAAATTTATACTAAAAACAAAATCGGGTCTCCAATGTTGTCTTGGCAACGCATCGCCACAGTTCTCGACGTTCTGTGATCCTTTTTCCAATTGGCGACGCATCGCCAATTATGGGTACCTCTTGGCGATGCGTCGCTAATCTGCGAAACTGCAGAATTGGCACGCATTTTGCTGCTATGACCTTTGGCTACTTAGTACACATATCAAACATGCATAAAAAGCCACCAAACTTCACAGACACATAGTTCAAGTTGCAAGGAACATAACCAACTATCACAATGCCATTAATGATGCTCTATAACATCATCAAATCTTCTTCAAACCTCATAGTTCACCACAATTCAACCAAAACTCATACTCAATGCTATGGCTAATTTCAATCAATTTCTTGAAACAAATTGAAGCCACAAGCATTGTTCAAGCTTAAAAACACTACTCCCTTACCTCAACTCAAAGATACAAGCTAGAATCACTCCTCTTTTCAAGCAACCAAGTGCAAGAAATCCTCACCTAAGTTCCAATCAAAACCAAAGCACCAAACATCACAATCTTCCTCTTTAACCAAAACCCAACCCTCAATTCACTGAAATAACATAGAATTAACCAAGAACACAATGCTTACCACGTATCAAAAACTGGGGAGTAGAGAAATCATGCTTCCAAGCCTCCAAACCATGTTTTCTAGCTTGAAACAAGTTCCTCTTGGTTGGTATCCTTGGATGGCAACTCTAGGAATCAAGATCACTTGATTTCTAGCTTGAATTGAGAGAGAAATGAGTGCTTGAGAGGGGAAAACGTGGTTATGGAAGCCATTAGCCACCTTTCCCTTATTAAACCCTCACTCAACCCCTTAAGCCATCCAAGTTACAACCCTTAAACACATAAACCCCCAACTTTTAACGCATGCTCATTTCTTGATTAATTCTTGTTATTGTTTCAAGTTTGAGTTAAGGTTAAAGGTTAAGTTACAAAACTTAACTTAAAACACTTGGGACCCCGCCCGGTTACTCAAGATGCAAAATTACCATTTTGTCCCTGCTCCTTATCTAGTGCTTAAACCTCATTGGAACTTAGTGAATTTTTGTAACTCCTTTATTCTAGCTTTGTAAACTTGAAATTATAGTTCTAAAATTAATTTAGAACATTTTACCTCTCTCGGGAGTGCTGACTACTAGGAGGTATATAACAGAAATACCAGAATAGGGAAAAAATTGCCCAAAGTTGACAAGGAAAAACTTGTATCTTTCCTACGAATAAATAAAGATCTGTTTGCCTACTCGCCGAAATACATGCCTGGGGTAGACCCTCACATAATATAGCATAGCCTTAAAGTGAGCCCAGAGGCAAAGCCTATGCGCCAAAAAAAGCGAAGCCTCTCGGCACACAAAAACAACTTCGTTAAAACCGAAGTCCAGCACTTGATAGATGCGGGTGTAATTAGGGAGGTCAAATACCCCGAGTGGCTAAGTAATGTGGTTATTGCCACAAAAGAGGGGAGCAACAAGCTCCGAACGTGCATCGAGTTCCGAAACTTAAATGATGCTTGCCCTAAAAATTCGTATCCTCTCTTGCTGATGGCGTCGGGTTAGCCATCGTTTGTGTCCCCGCAGTGGCTCCACGACGGGGGTGACAGGGAGCTCCTGTGGAATGTCGTATGTGGCCGTTCGATGGAGGATAGCGGGGGCTGTGAAGGATTTCTGATGCTGGAGAGAGCCTGAAAATGGGACGCCCCCAGGTAGTCCAGCCTGAAACATACAGAAAACAGGGGTTAGGAGGTCCCCGGAGTGGTTTTCCGGGGAGGAGCCTCCGACGCCCAAGTCAGCGCCTCTAAATGACAAGGAGTAAGCACAAAATAGATTTGCCAGGAGTATTTCTCTAGTATGCACAGAAGGGGAAGAATCTCGCCGGAGGCACTTTTCTGGCATGTTTAGAGAGAAAAGAGAAGGCTAGAACTCTGGAGCCCTACCAAAGGTTTCATGTCCCCCCTTTCTCAAGAGCCTTTCCTGCTGTAAATAGGGAAAACGAGCCCCTTTGATTGTGACACGTGTATGGACGGATGCCATCCGTACCTCTAAGCAGAAAGAGGGGCCAGCTGTATGCAGGCTTTCTTGGGCAGTGATTTGTCGCGAATCGTGTCTCAGTGTGCCAGAGCACGGACTACAGTGGCCTGTCAGAATGCTTGAGGTCAACATCTAGTGCGTACGGGCGAACATGTCAGAGACTTCTTTGCGTCGCCCATCGCTCCTCCGAGGTCCCTTCGGCCGACATTACTTTTCAGGGGGACGAACAGGGACCTCTCCCCGGGGTGATACCGTCTCTCCGGGGTTACCCACTCTTCTGAAGTCGTTTCGTTCATCCTCTGATGGAGAGGCGATTTGGAAATTTTTCGAGGTCGGTACGATGGGGCTTCTGCGGTCATATATGTCAGGCGTGTGGCCCCCTCTTTCGAAGTCAGTGGTCAGGGCGATAGCACTTCGGCAATCATATGCCCTCCTTCAGAAAGCTGAAGTGTGACTTCGGCTTGTAGCCCTTTCAGGAGCACTTTTAGAGGATCCATCTTATATCATTTGCAAGGAAGGTACTTCGCCATTTTAAGGGCGTAGTTTGCTCGGGCGGATGTCGCATACCTGTCTTTCGGTGTCGTCGAGATTTCCAATCTTGTCTTTTCTGTCTCAGATCAGTGGACTGTCATGCCTTGAAACTGGGTGTGTCAATCTGGGGATGCACCCAAATCTTTGGGATGTCAGAAAACATGCCTTAGTTTCTCGTGATGGTCGACACGTGGCAAGCGTCAATTGGTGTGGCACGCCTTTTTTGCGCGGGAAGAGTAATCACGGTGACGTTTCACTCCCACGTAGCAGTTATGACGCCTTTTCAATTGCCCTTCCCTGCTCTATCTAAGCTTCCCCTTGCCTTTCTTTTCATTTGTTTTTTCTTCACTCTCACTCTTGCTCTCGTTTTCTCTCGCCTTTTCCATCTCTTTCAGCGACGGTCTGCCCGGCGGAGCAATTTCCGGTGATTATTTACGATGGCATCCAGGAACCCTGATTTCGGCAAGGCTTTTCGTGAGTGCCTTCCTCGGGAATTGTTTGACTTCTGCTAACTCTTCAGCCTCTCGAAGTCGTATTTTTTCGATTTTTGCTGACGTTTTCCTTTCTTCCCAGAAGCTCCTTTTTTGGCTAACCATTTTTGGACTCACATTTTCAGCTTCAGTGCCCCTTTTTTGGACTCATACTGATGCTTTTCCCCCTTTTTTTAGAGATGGCTGACGATTCTGCCGCCTACTACAAGAGTCTTTTCCTTGGTCAGGTAGAGAAGGGAGAACAAGCAAAGAAAAGTGGCTCCAAAAGACGTAAGTCTACTGAGAGCGGACCGTCTTCGGCCAAGAAGTCAAAGAAGAGAGCCCTTACTCCACCTTTGGAAGATGTGGTGGAGGTCGATGAAGTTATTGCTACTTCTACCAAGGTTGATATCTCAACCGATGCGATAGCCACTTCGACCGACGTGATTGCAACCTTCGCCATAGTTGATGTCACTCCGATATCCACCAGGGTTGCTGCCCCCTCCGAAGTCGCTGCAACATCTTCTCAGGTTGTTACTACTGCAGCCGAGGTGCCCACCGGAGTAGTCACCCTTTTCACTCCGTCGAGTCCTACCTCGTCAGTGGAGCTTTTAGGCTCTTTGCCCGAGAGTCCTACTGTTGAAAAGCTGGAGAGATGTCACAAGGACAAAGGCAAGCACATTCCGGCTTTTGTGGAGGAGGCTACCGGGGTTGTGCCAGGTTTGTGTCCGATTCTTTTTTGACACCTCCTCCCTCATAACTTGTGCTTTCAGGGAGCCCTTCCTGACTTGCGCCCCTCCATTTTACATAAGACCGAGTGGCCCCAGTATGGATGGTTGACCATGCCCGAACACGGGCTCTCCGGGACTCCCTTCTCCCGAAAGACAAGGTTCCGAGAGAGCCATTTTGGTCTTTCACGGAGGACATGAACTTGTTCTCCAGGGATTGTCAAGAGATGGGCCCCCAGATGGCGAGGGGTGTTCTTACCGAGGCTTCTTCTAAGGTAGTTGCCGAGGAGTATGCTTCTGTGGATATCCTCGCCGCTAGAGTTTCTGAGAGCGCCGCTCAGGTGATCTTTTTGGCCTCATCTTTTTTGCCCAAGTTTTTTGCCTTTCTTATACTGCTTTTACTGAGGATTTTTCTCCTTCTTCTTCGTAGCTTTTGGGGTACAGTGAGCACCTCCGAGTTTGGGCAGCCGAGCAGTCTTCTGCCCGAGCTAGGGATGAAAGTGACTAGAGAAGGCCATGCTCTTCTATATTAACTCGGACATAGCTAATGTCGAGTTGAGGCGCATAGCCAGGGAGGAGGTGGTCCAGCTCCAGGATGAGTTCCTGATAGGCCAATCGGACCTCCTGAAGAACTTTTCCCGCAAAATGTGGGACCTTGGCGAGGAGGCTGTGCTCTTGACTTCGGCCAATGAGGCCATTCAGAAGGAGAAAGAAGAGGAAGCTGCCATTCTGAAGAGAACTCTTGCCGAAAAAGCGGCTCTTCAAGCCAGGGTTTAATTTCTGAGGAGGAGTGTGGCGAAAAGGAGGAACGCGAAGGGATTGGTGTGGAGGATTGTTGATCTTAAGGAGGAGATCCTGGGTTTCAAGAAGAAGGTTGCTGGTCTTGAGAATTAGGCGGACTTGATAGACGTAGAAAGGGACAAAGCCGTCCAAATGTCGAAGGTGTCCTTTCAGGACGGCTTCTGTCTAGCTCGTCATCAATTTCTGCAACGATACCCGGACCTTGAGACCTCCTTTCTTGCGGCCTTGGATATTCCCGAGGGTCCTCGGTGGACTTGGTCGAAAGCTGATCACCTCAACCTGCCACCTGTTCCTCTACTTGCGCCGAAGGCGACGGCTAGAGACACGGGAGCCGGAACTTCTCGCGTCGCTGGGGATCCTTAGACATCCTAGGGTTTTTCATTTTCGTGCTTCTCTTGTACTCCTCTTGTACCAAAGACCTTCTTTAATGGATTCTTCTTCATTTCTTCACTTTGAGCAATTTTTTGTTTTCCAGTTGCCCTGGCTACTTTCGGCTAGGGGATTTCGGGAAACCATTCCCTGGCCTTTCTGCTGGCCGATCTCATTTTCTCGGCTATCAAAGACTTTTCAGGCGAACACTAGATTGCCTTTGATGGACGCCGTGCCGTCCTTCTCATGCGTGCTTCAGCCTTGTTCGGCGGGTAACCTGTGCAGGAGAAAAGAGAAATTTCTCTAAGTACCGCCTGTTTACCTAAAAATTCTAAGTATAGAACGAAATTCTAAGTATAGAACTCTTCTAAGATATTTCTCAATTTTCTCCCTTTGATGCTGCCAAGCTGATAATGCTCTCTTTAGGACCTTGCCCTGAATCAAGCGAGGTCCTTTTTCTTGGTGGCCGAAGTTCTCCCCTGAGATAGTCCTCGGGGTTCTGTTTTGGCCCTTCGGAGAATGAGATCTCCTTTTGGCGTTCAGCGCACTTTTGCGCCTACGGCCACCTTTTACGGAGAAAAACATTTCTCCAGAGCTCGTTCACGCTTCAGGGAGTGGCTCGAGTTTGGTTCCCCATTTCGAGGCTATTTCTTTCTTCGCCGAGCATTCCTCCCGAGCTTGTTCTCTTTTTGGTGGTCGATTTCAGTCGTTAAACCGGGAAACGAGGTCCTCTTTCTTAGCGGCCGAAGTTCTCCTCTGAGGTAGTTCTCGAGGTTCGGTTTTTGGCCTTTCGGAGAACGAGATCTGCTTTTGGCGTTTGGCGCAATTTTGCGCCCACGGCCGCCTTTTTCGGAGAAGGCACCTCTCCTGAGCTCGTTCATGCTCCAGGGAGTGGCTCGAGCTCGTTCCCCTAATTCGAGGATATAGAATCTTTTGCCAAGCATTCCTTCCGAGCTCGTTCTTCTTTCGGTGTTTGGCTAATCGGTCGAGTTCAGTTGTCAAACCGAGGTTATTTCCTCTTTCCGCCGAATCACTCGCGCTTCACTTGGTAGCTGTATTGCTCCAAGTGGGCACTGGTCTTTGTAGGCGAGTAAGGAAGGTTTTTTTCTCCTTGGTTTTTCGGGACGTTTGTCTGATAATTCCCAATTTTATCAAGGAATTTTCTCGGCCATTCTGGGTCTTTTCCCCTCTGCTTCTCCCAACCTTTCCATAGTCCCTTGTGCATACTTCTATTCGGGGGCTCCACTTCGGGGTTTCCACTTGCTTGTTGCCTTAGAACTAAGCTGGTGAACCGAAATGTCATTTCACTCCGAAGTTTAATGGCGAACTTTTTGGCCTCCTTTGTCTAAAGACTGAAGCCGTTATGCTGCCGGCAATAATATGCCATCTTCGTGCATCATGTTCCTTTAAGCAGGCTTTTGTATGCCTTTTGCCTGCTTGATCAGTAGGGGTTTTGTCTTGTCTCGCCAAACGAGGTGGTTTACTGTTTTCTCGTGGCATTTTTGCTTCAGGCGTTGTTGGTAGTGAACCGTATTTGTCGAGGGCTAAGGGCAGTCTCTCGGGGTTACCCACTCCGACGGGAATCTTTCGGGTATTTTATTCCGAAGACAGTCTTTCGGGTGCGGTGCATTTTTTCTTTTTGGCCATTCTCGTCCTTTTTGGACGCATTTGTTCGCACCTCTTTTTGTGCGTTGTTCTGCACCTCTTTCTGCCGATGCCTTTCTATAATGGGCCTAAGCTTCCCTTCCGACTTTGTTCCTCTTCAATCAAGGAAGACTATCCGGGACATTTTCTGTACTTTTGCCATTTCATCAGGATCTTTGGAAGATGCCTTTTTGTGGGGCATTTTTCCTTCCCTTGTCCCAGGTTTTTTGTTCCCAGCAATGCCGGGCTTGGGTGATTCAACACTTTGTTAACTGAACATGCTAGCTCAGGTGACTTCCCCATCCTCGGGCCTCCGAGGTACCGTTCCAGTGTCGCAGTGTTTTTGCGCCTGGGATCCCTTCGACCGGGAGTTCTTTCTTTTGGCTTTCGCCTATACTCGGTCTTCGTTGGATTTCCCTTTTTCTGTTTCTGGACTTTTGGCAATAGTATGCTGACGCCTGGGGTTATATTGCCCCTCTAGACTTGTGGGCAATGCAAGTGCCTTCGTATCGGAAAGAGGTCTATGTCAATGACATGATAGTCAAAAGCATGTTGCCTGGCAGCCATATCACAGATTTGGAGGAAACATTCCACCAACTTAGAGCATTCGGAGTTCGCCTGAATCTGGAAAAATGCATCTTCGGCGTAAGCTCAGGCAAGTTCCTTAGGTCTATGGTATCGGAAAGAGGTATCGATGCCAACCCGAAAAAAGTCAAAGCGTTACTCAAATTTTGAACTCCTGTCACAACAAAGGATGTGCAAAGGCTCACAAGGAGAATAACGTCCCTTAGCAGATTCATTTCCAGGTATGGGGATCACTACTGAGCATTCTTTAAGGTCCTCACCAAGGCAGCAAAAAATGGTGGCAATCTCAGAAACGATGAGCCTCTTTGGAACGAGGATTGCCAAAAGGCCTGGGAGGAGCTCAAAGTCTATCTAGCTCACCTGCCCACTCTTCGACAACCACGAGATGGAGAACCCCTTGTAGTATACCTCGTCATTACAGAAAAAGCATTGAGTTCGGTTCTTGTGAAGGAAGAGGGGGCGGAGCAATGGCCAGTGTACTACGTGAGCAAGTCCCTGCATGGCGCTGAAGTCAAGTATTCCATACTACAAAAGGCCATTTATGCCCTGGTGCTGGCAAGCAGGAGACTGCGTTCGTACTTTCAAGCTCACCCTATTATTATTGAAGTAGCCTACCTGTGGCAACGTCGGGTTTTCTGGAGTCGCCACCAATCCGTTTACCTAGGTCGATTGGTCACCTTAAAATTGGTCTGCGAGAGTTCGGGGATCGGGAGTACGGTTACGCTAAAACAGTATTGTTAAAGCGCCCAAAATTGGCACCTTAGTTGATTTTAATTTTGTTTTACTTTGCTTTTAAATAATTTTCAGTTAATTTAGAAATTTTAACTGAATCAGTTAAAATGTGGATTTTTAAGTTAATTTGTATAGAATTTTATACTTCCGAACCATGGACTCTGCCGAGTCATTTGGACACGGAAGATTTGGATTCCGAACCATGGACTCTGCCGAGTCATTTGGACACGGAATTTGATGAAATTTTAATCAATTTAATCCATATTGTAAATATGGATTTTTACCTTTTTATTTATTTAATTTTTAAAAAAAAGTCGATATTTTCCAAACCGTAGATCCTGCCGGATCATGCGGATATGGAAATTATTTAGAGTTAATTATTTAATTATTATTTTATGGAATTAATTATTAGTTTAACTTATAAGTCTTTTTTTATTAAATTTGTTAATGATTTAAAAAAAATCTTTCTTTTTTATATCTTATTATTCTTTTCTTTCTTTTCTTTTCTTTTCTTTGTCTTTTTGATTTTTATCTTTCTCTTATCTTTCTTT
Organism: Aquilaria sinensis; assembly: GCA_005392925.1. Lineage (NCBI taxonomy): Eukaryota > Viridiplantae > Streptophyta > Magnoliopsida > Malvales > Thymelaeaceae > Aquilaria > Aquilaria sinensis. The sequence continues at coordinate 58,710 of SMDT01000531.1, forward strand.
TTTTTTTTTCTTCTTATCTGATTTTTCTTGTTTAATGAAGGATATTTATTATTTAAAGAATTACTCAATTTATAAAAGAATTAAAAAAAAATAATTAATTTTTTTATTTAATAAGAAGTTAATTTAAAGGAATCAAAGAGTTTAAAAATAAAAATCTTTGATCATGGTACGGGGCGTTGTTACTCAGCCAGACCCTCTTCACCAGGTGAAGCAGCTCAAAAGCGGGCACGAGACAATTTCCAGCCAATATACCATGAACTAAAATTTTTTTTTTTTTGACTTAACAACATGGTTCAGATTTATTTTACATATATATTTTTTTATGGCTAATTTCTTTAAATGAAATGAGTTTAACCATAAAATAAAGAAAAAGAAAAATTAAATAACAATAAATAAAGTGGAGGTTTTCTTCTTTTTTTTTTTTTATTTAATACCAGGATTTTATTTACCAAAGAAAACAAAAGAGTTAAAAATAAAATCTTGATATTCATGTATTTGATTGATTTTTGTTGTTTGATAAAAGATAAACCAAAATTAATTATTCAAGAAAAGATTTATATAAAAAGTCTTGATATTTATACATATTTATTTTTAAGCTTATTTTTTAATTTGATAAAAGATGAACCAAGAAAGTAATTATTTAATCAAGGTTTTATTTATTTAATGAAGAAAACTAAAGATTTATATGTATATTTTTTTTAAAATAAAAGTAAAGTCTAAATATTTTATTTGATAAAAAGGTGAATCAAAAAGTAAACAAAACTTTATTTATTTAATGATGAAACCAAAAATTTATATGTATATTTCAAAAAGAAAAGTCTTAATATTTATTTGTTTTATTTTTTTTTATATAAAAAAATTAAGCAAAAATGATTATTTAATAAGGAAACTAAAAATTTATATGTATATTTTAAAAAAAAATAAAGGTAAAGTTTTGATATTTATATAATTTATTTTAAAAAAAGATTAAAGAAATCAAAGATTTATATGTATATAAAGAAAAGTTTTTTGATATTTATATGATTTTTTTTTTATGTTCTTTTTGTTTGTTAAAAGATTTTTTTTTTAATTTTCTAATTTATAAATACATCTAATTAATAAGTAAAGAGATTTAATTTTTTTATTATTACCTTTATTTGAAATCATTTGGATAAAATTTTATTTAATAAAGGAAACAAAAAGTTATATATTTTTATTATTTTGAAAGAAATAAGTAAAAACAAATAAGTAAAATATTAGCCCAAAAATTTTTTTTTACTCTTTTATTCTTTTTAATAAAGAAACTAAAAAGTTATATTTTATTATTTTGCTGGATAAAGAGATAAGTAAAAATATTAGTTCAAAGTTTTTATTTTTTATAATAAAGGAAAATTTATTTATATACTTTATTTAAAAAAATATTTTATATATTCTATTTAAAATATTTTCCAAGCCATGGATCCTGGCGGATCATTTGGACATGGAATTTAATTTTTATTAAATTTTATTAATTATTTAATTAATTATTAATTAAAAATCATTACTTTTAAAGATATATTTGAAAAAAATGATTTGTATTCATTTATTTATTTATTTATTTTTCATTATTTCATTATGTTTGTTTATTAAAAGGAAAAAAAGTTATGTCTCAAAATAATAAAAGATAGTTGGCTTTTTTTTTTTATTAGTGATTTTTATTAGCCTTTAAAAATTATTCACATAAAATTTCCTTTTTATTTTTTTAATCATCAAAAAAAAATTTAATAATAATAAAGTGGGGCTTTTTGGCCATCCACTTTAATAACACAATAATAATAAAAGTTAGCACAGTTAATATGGTTAGTTGTTAATAACAATAAAAAGAAAAGTTAGTAAAGTTAGATTAGTGTTGTTAATAACAATAAAAAAAAAAGTTAGTAAAGTTAGATTAGTTGTTAATAACAATAATAAAAAAAAAAGTTAGTAAAGTTAGATTAATTAGTTGTTAGTTGTTAGTTGTTAATAACAACAATAAAGAAAGGGTTAGTAATAAACAAATAATAAACAAACAAGTAAAATATTAAAAAGGTTAGTAATTAATTCTGTAAGAACAAAATAAAACGTTAGTGACCAAATTGAAAGAAATTGAAAAGATGAAGGATTAAATGAGAGTTGTACCCTTAAACTTTGAAATTGAATTCTCAGGAAAGAAGCGCGACGCGGGCGCAGGGGGCAGGGGGGTGGGGCTGCTGGGGGCGACGGCGGGCCAGGCGACGGGGCGGCGGGGCGACGGCGGCGGGGCGCAGGGCGGCCGGGTGACGGCGACGGGAGCGAGGGCGACGGCGGCGAGGGCGGCGAGGGCAACGGCGGCCGGGACGACGGCGGCGAGGGCGCGGGGCGACGGCGGCGGCAGGACGGCTGGGCGCGGCGGCGCGAGACGGCAGGACGACGGCGGCAGGACGGCTGGGCGTGGTGGCGGAACGGCAACGGCGGCGGAGACGGCGAGACGGCGGCGGCAGGGCGACGGCAGCGGGATAGGACGGCGGCAGCAAAAGAAAGAAAGAGAAAACGGAGGAAGAAGGTAGTCGAAACGTAAGGAAAAATAATTTTGGGACTGTTTTGGCAGAGGGAGGAGAGACTAGGACTAAGGCTTCTATTTTCTCTTTTTTAAAACGGAGCTCTGAACTTTTTTATCTGATTTTCTATGTGTTCAGAACTGAATTTAGTGGGGTATTTATAGAAGGATCTTGGCTGAACTGTGGACGGATAAATTAATAAAAAATATCAAACTTATCTTTTAAATTGGTAAAATGACAGTTTCAGTCCTTTACGTTACTCCAGCTCTGGATAAGCTCAGAAGCTTCTGATTTTGACAATTTTAACGTTTTCTGTCAATTTGGGCCAGAAACGTCCGTTTAGGCCCAAAATTGACGCGAAAAATTACCCAAAGCTCCTGCAACTTTCAGAATTTGTCAATTTTGTCCGAAACTTCTCAATTTTGTCATTTTTACCTCAAACTTTTAATTTTTTGTCATTTTTTTCTGAAATTTTATTTTTATTTCAAACACATACATATTCACACATATATTATTTTAAATCAAATCTTCTCAAAATAAAAATATATTTTAAACTAATTAACATAATTAAAATTTTTTTAGCAATAATAATAATAATAATAATAATTTTTTAATTAGTTTTTTTTTTTTTAATAAAATTTTAAAATTTTTAAAATAAAAGGCCGGACGAAATTGGGTATCAACACTACCTCTTCGAGATGTCATGAAGAGAGTAGACCATTCGGGAAGACTTTCCAAGTGGTACATAGAGCTTGGCGAGTATGATATTACTTATGAGCCAAGGAAAGCAATAAAAGCCCAAGCCCTAGCAGACTTCATCGCTGAAGTACCTATTGTCGAGCGTGAACAATTGGACCTCGACAAAAAGGAGCCAGAATGGACTCTATTTGTAGATGGGGCCTCCGGCTTTGAGCACCAATGAGCTGGGGTAATCATTCATGGCCCCGAAGGCCTGAAAGTTATGAAATCCAACAAAATTAGGTTTAACGTCACCAACAATATGGCGGAATATGAAGCTCTCATAGCGGGGTTACATCTGGCCAGAAAGATTGGTGTGGGAAACCTAAAAGCCCACAGCCGATTCCCAATTAGTGGTGCGGCAGACGATAGGGGACTATAGCGCAAAAGACCCAACTTTGGCAAAATACCATGAGTGCGTATCAAAGCTCATCCGGGAGTTTGACGTAGTACATATTGAAAATTTACCTCGCTGATACAATGCCGAAGCGGACAGCTTGGCCAAATTAAAAAGGTTCACCGAGGTGTTGAGCCACCCGAGTATAGCCACACTAAGTATAGCAACCTCGGCCAAAGGGTGGAAAGATCCTATAAAGAAGTATCTTGCAACCGAAGAACTTCTCATGGATCCTTACGAAGCGGCAAAAGTGCGAAGACGTTCTAGATGATATTTCCTAATTGGGGAAGAGTTATACCGGCAAGGGTATGCGAGTTCACTACAAAGGTGTGTCAGTGAAGAGGACGCTGAGATGAATCTCGAAGAAGTCCACGAGGGGGCTTATGGTTCCTATATCAGAACTGACGCCTTGGCGGGAGTAATACTCCACCAAGGGTACTTCTAGCCCACCTTAAGAAAGGATGCAAGGCAATTCATCCAGAAGTGTGACAACTTCCAAAGACACGCTAGCATCCAAAGACTGCCCTCGCAATTAATAACCTCGGCAAACTACCCTTGTCCCTTTGTAGTGTGGGGCATAGATCTCATCGGGCGACTCCCGACAGCACCTGGATGAGTGAAGTTCTGCATAGTAGCAGTAGATTACTTCACTAAATGGGTGGAAGCAGAGCCCCTAGGAACTATTTTGGAAAAAGATGTACAAATGTTTGTCTAGAAGAACGTTATATGCAGATTTGGCATACCGAGGGTGATAGTGGCTGATAATGGTTCCCAGTTTACAGACAAGGGATTCCAAGAATTCATTGCCAGCCTCGAAATAAAAATGAACTTCGCCCCGGTAGCTCATCCCCAGAGCAATGGACAACTAGAGGTATCCAACAGAACCATCAAAGAGGGTCTGAAAAAGAGGTTAGGGGAACCAAAGGGAAAGTGGCCAGGAGAGCTTTCTAGTGTACTGTGGAGTTATCAGACAACACCTCGAAGGGCCACGGGGGAGACACCTTTTTCGCTCGTCTTTGGCACAGAGGCCATTATCCCTATCGAAGTAGTACGGCCATCAGTCAGAATACAAGTGTTCGATGAAGGAGGAAACGACCTCGGATTGAGAACTAAGCTCGACCTGATTGACGAACAAAGAGAAATGGCCGAACTCAGAAGAAAAGCCTTTTAGCAAAGAGTGGCTATAGCTGCGAACCTACATGTTAGGCCAAAAGGAATAATGAAAGGAGACCTCGTTCTCCGAAAAACCGAATTTCAGCCTCGAAGGCCTTCCCATGGGGTACTTTGGGCAAACTGGGAAGGGCCTTACTTGGTCCTTGACGAAGTCCGAAATGGAGTCTATAAGCTTGGCGACTTCGAAGGTGGAGAATTGAAAAATACATGGCATTCGGATGCCTTGAAGAAGTTCTATACTTAGAATCTTGATAAGAAATTGTACGAGTTAGAAAAAGTTTCTAAGTACAAAATTTTTTCCTCCGCCAAAGACCTCTCACCGAACAAGGCTTAAGCAAGAAACTTGCGAAATTTACTTATTCCTTCTAAAGATCAATTGGGTCATTCTCCCAATAAGTCAGTTCGTTGCAAGTGGACCAAAATTTTGCTTAAGGAAATTCGTTGAAAGAGAACATTTTTTCAAAAATGGCTAACAGAGCGAGCGAAGTATTTTCTGAAGTCCTTTAACCGAAAGTGGTCAGGATAACTGGGAAATAAAGTTATTGCTCAAAGACTTAGCCAAAATTTGAAGGAATTTCATTACTAAAGAGCAAGATTACAAGGTTACAAGAGCAAAAAGAAGAAGGAAAAAGTCTAAGGCTAGGCAGGAGCGTCTTGTGTCTCCTCAACTTTGGCATCTTTTCGAGCAGGATCGTCCGAAGGCACAGGCGCAGAAGGAAGGTTGAGGAACTCCAGCTTCGACCATGTCCACCTGGGCTCCTTGGGGAAATCCAGAGCAGACAGGAAGGAGAGGTTGAGCTCGGGGAACCAAGAGAGGACATGGTGTCGCGCCAGACAAAAGCCATCCTGGTAGGACACCTTCATCATCTGGTCTGACTAGTCCTTCTCGGAACTTAGCGCTACTAAGTCACTCGTGAGTTCAGCAACCTCCTTCTCCAGCTTCCTCTTCTTCTTGCTCTTGGCCCCCTTCCTCAACGATTCAACTTCGGCCTGGAGCTCGGCGTTCAATGCAAGCACCTTCGTAACGTTATCAGCTTCTTTTGCTTTCTCCTTCCGAAGGGCCTCATTCTCCGAAGAAAGAGAGGTGCATCTTGAGCCGAGATCCTCAACCTTAGCCGAGAAGTCGAGGAGAAGCTCCTTCTTGCTCTCCCTGAGCTCGGTCCGAAGATTCACCACGTCCTCTTGAACAATCTTGTTCAGCTCGTCGTATTTGAGGACGTATCTGGCGTAAAAGTCTTTCGCCTTCTTAAGAGAATCTTTGGACCGAGAATGGACCTCGGCCTATTTCGCCGCCCAGGAGCGGAAGTACCCACTATACGCCAAAAGCTGCAAAAAAGAAAACCCCGAATAAGGGTTAAGAGGTGACAAAAATGGAAGGAAATTTTTCTAAGGAAAAGAAGAAAAACCTACCTGGGCGGCGTGTTCGGTCATTCTCGCGCGAGGATCTCCTCATTGGGGCATTCCTCGGTGAGCGACTGGAAGGTGGCGTTCGTTAGCACACTCGTCGCCATCTGGGGAGCCATTAACTGGCTATCCTCGGAGAACAAATTCATGTCCTCCTTGAAGGTCCAGAACGGCTCCTTCGGCACTTTCTCCTTCGGGATACGCCTATCCTAAAGAGCCTTTCTACGGGCATGGGCCTCCGACTAGGGAACCTGAACCACATCCTTTGCAAAATCATGCCGAAGTTCCGTCAATACTTCATCCCTTAGCCATTCATCTAAAAAATCATAGATACGAAAAATACTAAGATTTGTAGAAGAATGGCTAAGGAACCAACCTGGTGGAACTTCGGCCACGTCGTCCTCAGCCTCTTCCTCTCCCCGGACCTCGCTGGGGATATTCTTGCCTTTTCTCCTTCTTCTTTCCTTGAGATCTCGAGCTGACGTATGCTCGACTGAAGTCTCCGCAGTAAGGATCGGACTCAGAGCTGCCCTAAGAGTGGCAGAGTCCGAAGGAGGGTCGACGAGGGTAGGAGAATGGGTAGGCAACCTATCCTCCACTTCAACAGCGTGCTCGGGGGGAGGGAGGGTATCTGCCTTGGCTTTTTTAGCCTTAGACGGACCGACAGTCATCTTCTTTCTCTTGGCGGCCATTTTCTTACGCGTTTGCTCCCCCTTCTCGGCTCGCTCGGGAAAGAAGGACTTGTAGAAATCAGCAGAACAATCGCCCATCTCTGCAAAAGGAAAAAACATCGGTGTAAGTACAAAGAAAAAACAAATAGCGAATCCTGGAAGATGACTTACTCTTGGCAAAAGCCTCGTATGAAACCTCGGCCCGAAGAAGCATCACTATCCATGCCTTTTTGCCAGGGAGAACAGGCATGAGCATGTTCGGATCCGACTTGTGCGCGTTCACTACCCCCAGTTCCCGAAGGACCTCTTCAGTCATGAGGTCCCACTTAAAAGGAAAATGGTACAGAGAAGGCGGAGGGGCCTCAGGATCCCAATCTGCCACCGCCCAAATTCACCGATCGAACTCGTCAAACTCAGCAAGCAACCCCGAGGTCAGAAGCTTTTTAGGGTTAACGACGTCAATCTTAAGTATCCCTAAAGCCCATCTAGTCGGCACGTGGCTCCAAGATTCGGGAACTGACACGAAAAAGAATTTCTTTTGCCACCTCCGCCAACTATCCCTATTGTCGAAGGTGAAAGTAAATTTTTTGCTCCCGGACCCTCGGGGAAGCAAGAAGTAAAAGCCACCCTTCGGGACCGGGTGGAGTTTGTAATACTGAATGAAGAAAAGAAAGTAAGGTTGTATCTTAAAAACTCCGCACGTACAAAGAAAAGAATTGAAGTAAGAATAAGAATTAGGAGGGAGCTAATTCACGACAATCTCGTGAAACTTGCAGAACTCGCATATCATCCGATGGGGAGGATACCGAAGACCAGCTTTTAACTGAGCTTGGTAAACAGTTATTTTTCCCGAATGGGCCATAAAATCGTACGAGCCGAGAAAGGGCAGCCTCGGCACGAGGTAAGAAGGAAGGTAGAACTTGGCCATCCACTTCGTTATCTTCTCCGAAGTGGTACAGCACGGTGAGACTCGAGAGGAAGAAAGCTTTCAGGGAGAGGGCGAATGGACATCAAAGGAGTTGGACTTGACATCTTTTAAAAACAGAAGGAAAGTGACCTCGGGAAAATGAAAGAAGACGGGCGAAGGACTTCGGAAAAATAAAACCTAAACAACCTCAGAAAAAAGAAATAGCTAAAGAAGAGGAGACCCACCGAAGGTTTTGCCGAAATCTGGATTCCTGGACGCCGTCGTGAGGGGTTGCCGGAAATCGCTCCGCCGCTAAAACCGCCGCCGAAAAAGGAAAAAAGACAACAGAGAGCCCTAGAACAGATTAGAGCAAAAGAGAAGAGTGTGAAGAAATGAGGCAAGAAGTGCTTCTATAGACCAAAGAGGGTAAGCGAAATGTCATCATTATTACCCTTTGAAGACACAACGTCCTCATTATTACTCCTTGAAGGCGAAGAAACGCAATTAACGTAACTGACGTAATTACTCGACACCCATCAGTGGCCACGTGTCATCCAGCGCAAAGACCTAGGGCACGCCCCCCCTGACATTGTGAAAATCCAGGCACACCCATCCATAACTGACATGCCTGGTCACAAGACGCGACGGTTCACTAACCCACAGAAGAAAAAATGAAAATAAAGGAGAATACGTGCCCCAAGGTCTTCGGAGAACTAGGAAAAGATACCTCGGCCAAGAAAGAATGCCTTCTGATGATGAAACACCTCCACTAAGTGGTGCCCCAGCTCAGAGTTTGAGAAAGGGTCTTCCAAAAAGATTAAAGCCGAAGCCGAAGCCTCCACTTCGACTTCCCAGGGAGGGCATGTGATGGCCGAAGTGCCTATCATCTCTCCAAATCCACAACCACGGATAAAGCACCACTCTCGGAAGGGAGGCCACCAACTTCGGGAAAAAAGGATGTCCAGCACTTCTCACATCCAATCTCGGTAATTCCTCATCCCTGGGGATGACAGTGCCAACCTCGGTAAGATGATCGAGCCATCCTCAACAGAAGAGGACGTTCCAGAAAAGGACCACCCTCGGTGAAGATATTCTTAGGACACTGAAGCAACCTCGGAAGATAGACCTCCTGCTCCAAAGAGGTCTCCTAAGCCAAAGGGACCTTGGGGGTACGGAAAAAACTATTAAGGAGCCTTTGACACATGCCCGACACGCCACCTCCAGACACGTTCTAACACATCGCCTGCAGAGACGCTCTGACACGCCACCCTCGTGCGGCATAGGCTTTTGGGCAGGTGGCCTATGGTTGGGTAGATGCCCCCTTTCTTCCCGAGGATGTGGATCGCATCCAACCGAACACATGTCATAATCTGGGCTAGCCACGTCAAGCGGGCTACTACTATTTGCCCCTCTATAAATACTCGGTAACCACTCCAGGTAAAGGGATTAGGCACCAGAGAGCAAACCCCTTCATTCTTCACTTTTCTTCTACCTCCAGAACACTGACTTGGGCGTCAGCGGTTCCCCCCGGGAAAAAGGCTCCAGGGACCTCTTAACCTCTATTTTCTGAGTGTTTTAGGCAGACTCTCCTGGGAAACCTGCCCTTCAGGTGCTCTTCCTCGCTGAAAGTCCCTATCATTTTCACTATGTCACATAACGAGGATGCTGCAGGGCATCACATGTAAAATCATGTGAGGTAGTGATGTCAAAAAGTAAATCTTGAGGGCCAAAATGAAAATATATTTGGGTAGTAATAATGGTGAAAAGGTTTATGGAGGGACCAATATGCGCCATGCAAAGAAGGAGCAATATTGACAGCGCAATTGAGCATATTTTAAGCATATGTGGCGTTCAACCAATTTTTGCATGCCTCCACTACTTGGCCGGTTGTCTAAACAAGTCAAAGGGCCCCATTGGAAGTCAATGCGTGTGTTCTTGGCAAAGGGTGTCGGGTTCATGGTGATACATTTCAAATTCTTGATACCTGGGGCTTGGATTGAAGAATCAATCTCATAGTTGGTGATTTCGACCATAGGCAACCAAGTAAGCTTGAACTCAAAGCTTGACATTAAAGATTTGAGCTTAGCCAAAAGTTTAAGGCAAGGAAATTGGTAAGGATTCACTATACTCTACTTGCTTTTGGTATTGTTCCATGTTCAAGTAGTTATTTGGCTTTTTGGTGATAGTAAATTGAGCTAAATGAGCTTAGAATGCCATAGGGGCTATGTGCCACCTTTGGATATATGTATGTTATAGTTGCTAGCTAGCTACTAAAGGCAAGTACTAAGGTTCATCTTAGGTAGGCCAGCCTATGGTTGGACTTGGACATCTAGGGGAATGGCAAATTTGATGGAGATGAGACATGGAATGGAATTATGTGTACTTTCTCATTTTGCCTTTGGCTGAGACTAGGGAGAATGGGTATTGATAGCCAAAGGCTATCGCCTCTATCTGGCCGAACTCCCTGCCACAGTCATGGCCAGAAGAAGCTGGCGCTACCCGAGAAAAGGTGTGATCAGGCACCTCGGGAGATAGCCGAAGAGCTCCGAGCCCGGCACGCCAGGACACTACTCGCCCCCCCCAGGGTCGTGAACAGATCGCCTTCGGAAAAGTGGCACCAAACATAGCGAGCCGAACACGATATCCCCGAAGGCGGAACTCCCTGAAGCTGGGAACCCCCGAACTGAGGGCTTGTTTCCCGAAGAGGCTCTGTCCGTACCAAAGGACGACCTCACCCAGGGACCTCGGGAGTACGGCAGGGGTATTTATGGAAGCATTTAAGGAAGCCTCTGACACATCCATTCACAGACGCCACAAGCCGCCTCAAAAGGCGCTCTGCCACGCTGACGCCATCAAAATCACATCATGGCCCGTCTCAGCACATGGCTCAAGGTAACCTACTATCTGTCTCCTATGCCCAGAAAGTCAGGAACGTCCGACCGAACACGTGTCGCGATCTGAACGGGCTAGGCACTCCTATAAATACCAGGAGTTAATACCAGACAAGAGGTTGGTTGGCTGGCAAAATACGGCTCCCGTTACCAGGCAAAACTCCTCAGCCCTTTGTGCTATTTTTCCCTGTCTTTCTCTCAGCCACCACTGACTTGGGCGTCGGAGGCTCCCCCCCCGGAAAAACACTCCGGGGGCCTCCTAACCTTTTGTTTCTGAGCTTTCAGGCACTCTCCTCTGGGCCGTCCAATCCACCAGGCGTTCTTCCTCCCAGAAGTTCCTCCACCAGTCATTATGACTATAAACGATGAGGCCCCTGGCCATCAGGTATGGTGTAAGAGTTGTATGCTTTTGTGCCATGTCTGTGGTTGTTGACCTTTTCTAGTTAGTAGTAGATGTATATATGTTGATATGTACATGTATTTTGTGTTTTCATGTCTTTCTTACGTGTTAAGCTCGAATATGGTAAGTCTTCGAACATAACTAAATAACCTCTATCGAGTTGTGTGAAATCCTTACTGAGTATAACTCATGCCCCATATCTATATGTTTTTCAGGAAAGGAAATTTGAGCTTGAATAACATGTGTGCTAGGTTTGTATTTTGCTTGTACTAAGGTATGTACTAAATCTGAGAGTTGCTCAATAAGTACATAGTGAAAGGCATTTATATTTAAGCAAACTCATATGTTTGAGTTTCTGCAAGCTTGTATGTACATTGTAGGACAAGTCTAGAAACGTGGATGTATGCTCATGGGCCTTAGTATTATGGCTTGCCCTTTTGATCATGAGTCTTGTTGTAGGACTATTTTTTCAAACTATGATAATGTACTACATGTTCAAAGTAGCTTTTGGGTACTCCTTAGTACGTGGGTATGTAATGTATAACTAAGTTGCATTTTAGGTTTTGATTACTCTTGGTTGTGTACCAAGGTATTAAGCACTACTATGGTGTGTATTTTGTAAATGTAGGCTTAGTTGGCTTATTGAACATGAGTATGTTTGATGAATGGAAGACTAAGTTTATTTTTTTATGTTATGTGAGTTTTCGGTGTTGAATCATGGATATGACAAACTTCTTTTGATGTTAGTTGGGTATGAGACATGGAAAACCTATGTTTTCATAAACTGGGCTTCTTGGCTATCTTGCATTGAAAATGCACACTTGATGTGCACACACAAACCACTTCAAAAAGACTAGAATAAAACCTTGCCTTGTAAAGCAAGAAGCCACTTAAGGCCTTCAATTAGTAGATTCCTGGGGTGCCACCCAGTACCTTAGCCATATGAGTAGAGTATGTATACATGTGTGATGAACATGGCCGAGCAATAAGCTCATTTACAAGCAATTATTGGTGCACCTAAGGAACATAAGTGATGCCCAGCGACATCCTCATTGTATCACATGTTAGCTTGGAGGAGAGACTTTCAGTATGAAGGTGCTTGAAACACTCATAAGAACAAGGATTAGGAGCTCCCAGAAAAGTGTTTTCGGGGGAGGAGCCTTTGATACCCAAGTTAGTATTTTTGAGAGCAGTAGCAAAGAGCAGAAAGTAGGGAAGATAGCTAGAGTTCTCTCTCTTCTATCTTTATCAATGTCCCTCCTAAGTATTTATAGGAGGGTGGATGGAAGAGGCCGTTTGACACAGCCCATTGAAATCGTGACACGTGTTCAGTTGGATCCGATCAGTACCTTCGGAGATAGGTACCTCTAGCTGGCCATAGGCTGTTCTGGCCAAAGGGCAGGGGTGTGTGCGAGGTCTCTTTGTCAAAGGCTATTTAACCATTTTTTTTGTATCTCTATGAGACCTCTTCTGGTAGAGATTTTCCCTAAGGACTGTTGGGAAATGCCCTTCGGTAGTGTGGGTTATCTTCAGGAAATGTTCTCCTCCATCGAGGATGGTGGATCAACTTTCCCGAGGTTGGTAGGTTTGTAGATCCAAGGGTCGTGAAAGACACCTTTTCTTGAAGTTGGTGATGTTACCTTGCTGAGGGTGGTGTATGAGTATTCCTCAAGTTCGAGGCTAGGCTCTCACCGAAGGTGGTTTTTAGCTTGATAAACTGGAGATCTCGGAGGCCATCGACCTTCTGCTATCAGGCAATGTTCCCTCTGAGGATAGTGAGGGCACCCTTTATCCAAAGTTCTTTAAGGGTAATAGCCCTTCGGCTATCACATGTGTCACACCCCACACAGGCCCCAGCTTGTGCAGACTCACCAAAACTACCTACAAAGTTATTAGACAATTGAGTTTCTAAGTGTTGTTGACTACTTTAATTTCCGCCAACTTTCTGTTTGGTAGTTGTAAGTCTTATTTTCTTAAGCTAAGGGCCTGGGAGGTGCCCCAGGAGGCTTATAAGAGAATTAAAATAGTTACTTGTAGCTTAAGGCAAGGCCCAAACCACTAACTTGCATCACAAGGCGAGGCTGTAAAAGATAACTTGCAACCCAAGCAAGGCATACACTTAATTTATTAAGTGTCTAGGATGTGTGCTCATCAAGTGTGCTACTTTTATGAATGACAACCAAGAAGCCCACATCATTGTAGTTTTGAAAATCAAGGTTTCCATGCATATGTATATTCGGCCAAACAAGGAAACTCAAAAGGTTCATTACATGAAACATAACCATGAGCTCATAAACTTAACATAACTTGGCACATAAGCATCCAACATATGTACATACAAAACCATGTATAACTGAGGCTACATATATACACAAAATAGCCTAAGTACAAGCATCACTAGCTTGGAAACCTACCAAGGATGCTACAAGTCCAAAATCTAGGCAAGGTTTAGTTTTACAAGCCAAGTCTTCCTTACTCCCTAAGAGGATACCTAAGGGTGCAATTCAGGAGCACATACTAAAGTACAAGCCCAATGACCATATCATGGTCATGAAAGTGAACATAACAATCAGAGCCATGGTCCACACATCCATCTTGCACCTAGACGTGTCCCACAAACTAGTTAAGCCTGCAAAACTTAAGCATAAGTTTCGGCCAAGAACTATAAGACTTGTAACACACAATTTCAAGCCAAGTAAAAGTTGGCACATACCTTGAGCACAAATGTACAACTAGTACACAAGCAACCACTCAAGCTCTATATCCTTGCCTGAAATACAAATAATATGGGCATGAGTACTAATACTCAGTAGGGTTCACAAATCAAACCGACTCATAATTGAGTCTATTTAGTTAAGTCTGAGACTTAACCTCCTCAAAGCTTACTTGTCCCGCATGAAAGACATGAAAACACCAAGATATAGGATATACAACACATATGCAATGCTAACTGAGACATATATAAGCATAAACATAGTTCATAAAGGGTTAGCAAGCACAACAATTCAATCAAGCACACAAAACTCACACACACACTGCAAAATACACTTGGCCGAAACCACTAGCATGTGTTCATGTGCATTCTTGCACACCAAACTTCATAGTTTCACTACCATTCCACTAGAGCTCCGAATTTTGCATGGTGCACATAGCCCATTAGTACTCCATAGTTTCACCATAAGCACTCAGTTAAGAGTACAACAAGGCCCTTAAGTTTCATTTCTTGCCATTAATCACCTCTCCCATTTTTATGTGCATTTGGAACTCAAAACTTCTCAGTTTTGCACTTGCATCACTACTCACATTTCCATTCAAGTCCCTCATGTTTTTAGTGCATTTTCTTTGCATTTTTGGCCTAGGCCAAGTACTGAGGGATGGTCCTAACAACATGCCCCCCGGGAAAGCCAACGTTGTGTCTTTAGCATTAAGCCTTTGCAAAAGTTATGTAAATATCTTTGTTGGAGAAGGCAGGCGTCCGAGTCAGCATAGCCGAATTCTGACCGAGCTCACCTTCTTCGATATGGGCACCCTTCTTGGTTTAAGATGCCTCATTTGGCTGTAGCAGGGTCTTTGACTGAATTCTCAACATTTCCAAAGTAGTATCTTTGGACTGGGGTAAATATTCCCCTTTTGAGTTTTTAGTTGCCTGCCAGTGAATCGTCACATATACTGACCAAGTACATGTGTCACTTCATGCTAGCCTTGCATAGGTCTGCGAGCTGTCAGAAGGCGTGCCCTTGTTTCTCGCATCAAGTGACACCTGTCATTAGGTGACTAGCAAATGGTCCCGTCCATTACATCAGTTATGTCCCTTCGCCTATGAAAGGTCATTATGGTGATGCTTCACCTACCTCCTTCGGTCTATATAAACCCTTCCTCCTTCAGATTTTTCCATACTTCTCAACTTTCACTCTCTTTTGCTCTCTAATTTTTTCTCATCTGTCATATTTCTTTAACGATGGTCCTAGCGGCGGACTGATTTCTGGGGAGTTGGGTGTGATTTCCAAAGTTCCTGTCTTTGTTCCGAACTAGATGGGGTTCCTCCCAAAGTTCTTTTTTTGTTTCAATTCCTTTTCCTTTTGTCTTTCTGAGGTCAGGGTCTTTTTTTTTCTGAATGTGTCTTCTTCCTAAGTTGAATCCCATCCCATTCCTGAGAGTTTTCACCCACTTAACTCTCATCCGAGCTGTGCCACTTCAGAGAAAGTGATGAAGTGGTTGGCTAAATGTTTTCTCCCTCCCTGTATCATCACCAGGCTACCTAGTCCTAGTATGCCTAGCTATGCTCCTAATTCAGATGAGGTTATCGTCTTTAGGGCTTAGCTAAAGGTGGGACTTCAGTCCCCCCCTCTGAGGATAGTTTGTGAAATTTGCCAATTTCATGGCATAGCCGTCAATCAACTTTCCCCAAACTCCTACTCCTACTTCAATGCTTTTCTTTGTATGTATGGGGTCTTTGACATGGAGCCCCACTTTATTTTTTTCATGCAATACTATAAACTCCACCCTGTTTTGAAGGCCAAATTCTACTTCTTGCTCCCTCGGGGATCTGGGAGTAAGAAATATACATTCAGCTTCAGAATAAAGGATAGTTGTCGAGGGTGGCAAAAAAAGTTCTTTCTTCTAAAGGTGGACGAGAAGTGGAAGGACATGCCGAAAAAATAGGCTTTGGAGACTCTTGATATTAATGTAGTAGATTCGATGAAGCTCTTAACTTTAGATCCAGAGTCCCAGTTTGAAGAGTTTGACAACCGTATTCGGGTGGTAGCAAGTTGGGATACCGAAGTCCCTTCGCGTTCTCTCTACCCTTTGCCCATCAGATGGAGTTTCATGGCCGAAGAGGTCCTTCGGGAACTTGGTGTGATCAAGGGGCATGTCACTCATGAAGCCAAGCCAAAGCCCTTGGTTGATAGGAAGAAAGCATGGTTCGTCATGCTCCTTCGGAACGAACTAACGTACTCAGCACTTAAAGAAAGTAAGCCCATTTCCAGTTTTTATTACTTACGCCCTTCTGTACTTACACTGATGTTCTTCTTTTTAAAAAGATTGGTGAAAAATCTACAGCGTTCTACAAGAGTCTCTTCCTCTGTCAGGATGAGAAGGGGGAGCAGCAGAAGAAGAAATTTCCAAAGAGGAAAAAGGTGCCGGCCGGACCATCTTCAGTGTCGAAGTTGAAGAAAGCCAAAGAAGATTCCCTTCCTCTTCCACCCAAAGGCGAAGTGGAGGTGCTCAAGTAGACCCCTGCACATGTTGACTTGTTTTCGGGGCCTACCATCCATTTGACCCCTCTAAGTCCTAATGTGGCTGTTGAGACGTTGGGGACATCGGTTATGGAGCTTTCAGTTGAAGAACTGAAGGAACACCGAAAGAAGAAGGCTAAAAGGGTCCCCCCCAATGTCCTTGATGTCAGCAATACTGACACCGATGATGCCGAACTACCCCCAAGTTTGTCCATTAGTCATTCATCTATGGGTTTCAGCATTTTTCGTATTTTAGATGTTGTAGATGAATGGCTAAGGGATAACATTTTAATGGAACTTCGGCGTGACTTTGCAGAGGAGCAAGTGCTGGCTTAGTGGGTGGCAGAGCATGCTCAGAAAAGGGCCCTTCGAGATGGGAAAATCCTAAGGAACAAGGTACCGACGGAGCCCTTCTGGACTTTCATGGAGGACATGGACTTGTTCTTCAAGGATAGGCAAAAGATGGCTCCTCAGATTGCGAAGGGCATTATGAGTAATGCCACCTTCCAGTCCCTAACAGAAGAATGCCTGAATGAGGAGGTCTTTCCCATGAGGATGAGCGAACATGCTGCCCAGGTAAACCTTAAAACCTTTAGGACATAGAATTTTGCTGAGCTTTTCCTTTTTTTTTTACCCTTATTCAGAGCCTTTCCTTTTGCCGCTCTTGGCATACAATGGATTTTTTCGAGCTTGGCAGTGAAACAATCTTCGATCCGAACTTGGTGGGAGGAGAACTTGGCGAAAGCCAAGGAACTTTTTGCCAACTCAGTCATCAAGTATGGTGAGCTTAATAAAATTACGAATGAGGACTTCGCCAGCCTTCGGGAAGAGGTGCTGAAGAGCCAGAATGAGTTGTTGGAGACTTTTCTTCCAAGGTCATGGACCTCAAGTCAAGGGTAGTGGCTCTGACTTCAGTGAACAAAGCCTTCTAGAAGGAGAAGGAGGCAGCCATTGCCGATCTTATGAAGACGCTTTATCTCAATGCTGAACACCCGGCCAATGTAGATTGGTTGAAGAAGGAAAAGAAGATGAAGAAGAAAAAGCTGGAGAAGGAGGTCGAGGTCCTCAAGAAAAAGCTGGACAACTTAAGGCGGCGAGGGCTAAGTCCAATAAGGTGACTAAGTCCTCTTATTAGGATGGTTTTTGCCTTGCTCGCCACCAAGTCTTGTCCAAGTTTCCTGACCTTGACCTTTCCTTCCTGGCGGCTCTGGACATTCCCAAATGATGATCTTCGGAATGGTCGAGGGTAAAGTTTCTCAACCTTCACATTCCCCCTCCTTCAGCGACCGAAGTTGGTGCGAATGAAGAGGCTAAGTCTGAAGATGACCCGGCCGAAGATGCTAAAGACTTCGAAGATGGGCAAGACAAACAATAGGTGCCTATTTTTCCTTGCCCTCTTTCTTTTTTGTTTGGGGAGTTCTACACCTTGTACTTTTTATAATGAAATGTTAATATGACCTCGGATACTGTCTTCATCCTTCAACATTTTAACCATCGTTGACTATGAGTCATAATATTCTTTTAAAGACTTAGAAAATTAGTCCCTTTGAAGGTTTGACGACCATCTTCAGTCAACCATCTTTGGAAAACTTGGCTTTCCAGAATACGTCATTACATTTGGCACTAATTGTATTCGGTCGATCAGCTTCGGTTAAACTTAATTTGTGCAAAAAATAGTTATGCACCTTCGAAATCAGCCATGTTTGGGAACAACCATATTCTTTTTTCCACCTTCGGCATGAACCATGTTCGGGAACAACCGTATTCTTTCTTCCACCGTTGGGGCAAACCATGTTTGGTTGATTGCCTTTGACAAAAATTTGACAATTTTACTCATACATTTTCAGAAACAACCACATTCATTTTTTACCCCTTTGGAGCCAACCATGTTCAGTCAGTCACCTTCGGTAGAAGCAGTACAATTTTTCCCTTGAAAATTTTTCTAAGTGTAGAATTTTTTCAAAGAGTCTGAATGCCATGTATTTTTCAATTCGCCACTGTCGATATCACCGAGCTTGTAGGCTCCTAGTCAAACTTCCTTAAGGACTAAATAAGGTCCATCCTAATTTGCCCGAAGTATTACATGAGGTGGTCTTTAGGCTTCTAATTCAGCTTTTCAGATAATGAGGTTCCCTTTCCTGATTCCTTTATACTTGACATGCAGGTTTGTAGCAACACCTACTCTTTGTTGAAAGCTTTTCTTCTGAGTTCAGCCATCTCGCCATGGTCGTCAACCATGTCCAACTTGGTTCTTAAACTAAGGTGGTTCCCTTCTTCATCAAATACTTGTATTCTAACAGATGGTTGTGAAACCTCGACAGGGATAAATGGCTCTATGCCGAAGATGAGTGAGAAGAGTGTCTCACCCGTGGCCCTTCTAAGAGTGGTTCGGTAGCTCCAGAGCACACTTGGAAGCTCTCCTAGCTATTTCCCTTTGCTTCTTTCAACTTCATTTTCAGACCATCTTCTGTCGTTCTGTTGGACACTTTAACTTGTCCATTGCTTTGAGGGTAGGCGATCGGGGCAAAGTGTAATTTTATCCTGAGGTCAGTAGTGAATTCCTAGAAACCTTTATCGGTAAACTGTGAAACATTATCAGCTACTACCACCCTCGGCACCCCAAATCTGCATATGATCTTCTTCCAGACAAATCCTTATTTGTACTTTCTCGATATTGCTGCTAAAGGCTCTGCCTTGATCCACTTGGTAAAATAGTCTACTGTGACTATGTAGAACTTCACTCCACCTGGAGCTGTTGGGAAAGGCCTAATGAGGTCAATACCCCAAACAGCGAAGGGGCAACGATAGTTTGCCAAAGTTATCACTTCCTAGGGTAATCTTTGGATAGGAGCGTGTCTCTGGCATTTGTCATATTTCTGGACATACTGGCTAGCATCCTTCCTCAAGGTAAGCCAGAAATATCCTTGGTGGAGTAGTAGTACCACGGCAAGGGCATCAGTTCTTATGTTAGAACCACAGGCCCCTTCATAGACTTTTTTATGGACTGTATCCACATCTCTTTGCTGACACACCTCTGTAATGGACTTGCATACCCTTGTTGGTAGAACTCTTCTGCAATTAAGAAGTATTACAAGGTATTTCTTGATAGGATCTTTCCACCCTTTGTTTGAGGTTGTTATGCACATTACCTCTATGCTTGGCTAACACAGCACTTCGGTGGACTCATTCAATTTGGCCAAAGTATCTGCTTCCATATTATCTCATAGCGGTACATTTTCTATAAGTGCCATCTCAAACTCCTGGATGAGCTTTTTCACGAGATCATGGTACTTTGCCAAGTTTGGGTCCTTTGCTCCGTAGTCCCCAGCCATCTGTCAGACCACTAGTTGAGAATTGCTGTGGGCCTTCAAGTTCCGCACACCTACTCTTTTTGCAAGCCGCAAGCCTGCTATAAATGCTTCATATTCGGTGACATTGTTGGTGACATTAAATCCGAATTTGATGGCCTTCATAGCTTCCATACCTTCGGGTCCGCGGAGAATTACTATGGCTCCTTGATGTTCAAAATTGAAGGCTCCATCAACAAAGAGTGTCCACTCAAATTCATCATTTTCAAGGTCCTCTGAGCTATCTTCAATTTTTGGTACTTCGATGATGAAGTCTACCAATGCTTGGGCTTATATTGCCCTTCTCGGCTCATAGGTGATGTCTTATTCACAGAGCTCAATGCACCACTTTGATAATCTTCCCAAGTGGTCTACCTTTCTCATGACATCTCGAAGAGGTAGGTTAATTCAGAGAATGATAAGGTGTCCTTGGAAGTAAGGCCGCAGCCTCCTGCTTGCTAGCACTAGAGCATAGATGGCCTTTTGCAGGATCGGGTACTTTACATCGAAACCGTGCAAGGACTTACCTACATAGTATACTAGCCACTATTTTCCTCCCTCCTCCATTACCAGTTCTAAACTTACAACCTTTTCGGTAACGGTGAGGTAGAGGATGAGAGGTTATCCTCTTAACTGCTGCCGAAGTGTCGGTAAGCGGGCAAGGTAGCTCTTCAGTTTGCCTCAGGCCTTTTGGCAGTCTTCATTCAAAGGATGTTCCTCAGAGCCAAGGTTGCCTTCATTCTTTGCTGCTTTGGTGAGCACTTTGAAGAATGGTCGGCACCGGTCCCCGTACCTAGAGATGAACCTGCTAAAGGCCGTGATTCTCCTAGTAAGCCTTTGCACATCCTTGTTCGTCGTGGGAGCTCTGAATCCTAGCAAGGTCTCAACGTTTTCTAGGTTGGCATCGACACCTCTCCGGATACCATAAACACGAGGAATTTGCCAGCTGTCACCCCAAACACACATTTCTTGGGGTTAAGATAGATCCCGAATTTTTTAAGTTGGTTGAATGTTTCCTCCAAGTCTATGATATGATTTCCAAGCAGTTTGCTCTTGACTATTATATCATCTACATATACTTCTTCATTTCTCCCAATTTGGGAGCTGAATACCTTCTTCATCAGTCTTCGGCTCCCACGTTTTTAAGGCCGAAGGGCATTTTCACGTAGCAATAGGTACCGACCTTGGTTATGAAGGCAATTTTTTCCTCATCTTCGAGATTCATCTGAATTTGGTGATACCCACTAAAGGTGTCGAGGAAGCTAAGCAAACCGTATTTAGTAGTAGAGTCTACCAATTGGTCTATTGGTGGCAGAGGGTAGGAGTCCTTTGGGCAGGCATCATTTATGTTTCAGGAGTCGATACACATCCGGAGCTTATCACTCCCTTCCTTAGTTCCAACAGTGACGTTGCTGAGCCACTCAGGGTACTTGACCTCCCTTATTATGCCTACCTCTGTTAACCATTGAACTTCGATTTTAACAAAGTTGTTCTTATGTGCCGAAAGGCTACATTTTTTCTGACGAATAGGCTTCACCTCCGGACACACTTTAAGGCAATGTTGAATTATACCAGGGTCCACCCCAGGCATATCACTCGGAGAGTAGGCAAACAGATCATTGTTCATTAATAAAAGGGATACAAGCTTTTCCTTGTCACCTTTGGCCAGTTTTTTCCCCATTGGGGTACTTCGGCCTAAGACAAGATCTACATCCTCTGCTTCTATTTTTTAGAGTCACTTTTTTCTCCTCCTATTGCCTCTTCGCCGAGTATGCTCTTTTCTCCCGAAGTCTGTGCATGAACTTTAACTGGGCTTTGTCTTGCCTTTACAAAGAGTTTCCTTACTTTGGCTTGATCAATGAATATCTCCGTGTCCCTTTCCATCACACCAAAGGTGACCATTAGGTACTTCACATCTGGGCAAATGTAGAGATTCCCTTGTGTCTATCTTCCGAGGATGGCATTATATGAAGAAGGGACAACTATGATGATGAACCTTGTCATTGTGGAGCCAAAAAGGTCTTTCTTGTTTTGAATCGAAGTGCCTCTTAGCATTAAGGGCAGATCGATCCACTCAGGTACAGGGAGTTCAGACGGACCTACTCTGAAGGTAGGGGAGGTAACAGGTTTAAGATCCCCTTTTGAGAAGCCTAAGTTTGGCAACAAGTGAGAGAATAGTATGTTGGCATTAGAGCCATCATCGATGAGCACTTTTTTGACATCCTAGCTCCCTATCCTTGCCATGACCAGGAGAGGGTCATCATGAGTTAACTTCATGGTAGACCCATCTTTCCGAACAAGCTTGTTCGATGGGTTTCTAAATTCCATCATCAAGATTTCCCAAACTTTCTTTTTCCTCTCGGTCGAGGGTATCCCAGTGGTGATTGTTTACATCACTCCCACCAGTGGTGGTGGATGCTTTCTGGGACTTCAGTTCTGACGTCGGTCAGAGTCATGGTCCTCATCCTCTCCTTTCCTTTTTTCTTTCCTTTTTTCTTTGGGGGACGTTATCCACAGGTAGTGCCAAAGTTTCCCGTGCTTAATTAAACACTCAATGTACTTTCTCAACTAGAAGCAGTCCTCGATGTCATGCCAGTGGTCTTTGTGACACTGGCAGAATTTCTTCATGTTCTTCTTGTTCTTTGAGGTGATGGCCTTCAAACATTGGATTGGGTTCCCTTGCCTTTCCATGGCCATCAGTATGTTCATTCTTGTAGTGATCAGGGGAGTGAATGACGTTGGTTTCTTCCCCCTCTGTTTCTGAGGTATTCCTCAAACCTTGGTTGTATACCCAGGTTGATACGATCAAAGAAGGCACAACCAAGGATGGCAAGGATCCATTGAAGATAACTAGTAGACCATTGACAAGGAAGAAGGCTAAGGAGCTCACTAGTGCACTTCAAGCTCGGATGTTGATAGATTGGCAATGTTCTAAACATGAAACCCAGTTTGCACGATAAGGAGGTCCAATTTAGCTTCAAAATCACGATTTGTGAGTTATCGCTTGTTCAGAAGCAGTTGCAGTATTTTGGGCATATCTTTGGCTTTAGATGTCCGTTTTGTGTGGTTCAGGTGTTATTTCAAAGATAAGAAAGATATCTACGACTTTCATGCTTTGAATTTTGAGAAATCATGGCTGCATCAGGTTCAAATTTCAGCTTGAAGTTGAAGACACAAGCAGGAACCACCTGAGAAGACTATTTTGGGATTTTTATGGCCAATCATATTTTGTAACGTATTTTATTTTATGTTCCTATTTATTTACATTATTTAGGATTTTATTTAGGCTATGAAAGTTATTTAGGTCACTTAGGATAAATGGAATTCTCTGCACACCTTAAACATGTGTTAAAAGGGTGTAGGAATCCTAGTTTGACTAGGTTTTCTTGAGTCCTTTGTAACTAGAATTCTTAGGTGACTTGGGCTGTGAATTTTGCCCAGATTTTTACCCTAGTTTAGGCCTATATAAAAGCCCATATTCTGGATGTAAACACACAGATTAATGCCGAAATAATATTGCTCTTTGGAGAGGTTTTCTCTTTGGTTCTTTGTGGACTACCTTGGTGCACAAGTGCGCTTGTGTTCTTGGTGTTCTTATACTTCTCGTTTCTAGTCACAGGTTGATTAGGGGTGGAGGTTTCAAACCTAGTCTCTTTGATGTCTTGTGGAGCTTGAAAAACATCTTGGGCGCGTTTCATGGTCTTTATACCATCGGGGTTCGCATCAGTTGGTATCAGAGCCACAAGTTCCATTGAAGGACATATCTTGTGTTCTTGTTTATCTTCGGTTTTCTTTCAATTTTTTTCAAGTAATTTTGTGTCTTAATCCTCTGTTTTAATCCTTTTTCTTCTTGTTTCAGGTCTATCCTTTTTATTCCATCCTTGTTCAAGTCCGAAAATCACAAAAACAACAAAAAGAAGTCAATCCGTGTTGTCTAGTTTTCTCGGTTTCAAATTGTTTGTTCCTAGTTATTTCTTATCTTTCTGTTTTGTGTCCAGCCCTATTAATCTCTCTTGTTTTCATTGTTTCCAGCATCCTAGAGTCAAGAAAACACCAAAAAAAAAAGAAGGATCCAAATTCAGGAAGTTTCGGTATCAAAAGTTGTTTCAAAATTGTGCAAGTTTCAATAGTTTCTTGTTTTGGCCGAATAGAAAACTGACTTTTTGTCTTTGGCAGCAAGGAATTTCAAGGAGAACATTTGTTTAGCATCAAAACAGCAAGCAAAAAAGAGAAAAAAAAAAGAGAGAAAAAAAAGGGAAGAAAAAGAAAAAGAAAGGAAAAGGAAAGAGCTTGCAAAAAGGAAGTTTTTCACAAAGTGTTGAAAGTTTTTGTGCCCAAAACCTATCCCATTGTTTTTCCAGCCAAAAAGCTTTCTTTGTGGTTCTTGTGATCATCAATTGCAAGGACTTCCTAGAGTCTTTTAAAGCTTGTTTAGCCCACCTCTTTTGGAGTCAAAATAGTTCTTCAAGAATTCAAGTTTTCTTGTGTGCTTTGAGGATAGTTTTCTTAGAACTTTTGAGAACTCTTTGAATAGCAATATCTCACTAACAAATTGAGTGTTTGAGTGTTCATCTTTTGAGTGAAACACGTGAGGTGAGTGTTTGTGAGGATCTTTGTTATTTTCAGGAGTATGGAGGGCCAAGAGGATAGGAGAATGGAAGTGAGACACAATGAGGAGCCTAGCATGAGAGAATTTCAAGAAACTCTCAATAGACTTGTGGGGAGGATTGAGGACATTGATTTGAGGTTGCCAAGGAGACCTAATCCTATCTTGCAACCAAGGAGAGGTCCAAGGAGAGAAGAACCCGAGGAGGAAGAAAGAGTTTGGCATGACCATGGGTTTCCAAGGAGGTGTGAGCCAAGGGAGGACAACAATCTCAACTCCATCAAACTTACCATTCCATCTTTCCAAGGGAGGAGTGATCCCGATGCATATTGGGAGTGGGAGCAAAAGATTGAGATGGTGTTTGATTGCCATCATTACTCCGAGGAAAAGAAGGTTAAATTGGCTACCATAAAGTTCACTAATTATGCTCTTGTATGGTGGAATCAGGATGTTATTTCTAGGAGAAGGAATGAGGAGGAGCCCATACACACATGGAGAGCCCTTAAAGCCTTAATGAGGAGGAGATTTGTGCCTAGCTACTACACTAAAGATCAACGCCTCAAGCTTCAAAAGCTAGTGCAAGGCCAAAGGAGTGTGGAGGACTACCACAAAGACTTGGAGATAACCTTGACCCGAGCCAACATCATGGAGGATGAGGAGACCACCATTGCTAGATTCATTAATGGTCTCAATCCTGAGATTGCCAACAAAGTGGAAATGGTGCCTTATTTCAATATGGAGGACTTGCTTCACCATGCCACCGAGGCTGAGAGGATCATCAAGAGAGCAAAGGCATCCAAGATGTGTCAAGGAGGAATTTCCACATGGAGAGGAGCATGGAGTAAGGATGTGAGAGAAGTACCCAAGCCAAAAGTGGAGGCCACAAAAGGAGACTTGTCTCGGCCTCAACAAGAAAAGTCAATCATGCTTGTACCACTTTCACCACAACAAGTCTTGGAGGATCAAAGAAAACTTCAAAGTGAGGTTGAGAGAAAAGAAAAAGAGGGGAAAGTTGAGGGCAAGAGTGATGAGGGGAAAGCCGAGAGAACAACCGAGAGTTTAAGTGAGAAGAGTGAACATGAGGGGAAGAAGAGTGGAGAGTTCCCGAGAGAAGAAATTGAGTGCGAAGTTGAGAGAAGACAAGAGTGCAATGAACCCAAGCCGAGTGAAGAGAGAAAGACCTACAGAGAAGCCATACTTTCATCTAACATAACAAAGTCTTTTTCTAGTGTTGTGTTGTCTTCTTTTCAGGACTTAAGTGGATATGAACTTCATGAATCAAGTGAGTTACTGCCAATTAAAGAAGTTCGTGTTCCCAATATTCCAAGTCATGTCCCATGCATCAAACCAACAAAGGAGGTTGAGAAGGAACAATTTGAGGCGAGTCCAAGTGATTTCATATGCAAATGTTTGCCTAACATTGTTTCTTATCCTATGTTTCAAGGGGATGAAATTAATGCAACTCCAACCAAAGCCATTGAGTGTGAAGGTGAAAATTTTGTGGTTCCAAAGGAAGATACTTGGAGACTAAGTCCAACCACTGTAATGTATTTCTTCCTAACACCTAGATTTGATGTAGTTTTGCATGAAAATCTCAAACAATGTGTGTTTGCTTGCAATGTTATTTTGACAAATGGTTTTCATGAAACTAGATTAAGAGAAGGAAGTAAGCATGAAAATTTGACAAAATATGGTTTTAAAGCTTCTAATTCTTTGGTTTTGTCAAATCCTCTTTGGAATTGCTTGAGTTTCTCTAAAGAAAAATCTGTTTTGGTGTCTTTTGTTTTTGAATTTGTTTGTTTTGCATCCATTTCACATTGTTTTGTTTTGTCTCAAGTTAAATCTACTTCTTTGGAATTTTTCATGCATAAATTGGTTGTTACCCATGCATTACATACTTCTTTGATTTTCATTCATGTTCAGCCCATTTTTGTGTGTCAATCTTTAATTTCCAGCAAGCATTTTTTTGTCATGACACATGCATTACACAAACTTTTGAGCATTGATCTTTTTGCTTTATGTCCAAACCTGAAAGTTTTTATTTTGAGTGAAAATTCTGGTTTTAAATTCAGCCTTTTAAGGAGGTATGTTGAGTCCTTTGTTTTGTGTCACATTTCATTCACAAATTTCATGCATTGTTGTGCATATACATGCAAAAATAAGTTTGCTACTGAATTGGTTTCACTTAATCCTATCTACTCCAATCTTGTTTCATTTAAAATGCTTAGGATTTTTGTGAAATTCATGCATCCTTGTTTTGTTATTAGTTTAGGCCACATTGTGTTCAATTCTTGTTTGTTTGAATGGCCTATGCAAACTATTGTTTTGACATGCATAACTTGTGTTTCTCATAACCATAACACTTGTGTGAGTTTAGGTACATTTGTTTTGAGTGCATACAGCATCCCTAAGGTAAATTCTTCCAACACCTTTCCTAGTTTTGGGAATAATGTTTTTGAGATGGCAAAGGCAATGAAAGTGATGCCTAGAGTTAAGATGAAAATTGTGCAAAGTTTCAGATTTTTTGTGCTAATTGTTTCTAACTTTGTTTTTGACCCTGGAGGTATCAAAATTATCATTGCATTTGGATATTGGTTCAGGTTTTTCACAAGATTAAAGCTCCATACACAAGCATTCCATGCTATTGGTGCTTATGTGAAAGGTAAGTGCTTATGTGTTGATTATTTCATTGTTATTGATTCAATTCCCTTTTCTAATGCAGGTTTTGATTCGAGGACGAATCCTTCTAAGGAGGGGGGAGCTGATACGATCAAAGAAGGCACAACCAAGGATGGCAAGGATCCATTGAAGATAACTAGTGGACCATTGACAAGGAAGCTTTTGGCTAAGGAGCTCACTGGAACATGAGGAATCATACTTCAAGCTTGGATGTTGACAGATTGGCGATGTTCTGGTAGAAAAATCATATCTTGAGCTAAACAGATCAGAATTGAGTGATTCTTGATTCATTGGAAAGCTAACATCTGGAGCTACAAATCATATGAAGACCATGAAACCCAGTTTGCACGTTAAGGAGGTCCAATTTAGCTTCAAAGTCACGATTTACGAGTTATCGCTGGTTCAGAAGCAGTTGCAGTATTTTGGGCATATCTTTGGCTTTAGATGTCCGTTTTGTGTGGTTCAGGTGTCATTTCAAAGCTAAGAAAGAGATCTACAACTTTCATGCTTTGAATTTTGAGAAATCATGGCTGCATCAAGTTCAAATTTCAGCTTGAAGTTGAAGACACAAGCAGGAACCACCTGAGAAGACTATTTTGGGGTTTTTATGGCCAATCTTATTTTGTAACGTATTTTATTTTATGTTCCTATTTATTTACATTATTTAGGATGTTATTTAGGCCATGGAAGTGATTTAGGTCACTTAGGATAAATGGAATTTGCTGCACACCTTAAACATGTGTTAAAAGGGTGTAGGAATCCTAGTTTGACTAGGTTTTCTTGAGTCCTTTGTAACTATATTTCGTAGGTGACTTGGGCTGCGAATTTTGCCCAATTTTTACCCTAGTTTAGGCCTATATAAAGGCACATATTCTGGATGTAAACACACAGATTAATGCCAAAATAATATTGCTCTTTGGAGAGGTTTTCTCTTTGGTTCTTTGTGGACTACCTTGGTGCACAAGTGCGCTTGTGTTCTTGGTCTTCTTATACTTCTCATTTCTAGTCACAGGTTGATTAGGGGTGGGGGTTTCAAACCTAGTCTCTTTGATGTCTTGTGGAGCTTGAAAAACATCTTGGGCGCGTTTCATGGTCTTTATACCATCGGGGTTCGCATCAGTTGATACAATCAAAGAAGGCACAACCAAGGATGGCAAGGATCCATTGAAGATAACTAGTGGACCATTGACAAGGGAGAAGGGTAAGGAGCTCACTAGTGCACTTCAACCTCGGATGTTGATAGATTGGCAATGTTCTGAACATGAAACCTAGTTTGCACGATAAGGAGGTCCAATTTAGCTTCAAAATCACCATTTTTGAGTTATCGCTGGTTCAAAAGTAGTTACAGTATTTTGGGCATATCTTTGGCTTAAGATGTCTGTTTTGTGTGGTTCAGGTGTCATTTCAAAGATAAGAAAGAGATCTACAACTTTTATTCTTTGAATTTTGAGAAAAAATGGCTGAATCAAGTTCAAATTTCAGCTTGAAGTTGAAGACACAAGCAGGAACCACCTGAGAAGACTATTTAGGGGGTTTTATGGCCAATCATATTTTGTAACGTATTTTATTTTATGTTCCTATTTATTTACATTATTTAGGATGTTATTTAGGCCATGAAATTGAGTTAGGTCACTTAGGAAAAATGGAATTCGCTGCACAGCTTAAACATGTGTTAAAAGGGTGTAGGAATCCTAGTTTGACTAGGTTTTCTTGAGTCCTTTGTAACTAGATTTTGTAGGTGGCTTGGGCTGCGAATTTTGCCCATATTTTTACCCAAGTTTAGGCCTATGTAAAGGCACATATTCTGGATGTAAACAAACAGATTAATGCCGAAATAATATTGCTCTTTGGAGAGGTTTTCTCTTTGGTTCTTTGTGGGCTACCTTGGTGCACAAGTGCGCTTGTGTTCTTGGTCTTCTTATACTTCTCGTTTCTAGTCACAGGTTGATTAGGGGTGGGGGTTTCAAACCTAGTCTCTTTGATGTCTTGTGGAGCTTCAAAAACATCTTGGGCGCATTTCATGGTCTTTATAGCATCGGGGTTCGCATCAGTTGATACGATCAAAGAAGGCACAACCAAGGATGGCAAGGATCCATTGAAGATAACTAGTGGAGCATTGACAAGGAAGAAGGCTAAGGAGCTCACTAGTACATTTCAAGCTCAGATGTGGACAGAATGGCGATGTTCTAAACATGAAACCCAGTTTGCACGATAAGGAGGTCCAATTTAGCTTCAAAATCACGATTTGTGAGTTATCGCTGGTTCAGAAGCAGTTGCAGTATTTTGGTCATATCTTTGGCTTTAGATGTCTGTTTTGCTGTGGTTGAGGTGTCATTTCAAAGTTAAGAAAGAGATCTAAAACTTTTATGCTTTGAATTTTGAGAAATCATGGCTGCATCAAGTTCAAATTTCAGCTTGAAGTTGAAGACACAAGCAGGAACCACTTGAGAAGACTATTTTGGGGTTTTTATGGCCATTCATATTTTGTAACGTATTTTATTTTTTGTTCCTGTTTATTTACATTATTTAGTATGTTATTTAGGCCATGAAAGTGATTTAGGTCACTTAGGATAAATGGAATTCGTTGCACACCTTAAACATGTGTTAAAAGGGTGTAGGAATCCTAGTTTGACTAGGTTTTCTTGAGTCCTTTGTAACTACATTTCGTAGGTGACTTGGGATGCGAATTTTTCCCAGATTTTTACCCTATTTTAGGCCTATATAAAGGCACATATTCTAGATGTAAACACACAGATTAATGCCAAAATAATATTGCTCTTTAGAGAGGTTTTCTCTTTGGTTCTTTGTGGACTACCTTGGTGCACAAGTGCGCTCGTGTTCTTGGTCTTCCTATACTTCTCGTTTCTAGTCACAGGTTGATTAGGGGTGGGGGTTTTAAACCTAGTCTCTTTGATGTCTTGTGGAGCTTGAAAAACATCTTGGGCGCATTTCATTATGTGTATACCATCGGGGTTCGCATCAGTTGATACGATCAAAGAGGGCACAACCAAGGATGGCAAGGATCCATTGAAGATAACTAGTGGACCATTGACAAGGGAGAAGGCTAAGGAGCTCACTAGTGCACTTCAAGCTCGGATGTTGATAGATTGGCGATGTTCTAAACATGAAACCCAGTTTGCACAATAAGGAGGTCCAATTTAGCTTCAAAATCACTATTTTTGAGTTATCGCTGGTTCAGAAGTAGTTGTAGTATTTTGGGCATATCTTTGGATTTAGATGTCCGTTTTATGTGGTTCAGGTGTCATTTCAAAGCTAAGAAACAGATATACAACTTTCATGGTTTGAATTTTGAGAAATAATTGTTACATCAAGTTCAAATTTCAGCTTCAAGTTGAAGACACAAGCAGGAACCACCTGAGAAGACTATTTTGGGGTTTTTATGGCCAATCGTATTTTGTAACGTATTTTATTTTATGTTCCTGTTTATTTACATTATTTAGGATGTTATTTAAGCCATGAAAGTGATTTAGGTCACTTAGGATAAATGGAATTCGCTCCACACCTTAAACATGTTTTAAAAGGGTGTAGGAATCCTAGTTTGACTAGGTTTTCTTGAGTCCTTTGTAACTAGATTTCGTAGGAGACTTGGGCTGCGAATTTTGCCCAGATTTTTACCCTAGTTTAGGCCTATATAAAGGAACATATTCTGGATGTAAACACATAGATTAATTCCAAAACAATATTGCGCTATGGAGAGGTTTTCTCTTTGGTTCTTTATGGACCACCTTGGTGCACAAGTGCGCTTGTGTTCTTGGTCTTCTTATACTTCTCGTTTCTAGTCACAGGTTGATTAGGGGTGGGGGTTTCAAACCTAGAGTCTTTGATGTCTTGTGGAGCTTGAAAAACATCTTGGGTGCGTTTCATGGTCTTTATACCATCGAGGTTCGCATCAGTTGATATGATCAAAGAAGGCACAACCAAGGATGGCAAGGATCCGTTGAAGATAACTAGTGGACCATTGACAAGGAAGAAGGCTAAAGAGCTCACTAGTACATTTTAAGCTTGTATGTGGACAGATTGGCGATGTTCTAAACATGAAACCCAGTTTGCACAATAAAGAGGTCAAATTTAACTTCAAAACCACGATTTGTGAGTTATCGCTGGTTCAGAAGCAGTTGCAGTATTTTGGGCATATCTTTGGGTTTAGATCTCCGTTTTGTGTGGTTCAGGTGTCACTTCAAAGCTAAGAAAGAGATCTACAACTTTTATGCTTTGAATTTTGAGAAATCATGGCTGCATCAAGTTAAAATTTCAGCTTGAAGTTGAAGACACAAGCAGGAACCACTTGAGAAGTTTGGGGTTTTTATGGCCATTCATATTTTGTAACGTATTTTATTTTATGTTCCTATTTATTTACATTATTTAGTATGTTATTTAGGCCATGAAAGTGATTTAGGTCACTCAAGATAAATGGAATTCACTGCACACCTTAAACATGTGTTAAAAGGGTGTAGGAATCCTAGTTTGACTAGGTTTTCTTGAGTCCTTTGTAACTACATTTCGTAGGTGACTTGGGCAGTGAATTTTGCCCAGATTTTTATCCTATTTTAGGCCTATATAAAGGCACATATTCTGGATGTAAACACACAGATTAATGCCGAAATAATATTGCTCTTTGGAGAGGTTTTCTCTTTGGTTCTTTGTGGACTACCTTGGTGCACAAGTGCGCTCGTTTTCTTGGTCTTCTTATACTTCTCGTTTCTAGTCACAGGTTGATTAGGGGTGGGGGTTTTAAACCTAGTCTCTTTGATGTCTTGTGGAGCTTGAAAAACATCTTGGGCGCGTTTCATGGTCTTTATAGCATCGGGGTTCGCATCAGTTGATACGATCAAAGAAGGCACAACCAAGGATGGCAAGGATCCATTGAAGATAACTAGTGGAGCATTGACAAGGAAGAAGGCTAAGGAGCTCACTAGTACATTTCAAGCTCAGATGTGGACAGATTGGCGATGTTCTAAACATGAAACCCAGTTTGCACGATAAGGAGGTCCAATTTAGCTTCAAAATCACGATTTGTGAGTTATCGCTGGTTCAGAAGCAGTTGCAGTATTTTGGACATATCTTTGGCTTTAGATGTCCGTTTTGTGTGGTTGAGGTGTCATTTCAAAGCTAAGAAAGACACAAGCACGAACCACTTGAGAAGACTATTTTGGGGTTTTTATGGCCATTCATATTTTGTAACGTATTTTATTTTATGTTCCTGTTTATTTACATTATTTAGTATGTTATTTAGGCCATGAAAGTGATTTAGGTCACTTCGGATAAATGGAATTCGCTGCACACCTTAAACATGTGTTAAAAGGGTATAGCAATCCTAGTTTCACTAGGTTTTCTTGAGTTCTTTGTAACTACATTTCGTAGGTGACTTGGGCTGTGAATTTTGCCCAGATTTTTACCCTATTTTAGACCTATATAAAGGCACATATTCTGGATGTAAACACACAGATTAATGCTGAAATAATATTGCTCTTTGGAGAGGTTTTCTCTTTGGTTCTTTGTGGACTACCTTGGTG
The DNA here is from genome assembly GCA_005392925.1 of Aquilaria sinensis. Lineage (NCBI taxonomy): Eukaryota > Viridiplantae > Streptophyta > Magnoliopsida > Malvales > Thymelaeaceae > Aquilaria > Aquilaria sinensis. The sequence goes on from SMDT01000531.1 coordinate 91,228, forward strand.
CACAAGTGCGCTCGTGTTCTTGGTCTTCTTATACTTCTCGTTTCTAGTCACAGGTTGATTAGGGGTGGGGGTTTTAAACCTAGTCTCTTTGATGTCTTGTGGAGCTTGAAAAACATCTTGGGCGCGTTTCATGGTCTTTATACCATCGGGGTTTGCATCAGTTGATACGATCAAAGAAGGCACAACCAAGGATGGCAAGGATCCATTGAAGATAACTAGTGGACCATTGACAAGGGAGAAGGCTATGGAGCTCACTAGTGCACTTCAAGCTCGGATGTTGACAGATTGGCGATGTTCTAAACATGAAACCCAGTTTGCACGATAAGGAGGTCCAATTTAGCTTCAAAATCACTATTTTTGAGTTATCGCTGGTTCAGAAGTAGTTGTAGTATTTTGGGTATATCTTTGGATTTATATGTCCGTTTTATGTGGTTCAGGTGTCATTTCAAAGCTAAGAAACAGATCTACAACTTTCATGGTTTGAATTTTGAGAAATCATTGTTACATCAAGTTCAAATTTCAGCTTCAAGTTGAAGACACAAGCAGGAACCACCTGAGAAGACTATTTTGGGGTTTTTATGGCCAATCATATTTTGTAACGTATTTTATTTTATGTTCCTATTTATTTACATTATTTAGGATGTTATTTAGGCCATGAAAGTGATTTAGGTCACTTAGGATAAATGGAATTCGCTGCACACCTTAAACATGTGTTAAAATGGTGTAGGAATTCTAGTTTGACTAGGTTTTCTTGAGTCCTTTGTAACAAGGTTTCCTAGGTGACTTGGCTGCGACTTTTGCTGAGTCTTTTACCCTAGTTTAGGCCTATAAATAGGCACATATTCTGGTTGTAAAACAACAGCTTTGACATGAAATAATATTGCTAGTTTTGAGAGAATTTCTCTTTGGTTCTTTGTGGACTACCTTGGTGCACAAGTGTGCTTGTGTTCTTATACTTCTCGTTTTTAATCACAGGTTGATTAGGGGTGGGGGTCTTCAGACCCAGTCTCTTTGATGTCTTGTGGAGCTTGAAAAACATTTTTGGCGCATTTCATGGTCTTTATACCATCGGGGTTCGCATCAGTAGCTGATACGATCAAAGAAGGCACAACCAAGGATGGCAAGCATCCATTGAAGATAACTAGTGAACCATTGACAAGGAAGAAGGCAAAGGAGCTCACTAGTGCACTTCAAGCTTGGATTTTGACAGATTGGCGATGTTCTGGTAGAAAAATCATATCTTGAGTTAAACGGATTGGAATTGAGCAATTCTTGATTCATTGGGAAGATAACATCCAGAGCTACAACTCATATGAAGACCATCAAGCCCAGTTTGCACGTTAAGGAGGCCCAATTTAGCTTCAAAGTCCCGATTTTCGAGTTATCGCTGGTTCAGAAGCAGTTGCAGTATTTTGGGCATATCTTTGGCTTTAGATGTCCATTTTGTGTGGTTCAGGTGTCATTTCAAAGCTAAGAAATAGATTTACAACTTTCATTATTTGGATTTTGAGAAATTCTGGCTGCATCAAGTTCTAATTTCAGCTTGAAGTTGAAGACACAAGCCAAAACCACCTGAGAAGACTATTTTGGGGTTTTTATGGCCGATCTTGTTTTGTAACGTATTTTATTTTAGTTTCCTATTTATTTACACTATTTAGGATGTTATGTAGGCCATGGAAGTGATTCAGGTCACTTAGGATAAATGGAATTCGCTGCACACCTTAAACATGTGTTAAAAGGGTGTAGGAATTCTAGTTTGACTAGGTTTTCTTGAGTCCTTTGTAACAAGGTTTCCTAGGTGACTTGGGCTGCGACTTTTGCTGAGTCTTTTACCCTAGTTTAGGCCTATAAATAGGCACATATTCTGGTTGTAAAACAACAGCTTTGACATGAAATAATATTGCTAGTTTTGAGAGAATTTCTCTTTGGTTCTTTGTGGACTACCTTGGTGCACAAGTGTGCTTGTGTTCTTGGTGTTCTTATACTTCTCGTTTCTAGTCACAGGTTAATTAGGGGTGGGGGTCTTCTAACCTAGTCTCTTTGACGTCTTGTGGGGCTTGAAGAACATCTTGGACGCGTTTCATGGTCTTTATACCATCGGGGTTCGCATAAGGGGAAAACACAAAGACAGTCAACAATCGGGCAAGACAACATCTCTAAGAACCATATCCTTCTCCAAAGGATACTCACTAAGCCTCAACACGCTTGTTTCTTCAACGCGGTCTAGGTGCTCAACGGCATAAGAAGCAACAGAGGGATAGCAAATGACAAGCTTAAGTGGACTAACATCGCCTCTGGAACGTGGCTTCATGGTGGCCTTTGGAAGTATTAAATACTTGTCATCTTTAGACTCAACAATCCAATCAACCTTCACAAGCCTGGAAGCTGGAATAACTTCTGAACGCACCTTTGGGCCAGCCATCTTACAATCCTACTCGAAAAATAAACTTGATGTAGTAGCAGAAGCAACGACGATCACTCCATAGTAAAAGGACTTAAGCGGTTTGTGATCCAGAAATATGCACAAAGACAAGACTAAAAAGATTCGCCTTAAAACCTAAAAAGCTCGTCTATACCCTCGTAATTCGAAAAGATTGAAATTCCAAAATTAACGTTTGGAGACGATTTATACCTAAGTCCTTAGTTCCTCACAGTATTAAGGAGTCACCAACTCAAGTAAACCAAAAAGCCCTAAAAAAAGGGTGCTCGATGCTTTAGCTGACTTCAAGAGAGCAGTAAAAAAAACAAAAAGAGGAAGAGAAGCGGGTGTGATTCTCTAACCACATTGCAACAAAAAAAAATTGGCTACAGTACTTAAAAAAAAAAAAGGGCAATACAAGGTGTCGAAGATTACCTTGGAAAAAAAAAAAAGGTTGAGTCTGAAGCTCAACAGGTTTACCCCGCAAGGCAATGACGCGTCTGTGTGCACAAACAAAAGAAAAAGAAAAGAAAAGAAATGTATAAACTAAAGCAGAGACGAAAATTACTCCACCCGTGCAACAGCAGCAAATTTAAAAAAAAAAAAGAAAAAAGAAAAAAGGTTAAGCTCCAGCAATTTCACATTTAAAAAAAAAAAAAGAAAGAAAAAGGGTGGCAAACAAATTAGCTCAGGAGGTCAAGATTGGTGGCTGGCAGCATGTAGCAGGCATGGAAGTGGAACAAGTCAAATAATGCATGGCAAAGCACGTAGCTCCGATGAGCAAATAAAAAACAAGGCTGAGCTTTGTCTGACTGCACAAAAAAATAAACAGAAAAACAAAAATCAGAACAATGAAGTCAGTGGCTACCAGGGAAGAAAGTACCGCGAAGAGGAAGAGAAAAAACAAAAAGGAGGGGGAACGAAGCGCACCTTAACCGGTTAAGAATTGCAGGAGATTGATGCCGAATGTATACAAGCTGCTAATTTGGTTCAATTGGGTTTGGGTTTGTAAAATTTAATTGAAATAGTAGATTAAATCTTAATGGAATTAAAGCTATACTTTGACTCATGCATTTATCATAAAATAATAGGTAAATCAAACGTCAAGTTTATTTGATGTTGGGATAAATAAAGGACTTAAATTAAATATTATTTCCTACCTAAATTTGAAATATGCTTTATGAAGGAGATCAAAGTTGGTGCATCCAGTCACATGCTTCATGACAAAATTCTTTTTGAAGAACACAACAAAATTTTCTCATCAAGAAAAAAAATTAAGATTATTTTATTTATTACACCACAAAAAAATGTATAAATAAATAATCTTAATGGGGCATTTGTAGATATTAAAATTTAATTGGGTTAAAGATATATTAAACCCAATTTAAATTGTCTAGCTCATGTCTAAATTGATGGCCAAAATTCAAGAGTCCATCAAATTTCAGAAACTACAAGTTCAAAAAACCTAATATTTAGGAGCCTAAAAGCAAGTAATTAAAAGCCTCGAATGAAGACTCATTATGCTATCTTAGCTAAAGTTCATTTTGGCAAATTGGGCCTCAAAGTCCAAAATGACTAAAGTCCATACATACCCATCGTTGAGCTCAAAAATTCTAGAATATTATAGAATGTTCCATTAATTATCCTTTTCAATTAAATAAATTGGATAATTAAGGAGAGATGAATATCATATTTATTTTCTCTTAAGATAAATACAAGAGATAAATACATGGTAATTATTATATGTGGTTTTCTTGAATTAAACCATATACTCTCTACACCTATAAATAGCTCATCCCAAGGCCAAAAACACAAGGAAGGGAGAAGAACAAATTGGAGAAGCAAAATTAGAGAAGAAGGAAGATCTCTTTATAAGAAGCTTTCTCTGCCTCTTCAAGCCGATCAAGCACTAAGGCCTGGCGAGAAGAAAAATCAAGTCCAAGTAAAATCAAATCCCAGTTTCAAGACTAGATTTGAAGAACACGGCGAGGAATATGAAGAATACGGTACAGTGCTACATCAAGTTCAAGTTCAGATCTAGGGAAAGCAGCGAGGAATGGGAAGAACGCGAGACAGTGTTGCATTAAGTTCAAGTTTAGATCCGGCGGAAGCGACAGGGAACATGAATGATTCGTTTTTATGCTACATCAAGTCAGACTCCAAGGAAGAGAGGCGAGAAAGCGGTGGACATTGCTGGAAGCCCCCAAGTCCAAGAAGTACAACGGAAAATCTCAAATCGAAAAAAACGCCAGGAACCTCGGTTTGTGTTTGTGCAAGACAAACTCCGGAGTCCGTGTTCATGAAGAAGTTGTTCGTGTTTCCACCAAAAGCTCAAAGCATTAATCAGAGGATTGTGCACATGAGAAACATGCTAGAGAGTCGATTCCCAAAAATCTCTGTTTAAATTTTAATATTGTAATTTATACTACAATTAATTTCAGAGTATAATTTTTACACACAAAATTCATGCATACACTCATGTTCGCTCATTTTTCCATATCATGTTTGCATGCTGATTGAATGAGAGCTTTAAAGCAATAGCATCCCGATGAAAATTTCATGGTACATATTAATTCAACTAGCATTTTTTTCTCATCTATTTGTATTTGAAAGCTACATCAACTGCTATTAATCTTAATTGTGAATGTGAGCAGCTTTGGGAAGAACAAAAACAACCATTTTTTTTTACAATATTGACACTGATTAGGTAATGTAAACAGTTTATTAGTATTGACGTACATTGTTGCACTTTAGCAGGTGTAACCCAAGTGTAGGTTGTCGCAAGTAATAAAATCTCGGGAGTTCAAGTGTCGAATCATGTCACAATAACTGAATATTTCAATATAGCCGGTAGAGCCATGTTCTATAAAGGGAATCAAGTAGCTTTTGTGCCAATGATTGACTATGATGAATCAAGACTCCCATTTAACAAGGAAGAAAGTTAAATTGACTAAGAAAGAAAATACTGTTAATGTTGTGATCCATTCAAATTAGCGATAACCTTTATACCAAAAGCTTCACTCTTTCATCTTAGCAAAAGAAAGATTAGTTAGCTATGATAAAAGTAAACAATATATAAAAAGATGAAATGAACATAGATTGAAAGATCAAATAAAGAACAAGAAGAAAAAACCAGAAAACAGCACTTGGACAGAGCTTCGATATTGAAAACAAAAATAAAACCAAAGAAGAAAAACTAACTTTTATACAAGAACATGAAAATGGCCTAAAGACAACCCTGAACTTATCCTCCCCCAAAGGTGCCTATTTATAAAGTTTTGGGGTGGGTGAAATAGTAAAATGGAATAGTAAAAGGTAGGTAAATACAAATCAATAAGGGCGGGCTGGAACTTCTTTTAATTTTTCGACCACTATACACATCTAATTAGCTCTTCCTCAAAGCACAAGGTTTGTAGATCTCTTCTTTAGCTTCGAAACAATAGCTTGATTATTCAAATCAGATATCTGTAGCTCAAGTTATGATTTTTCTACCGAAACTGCTCTTTAGCACACAGAAGAAATGAATGGTCTAATCTATAATCAGATTTCGTAATGAAAACAATCAAACTAGCTCTCGGTATAAAGAAAAGTTGAAGATATATATGTTGGCTTTCAGATAAATTTAGAATTAATCAATTTTGACATCTACAGCTCAAGATATGGCCAAATGATGATTTTATCCACATATATAAAAAAAATTATTTAATATATATTTTTTAATATTAATTAACAGTAAACCGCATGTGAACAGTAAATATGTGCATGAACAGTAAATACGTGTATGAATAGTGAAAAACATATGAATAGTAACCCAATAGAAAATTGCTCAAATTAAAGAAATTAATCACACTCAAAATATATAATGATGATTTAAACCCTTAATAACTATACATTTATGAGTATTCATCATACCCGCTAACCAGGCTCTTGCTAGTTTCTAGCAAGTGCAACCTAAAAAAATCTAAGAAAATAGACAAAACAGACAATCTAACAACGCACGGCACAACATGCTATAAATATATAATACTTGTAAACTTGAATTGAAAGTAATTAATGAAAGGAGAAAAAGTTAAGTCCTTGTTACCAAAAGTAGAATATCACTCCCTAAGTGTCTACAATCATTTTAAAGTGAATTTGTTAACAGCTTGCTTTGTGTTTCTCAATTCGAAGCTTGCATCGGGATCGAACTTCACCCTCACTAGATTCCCAAAAAGGACTAAATGTAAATGTAAGTCCAATGGTCTTTATACAATGTTGTAATGAGGCTCGGTTTGGTGAAAGCAGGAATTGGATGGAGGTTTCTTAATGGTAGAGTTTGAGAGAACTAGTAATGCAATGAACAATAAATATGGGCACCTAAAACACTAAATACTGAAAGTCTCCCAAATTAATTCTAGTCTCCCAAGTCCTCTCCAAGACATAATTCCATATCAACACATGAGTTTTAGAGAACAAATATGATTTGAGTTTTAAACTTATTGAATTTAACATTTTTTTTCTTTTTTTTTTAAATTTTTTTACTCTTTCCATTTCAAAATGGTTGGCCTCATTTGACTTGCACAAATATTAAGCTTAAAGCTGTATTTTTTTTAAATTATTCCCCTAATTATGCGTTTATCTATAAAAAAAATAAAAAGAAGATGGTTTTCATCTTTATTTTAGTGTGGATCTACATGGGTATAAGCATATATAACTTTACTTGAAAAGAAAAGAGACCAACTTTTTTTTTAAGACTGCCATAAAAGAAAAAGATGCCAAGTATTATGAAATTGAAGAGTATTTACTTATTTATTTTTTTCTCATTTTTATTTTTTTTACTTTATTTTATGAGAGCTTTTTCTTAATGTATCATTTTGTCTTTTTCAACAAGAAATAACAAATCAAAATTTGTTGAAAACTCAACCATCCAATGAAATGCACTCAATTTTATGATTCACCCCAAATTTTTCATCGTGACAATTTTAATAAAAGGTAACCCAACATATCCTAAAGTACACGTGCACATTTATTCTTTATTTTACTAAAAGCAATGCATTCATTTTAATTCTCTAATGCCCAAAATCACATAAGAATCACTAGTTCCATGGACAGTAAAGGATCAAAATGAAGTGGAAGTGGTTAAACATATAGGGTTCAGACAAAGAATAAGGCTATAAGGTTCAAAGGGGCTCACTAATGGATAATGTTTAAGGTTAGCCTTTTGGCAAGTGGTTAGCCCTAAAATGTCATCTTCTTCCTTAAATTTACACACAAGAAGTAGAGTTGCATGGGTCCTTTGTTAGTGTTGTGCCCAAAAGCCAATCATGAGATGATTGTATTTTTGCACATTGAGTCATGATATTTTATTAAGGCATTAATCCAGCAATTATGTTTGTTGTTTTGTTCCTGTGTAACTTAACAAATATAATTGTAACCCTAGAATAATGATATTCTTAAAATTCCTTGGTCTAGTATTATTGTGGAGCGGGTTGCAATAATACATAACGACTAGCATATGTGGAGACTAATATGAGATATGTAGTCTACATATGGGTACAAGTTGGAGAACTTGTGTACTGGACCGACCCACCATGAGAACACTACATGGATCGTTATATGAGTGTCATAAGTGATTCCCATAGTGATCAGGGTATATGTAGTCCTTCGACCTAAGATCATCAAGGTTCCCTACATGTGAGTCACATACTTTGATACTTTCCTTTGTTGCTCGTAACTGAGTGAACTTGAAGGAGGTCATTGGGTATGTCACATATCATGCGGAGGGATTTGTATGATCAAGATGGGATTTGTCCCTCCTATGTAACGGGAGTGATATCTTCGGGCCCCTTGATAGAGTGAGACTTAGAAAATGCATGGCCATGCTTGGATGAGTTGATATACGATATCAATGTCATCAGTTTAAGTTAGTCTACTCGGTAATCAAGAAACCAAAGATTGGGCTATACGAGAGTGACACATTCCATGTCTCATGCTTAGTCTTGATATCTTGGACAAAGGGACAATGGCATATATCGGTGATGATCATAAAGGTTTAGTCGAATCATCGACAATCTTGTCACTTGGGTAGCAATGATGTGTTGCTAGACACCGCTCATTGCTTATGATCATAAATGTGATTTATGATCATTGCCAACGTGATAAGAGCCTATTGGGTCGCACACATAGAGCTATTTGGATCATTAGAGTGCATGGGCTAATTATTTGGGTTATGGTTTCACTTTAATTTCGTATTAATAATGGGCCCAAGAGTTGAGCCATTATTAAGCCCGAAATTAAATCCTAATTGGATTAGGGCTTTGAAACCCATTAGGCCTGGAAGTTGAGTCTCACTATAAATACAACTTTTAAGTGAGAAATTCGCAGGTCTCCTTGCCCTAGCCTCCCAAAAAGGACAGTCGCACTCTTCTCTTGCAATTCCTTGGAGGACGCAAGCTAGCACTGCGAGCGCAAGAGAAACGCATCTGCCGGGACGTGGTGGAAGCGTGGTGATCCCGAGAGGCTCGTGTGGATACCATAGAGAGCTTGAACACGTCAACTGTTCAGTTTTTGTGATTCGACTCTACAATTGAGTGAGAGATCTCAACCGAAAATTAGGTATGAAAATTTTCGAACACCCGGTTTACCCCGTTTCACTTGGATCCTGGAGGGTTTCGGTTAAATTCCGCTGCGCTGTTTGGCTCCCGAAACCTAACATCCTTAAGGTCACTCATCTAAGCAAGGTCTAACTCAAAACACAAAGTAAGCACTCTCAATAAAGAAATTCACACATCCTAATAAACACCAAGGGCTTAGAATTACTCAACGGTTATTTATTTTCCTTAGGTAACAAGCAACATACTTTAACTGCTTTAAAAAATTAACAACCATTTCAAATTTACAAGATATACATCCAATGATGATATTTTCATAAGTTGGGTTCCTAAATGCAAACAAACAACCTAAATTCATGCTAAATGTTCCTACATGCAACTATTTATGCTTGCAAGAAAAAAAATGTTATGCATATCACACAAAATAGGATGCGTCTCAAGAGTGAAAAATTACTCTTTACTCAGTCATCATAAACTAAGGGTTTTGTCTAATGGTTTTAATATCAGCATAAGAAAAACTACCCTAAAAGAAAAAAAATCATGTGTCAACTATCCATCTCCCCAACCAGATTAAGACATTGTCCCCAATGTCAAAATGTGGATAGGTAGAGTGAATAAGAAATGACCTAAAATGATAGTTATTGAAAATGAAAACCCTGAAATAACTTAAACTTAAATAAAAAAAATGCTAATAGTAAAACTAAAAGTCAAAATACTATAAACAGATCCACAAGCCTAGATTACTATTTTCCACAGTGCTTCATCACTTATTAAGATTGACATCTTGTAAAGAAAAACAAATAAAAAAAATAAAATGACATTAATGTACATTAGTTGTGATTGTGCCTCAAATCTTCCACTAGTTTTATGTCCAGTAATGGCTTCAATGCCTTCTATGAGTTGTGGATTTGCTTCTCATCCAATTTTCTTACAAACTGGAAAACAAGGTCTTTTAAAATCATATTCCCAAGACTATAATGCTCTCATTCATTATGAAAAATACCCCATAAACCAAGAATTTCATGTTGCACTAATCCACAAGAATGTGTCTCAAGAATCAATCAGATATTATCTAAAGAATCCTTACTCATGCCATTCTTAATGAATTGTATTTTAGATTCTCAATTATTAGGCACCATCCCTAAAGAACAAAATCTAGTATTACAAGTCCATCGACCACATTTGTGACAGACTCGTAACCTTTTCGCTCTTCACTTTTTGGCATAAGAACTTTTGCCTATGCCAGGCATGTGAGACACGAATGCATCTGGGATTTCACCAACCAAATGGACTTTAGGTTCAATTAACCAACGCACATCTTTAGGGATGCCTTTGTGCATCAAAACCCTTAATCGTTCACATCTAACTTGGTAAACCCTTTTAAGAACATTCATTGGGAGAGAAGGCAAGTATTTTTGAAAAGTAAAAAGAACAGAATCCATTGTTGAAAAGAAAATTGAGAGAAAGGGAGAGAAAGAAATCAGTTATTACGGGAAACTGAGACAACCAACTTGAGAGCCACAGAGTACTATAGCTACCACTTAACCTGGAAAAGAAAAAAAATAAAAAAAAGTACTTTCTAAAAAAAATATTGACATTTACTTACCATGGTTATTTTAAAGATCACTGAGATGAAGAACTTCCTGCAAATCAAGATTCTTTAAAAATAGTTTAACTCTTTGTTCATTTACTTTAAACGCATTGTCATTTTTAGGATTTTCAATGTCAATGACCCCATAAGGATAAACATGTTTTACAATGAAATGACCCCATGGCATTAAGGGGCAACAAGATTAAAGATGCACCTAAGAATTAGCTTGAGTGCCTAAGTCAGGCATAAGAATTCTTGAGCCAAAATGTGTCCTAAGTACTAAAGGGCACTAAGTGACAATAAAATGGTGATGTACCAAAGGTGGCTTAAATGCTTGAGATGAGTGCAAGTCTTGCCAAGTGGAATTGTGCCAAGAGCTCTGAGGTGGTAGTAACTAAGAAACACCTAAATAGGGCTTGAAAGCCTAATTAAGGTGTAAGATTATGATAAGTTCCATCAAGGGTAAAAACTCAAGGTAGGAGACTAAGTACTCCCAAAAGCACCCCAACGGGGAGAATAGCCAAAAGAGAAAAAGTTAGTTGAAAGTAACATAGGCTTAATTAAAAATTGGGAGTATGGGGATGTGCCTTGTGAATCAAGGTAAGGTGTCTACTCTATAAGTAAAGTCTTTAAGGAGATGTCTTCTAAGGAGTACCTTAGGAAGTTTCTTGACCGACAAGTCAAGAAGCTAAGAACATGAAATGAGCTCATGGTTAAGGAGCTAGGGGCAACCATAGTAAGGAAAACAACATGAGTAAGAAAACTGAGTAGGATGTTAGAAGATTATCATCCAAGTGTTGTGCTCGGTTAAGAATCAAAATTTGGAGGACCAAATTTCTTAAGGTGGGGAGAATGTAAAGGCTCTCTAAGTACTTCCCATAGTTTGGATGCCAAGGTAAGTAAATTCCAAGTTAATTTCCTCAAATAAGAATTTTATTAAACAAGTCAAGCAACTAAAGTAACCTTCATAAGGGTACCTAAGTGTTAATCGGCACTTAAGAATTATAAGGGTAAAATAGTAATTTTGACCCAACTTGGCAGCATGGCGGACTTTCACTTATATGATAATAATTTTAATCAAAATTATTATCATGTAAGCGGAAGTGACTAAAATTGTCAAGACCATAAGTGTTGTGACTCAATAGAACCAATAAGTGATAGGGAAGGGCTTATTTGCGCCATATAAGGAAGTTGAAGGCTTAAGTGTTTTGTTTGCCTTAAATGTGTATTTAGCTTAAGGGCTTAGTGGGGAGATTGGTACTCTCTCATTGAAGGCTAAATAAAGTTTATTAAAGCCAAAGTGAGGTGCTTAGCTAAGTTAATTAAGAGGCTAAGTAAGATTAAGGTAAATTGAGGTTTGGTTGTTGGAGATATTTTGGGAGAAGGAAAGATATTATTCATCTTCTCATTCCTTGAGCCAATGCCGTAGCTCTCTCCCCCACCACACCATCCTACCTTAAATCTTCACTTTAGCCTAAGATTTTCATGAAATTAAAGCCCCCAAAGCTATCATAACAAGCCCCTGGCAAGATCTTGAAGGATTTGGCGTATTTGGAGGTGTTCTTGGAGGGTATTTGTTGGTTGAGCTAAAAACCTAAGGTAAGCCATTTCCTAAGTTTTGAGTTGGTTCTAAAGGTGTCAATGAGTTAAAAATGGTCTTGATAAGCTAAATGTGGTGTCCAGTTTCAAAAGGAACCAAACTTGGAAGCCATTAAAGCTAGTTGGAGCTTTTGGGTGAATAATTGCTTGGATTTGTGCAAATCTTCATTTGAGGTAAGGAATTTATGTTATGGCATGATTAAAAGATGCATAAGTAGTGTTATAACACTTGGGAGTAAGTTGGAATGAGCCAAAAATGATTGGAACTAGTTTGGATAAGGTTTGGAACGAGATTGGCTGTAAAAAGGGTGAAGAAATGCAGCTCCATGGGTCAATGCCGTCGCACTGATTATTTGATATGATCGCATCGAGCTCAGGACGAAGAAAAGGCCAAATGTGCAATGCTATTGCACCAACTATGCTGGTGCTATCACATCTTTTCTAGGAAACTCCTATAAAATCATAATGCTATCGCACCATAATATGTGATGCTACAACATTGTGCCTGAATTGTGCCAACCTTGTTTCTAAGTATTCCAAATCAATTCCTAAGGCTTAGGTGGCATCCTAACATGACTCAAAAGTACTCCTAAAATTTAAGTATACATCAACAAGTACGCAATAAGTTGGTGGTTAAGAAGGCTAAGGAAAAGTGGATTGGTGAGGTACCCTAAGTCACAAATAGGGAACTATAGAGGGGCCTAGTATTGTATGAGTCTTCCAAGGGACGAGGGGTGAGAACGTGAACCTCCGGTATTGGAGAGGGACTCGAGAAGGGTCTAGGATACTTGATGGCCCAATGGTAGAGGTCAAGTGGCTTCGGGCATTAAGCAGTGCCTAAGAGGCCCCAACCAAGTCAACGAGCTTGGTAAGTGAATCTACTAAGTTGCCCGAGTTGAGTTCAAAGGAACTTGGCAAAGGTTGGCCACAAAGTTCAATTATCCAACATAAAAATTAAAGGGAAGTTATGGTTAAGAGGTGAGTAAATGACAATTTACTCTAAGTAGCCCGTATAAGGTGGGCAAGGTCAAGTAAGTGATGACTTACTTAAGGTGCATGTAAAGAGAACTTTATGGGGTTTAATCAAGTGCTAACACTGGATACGAAGGCCAGTATCCAAGTACCCCAACCATATGAGCTCATGGTAGTTAAGAACACCCTCGGGTGTAAGGAAGTCCTAAATGCATAAACATGTGCATTTACTCATCCATCCATACATTACATTGCATTATTGTTGTTGTTTATTAATTGTTTGTGTTTATTGCTTGTTGTATTGTTTGGTTGGTTGCTTGTGCTGTATGAGATATATATGTTGTTGTACTTTGCATGTATGCATATATTTTCCTTACAGGTGCCAAATCCCTTATTGAGTACTTTCGAGTACTCACCCATTAAGTGTTGTGCAGATATTTAGAAGGCTAGTTAGGCCTAACAGTTGGTGAGGGGCAACTATTAGTATTAATTTTTATTTGTTTGAAGGTACTCTGTAAGTATGAATATTGTGATTAATGAATACTTATAATATAGGTTAGTACTAGCCAAATAGTGATTAAAGAGTTGTCTTTTTAGCTTTCAAGGCTAAGTATGCACAAGGAAAGTGAGGCTTGCCACTTGAAGCTAAATTACTTGGGTAGAAAGCTAAGGGTAGATCTCAGTAGATAATGTTGTCACTATTGTATGTATGACATTTTTCATACTAAGCATTGCTTCTACTAGTATCCATTGGTATGTATAACACTACGGTTACATTTGGGTGCATATAAGTTTGAGATGTATGTACATAGTTGTTACTTGAAGTTAAAATAACTAGAGTTTTACGTCTTAGCTTGTTTTGAATTGTGTTTTTGTTAATTGCTGTGGCACTATTTTCAATGTCATTTTTATTTAATTGCTATTGCATAGCCAGGACAATGCATGCATACTTTTTATGTAGGATAGGCTAAATAACTAGTTGCACGTAATGATTTGAGATAATTCACAAGTAATAACTAGCCAATTGTAACCTAAGTGAGATCACAGTTCCCAAGGAGTCCACCAATGTTAGTAAATCAAGGCACTAGGGGCCCTCTTCCGCCATAAAAAGTCTTAAAGAGAAAACCTTTTTCTCCTTCTTGATAGGGTTAAAGAACTTTTCTTATTGCCTCAGTAATAGAAACTCTCATATTGTTTAAGAAACCAATGAGGAAAACTCTTCCCTCCATGCTTTTAGGCTAAGGAATCTTCCTTGCCTTTTTTAATAGGTGATAGCCGAAGGACTATCGCCTCTCCTAGAACGTACCTCCTATCAAAAGCATGCTCGGGAAGCCTGGCACCATCCAAGGGAGGCACTAGTACTGACCTCGGGCTAGGCGAATTCCAGTGCCTCGAACTCGGGATTTAGCCTAGTACCCTAGAGAGCTCCAAAGGTGCAGACAGCCCCCTCGGGGGATTAAACGGATCGCCTTCGGGATAGAAGAACCAGCTACCGCAAGCAAGAGAGGATTTCCCGAAGGCGGAACCTGCGAGCTAGGCAGCGCCCCGAACTGCGAACATAACTCCTGAAGAAGGGTGTTCGTCCCAGAGAGTGACCTCGCCCAAAGGACATCGGGAGTACGGCAGGAGCATTTAAGGAGCCTCTGACACATCTCCCACAGACGCACCATGTCACCTCAAACGACGCTCTGACACGCCGACGCCGCCCAGGCCTTGTCACAACCTGTCTCGGACCAAGGCTCGAGGGAGCCTACAAACAGCTACTTGTCCCCTTTGTCCAAAGGTACACAGCAGATCTGACCGAACACGTGTCATGATCTGAACGGGCCAGACACTTCTATAAATACCAAAGAAGCAGCCCCTTGCAAACGGTTGGTCAGTCAGTTGAGAGGACACGAACAGGCAAGGCCACTAAACCCTTGAGTGCTCTCTTTCCTTCACCTCTTAGAAAACTAACTTGGGCGTCGGAGGCTCCTCCCCGGAAAAACATCCCGGGGACCTCCTAACCTTTCCTTTTGGGCTCTTCAGGTACCACTCCCTGGGAAACCTCCACTCCGGGCGTTCTCCTCCTCAGGAAGTCCCTCCAGAAACCACCATGTCCTCCAGCGAAGATGTCTCCGGACATCATTTGGCGCCGTCTGTGGGAACCCACCCTCAGGTTGCCGTCGTTGAGACTCGGCGTTCTAAGGACAAAGGACTCCCGAAGTCCCCGTCCGCGCCTGAAGTCCAACCGGCTGCCGAGCAAACTCTTCCAGGGACTTCCATGCCCGAGGAAGAACGTCCTCTGGTCATAACCATGAGCTTCCTCCGTGACTTCCAACGCTCTGTTGTGGCTGAGATGACACAACAGATAGATAGAAGATGGCCACAACAGGCTCAAACCCGAAGGTCTCCTTCACCGGTACGCCCTCGGGAAAAGAGCCCCAAAGCAGTCCGCCGCAGTTCGGGGAGTGAAGACCCACGTGAGGAGTCTTCGACAGAAAATATGCCCCTCGGGGCACGCCCCCCAGGGTAAATGGGGCCCAGCCAACCCAAAGTTCAACACCGAAGGAGCCCTTTGCCTGAGACGAGGTCATCCTCTCCCCGACGACGAAGCCATTCTCTGAAGAGGCGCCGTCAATCTCCTCCACCTGAGGAAGAACCTAGCGCCGCCGCCCTCATGGAGAAAATATTGGCAAGGCTGGACAGAGTCGAGAGGCAGGTGGCTCGCAAGCCAGTTTGGGCCAGACTGTCTGAGTCTTTTTGTGGGGATCAGTCTCCTTTCACCCGAGCTGTGGTCGAGGCAGCTATGCCAGGTGACTTCAGGGTACCTCGGCTAGAGACGTACGATGGTCGGACCGACCCACAGGCCCACCTGACGAAGTACAGACGCAGCATGATGATGCACGGTGCGGACGACGCCACCTTGTGCAAGTGCTTCGAGGTCACCCTCTCTGGGCCAGCAACCGCGTGGTACAACTCCTTGGCTCCAGGAATCATCGGAAAATTCCAGGAGTTATCAACAGCCTTCACCCAACAGTTCATCGGGAGTCGCCCGACGGCGAAGATGCCCGTTCAAATGTTCGACATAGCGCAAAGAAGCGGAGAAACTATACGCGACTATGTCGAGAGGTTCAACAGAGAGGCTTTAAGTGTCCCAGACTTTCGGCCTGAAATACGCATCCTCGCCATGACAAGGGGCCTTCGGAGGGATTCCCAACTCTTCTACGAATTCTCCAAGGACCCTCCAGACACACTGGGCGAATTCTACCGACGGGCCGAACAGCACATGACGGCCGAAGAACTAAGAATGGGCGGACCCAGGCCCGAGCACACCCGTGGCGAGGGGTCCAGCCAGCAGGCACGCTATCCGACCGACCAGCCATCGCGACCCCGGAGAATGCGAGGAAGGAAACCCCCGAACTTCACAGCGCTGAACACCACGAGGACCAACATCCTCATGACTCTGGAGAGGCAGGGAACACAAGTTCAGAGGCCAAGGGCCATGACCGCTGAAAATAGAAAAAACATGAAGAAGTTCTGCCAATTTCATCGCGATCATGGCCACGACACTGAGGATTGCTTCCAGCTGAAGAAGTATATTGAATCGCTGATAAAACAAGGCCAACTTCGGCGGTACCTACGGTTGCCTTCCCCGAAGGGGAGGAAAGAGGAGGAAGGAAAGGTAGAAGATGAGGACTACGACTCCGACAGGCGGAGAAACCGAAGTCCGAAGAGGCGCCCTCCACCCCCTGCGGGAGTCATACAAACAATCACGACGGGGCTCCCATCCTCGGAAAGGAAAAGGAAGGCCAGGGAAATAGCTGTCATGGACTATCAAAGTCTGGCGAAGAAGCTATCCCGAAAAGATGGTTCCACAGTCGTCTTCCCTCACGACGACCCACTCCTGATCATGGCAAGAATTGGAAACTGGGATGCTGATCATGGCAAGAATTGGAAACTGGGATGTCAAAAGGGTATTGCTTGATGACGGATCAAACGCTGACGTCCTATTTTCACAACTGCTGCCGAGCTTAGGCATATCCATCAATGATCTCAGGCCTGTCACTTCACCGACCTTCGGGGTAGGACCTTCCGAGTTACCCGTCCTCGGGTGGATCGACCTTCCATTAATGATGAGAGGGACTTCGGTCAAAGGAGCAGCTGAGTTGTTTGCCTCGACGATGGCGAGGTTCATCGTCATGGATGTCCCCTCATCATACAACGCCATCCTTGGAAGGCAGACGCAGGGAAATCTGCACATTCGCCCTGACGTGAGACATTTGACTGTCACTTTCGCCACCAAGGAAGGAGACGCAGAAATCTTCATAGATCAGGGCGAAGTAAGAAAGGTGTTCGTCAAAGCCCGAAAAGCCCCAGCAAACAATTTCACACAAGCTGTAGAAGAAGGGGCTTCAAAGTCAAAAAATGGCGAGAAAGAAGTTTCTGGCAAGGTGGAAATGGAAGAAGTGGAACTTATCCCAGGACGAAGTACCCAAATAGGAAAAAACTTGTCCGAAGGAGATAAGAAAAAACTTGTATCCTTTCTGGTAATGAATAAAGACCTGTTCGCCTACTCGCCGAAAGACAGGCCGGGGGTAAATCCGCGCGTAATACAACATAGCCTCAAAGTAAGTCCGGAAGCAAAGCCTGTCCGGCAAAAGAAACGAGGCATCTCAGCCCATAAAAATGACTTCGTCAAAACCGAAGTCCAACGTTTATTGGAGGCAGATGTAATCAGGGAGGTCAAGTACCCCGAATGGCTAAGCAATGTGGTGATCGCCACAAAAGAAGGAAGCAACAAACTTCGGATGTGCATCGACTTCAGAAACCTGAACAATGCTTGCCCAAAAGATTCATATCCTCTCCCGCCAATAGATCAACTGGTAGATTCAACTGCCGAATACGGGCTCCTAAGTTTCCTAGACGCCTTCAGCGGCTACCATCAAATAAAGATGGACCCCTAAGACGAAGAAAAAACAGCCTTCATCACCGAGGGGGGGACATACTGTTACACCAGGATGCCTTTCGGGCTCAAAAACGCAGGAGCCACCTACCAGAGGTTGATGAGCAAGGTCTTTAATGACCAAATAGGGAGGAACATGGAAGTGTACGTAGATGACATGATAGTTAAAAGCAAGCTGCCTGTAGACCATGTCACAGACCTAAGGGAAACTTTTCACCAGCTCAGGACCTTCGGAATTCGCCTTAACCCTGAGAAGTGCACCTTCGGGGTAACTTCGGGAAAGTTCCTTGGGTACATGGTATCAGAAAGAGGCATTGATGCTAACCCAGAAAAAATTAAGGCTCTGTTGGAATTCCGAACTCCTGCCACAATAAAAGATGTGCAGAGACTTGCTGGAAGAATAACCTCCCTTAGCAGATTTATTTCCAGATATGGAGACCGGTGCCGAGCATTCTTCAAAGTCCTCACTAAGGCAGCAAAAAGGAAGGACGACCTCGAGAGTAATGATCGTGCTTGGAATGAAGACTGTCAAAAAGCCTGGGAAGAACTCAAAATCTACTTGGCTCGCCTGCCCACTTTGCGACAGCCCCGCGAAAGAGAACCTCTTGTGTTGTACCTCGCCGTCACAGAAAAAGCAGTAAAGTCCTTGTGAAAGAGGAAGGGGCGAAGCAGTGGCCAGTACTATGTGAGCAAGTCCCTGCATGAATAGAGGCTATAATGGGTCCTGGCAGGAAGAAGCTAGACCATATTTTGGCCAGTCTACTATGTGAGCAAGTCCTTGCATGGCACTGAAATCAGATATCCTTTGTTACAGAAAGCTATATATGCCTTGGTCCTGGAAGGAAGAAGGCTACGACCATATTTTCAGGCTCACCCCATCATCGTCCGAAGTATACCCCTGCGTCCGAAGTAGTTTACCCCTGCGGGACGTCATGAAGAAGGTTGACCATTCGGGAAGGCTCTCCAAATGGTGTATAGAGCTTGGCGAACACGACATCACTTATGAACCTCGGAAAGCCATAAAAGCTCAAGCCTTGGCAGATTTCATTGCCGAGGTCCCCATTACCGAGGACAGCCACCCAAGTCCCGACGAAATGAGCCAGAATGGGCCTTGTACGTTGATGGTGCCTCGGGCGCCGAGCACCAAGGAGCAGGGGTGATCATCAGAGGCCCCGAAGGCCTGGAAGTAATGAAGGCCATTAAGTTCAGCTTCAATGTCACCAACAATGTGGCTGAATATGAAGCTCTCATAGCGGGCTTGCGCCTGGCCAGAAAAATTGGTGTCAGAAACTTGAAAGCCCATAACGATTCCCAGCTAGTAGTTCGGCAAACAGCAGGGGACTACGGGGCGAAGGATCCAACACTGGAAAAATACCATGAATTAGTAACGAAGCTTATTCGAGAATTCGACACCGTGCGAATCGAGAGCGTGCCTCACAGACATAACGCTGAGGCAGATGAATTGGCAAAATCAAAAGCATATACTGAGGTGCTAAGCCAGCCGAGCATTACAGTGCTGAGCATAATGACTTCGGGAAGAAGCTGGAAAGACCCAATAAAAACATATCTCGAAACCAATACGCTCCCCGAAGACCCCAATGAAGCAGCAAAAGTGCGGAGACGCTCCGGTCGTTTCTTTCTGATTGGAGAAGAGCTATATCGGCAGGGATATGCAAATCCGCTACAGAGGTGTGTTGGCGAAGAGGATATTGAAATAATCCTCCAAGAAGTTCACGAAGGCGCTTGTGGTTCGCACATCGGAACCGACGCCCTGGCAGCGGTGATACTTCGCCAAGGATACTTTTGGCCTACCCTGAGGAAAGACGCTAGGCGGTTCGTCCAGAAATGTGGTAATTGCCAAAGACATGCAAAAATCCATAGAACACCCTCGGAGCTGGTGACTTCGGCAAACTATCCCTGGCCCTTCGCCGTTTGGGGCATAGACCTTATCGGGCCGCTCCCGACAGCGCCTGGGGGCGTGAAGTTCTGCTTAGTCGCAGTAGACTATTTCTCTAAATGGGTCGAGGCAGAACCTTTGACGACTATCTCGGCAAGAGAAGTGCGCAAGTTCGTGTGGAAAAACATAGTATGCAGATTCGACATACCGAGGGTACTAGTGGCTGATAACGGATCCCAGTTCATAGACAAAGGGTTCCAAGAGTTTATCAGCAACCTCGGAACAAAGATGCACTTCGCCCCGGTAGCTCACCCCCAAAGCAATGGGCAGGTGGAAGTATCTAACAGGACCATAAAAGATGGACTAAAAAAGAGACTGGGAGAGGCAAAAGGAAAATGGCCAGGAGAACTCCAAAGCGTACTATGGAGTTACCGAACAACGCCCCGAAGGGCTACAGGGGAAACTCCTTTCTCACTCGTCTTCGGTACGGAGGCCATAATCCTAGTAGAGGTAGTGCGCAACCATCAATACGAGTGCAGGTATTTGATGAAAGTGGAAATGACCTCGGCTTAAGAACCAAGCTCGACCTCGTCGGCGAACATAGAGAAATAGCGGAACTAAGAAGGAAAGCTTTCCAGCAAAGAGTGGCCGCCGCTATAAACTTGCGAGCTAGGCCAAAAGGAATAAAAAAGGGTGATCTCGTTCTCCGAAAGGCGGAATTCGCACCCCGGAGGCCATCACACGGCGTACTTCGCGCGAATTGGGAGGGACCTTATCTGGTTCTTGCCGAAGTACGAAGAGGGGTGTACAAGCTCGGTGACGCCGAAGGCGTGGAATTAAAAAACACTTGGCATTCAGATGCCTTGAAAAAGTTCTATGCTTAGAATCTTGACGAAAGGGTTTACAGTGTACAAAGATAGAAAAAAAAATCTTCTAGCTACAACGGACTTCTGAAAGAAAGATTCTTGAACAAAAGAATTACTAAAATTCCGCGAAGATGGTCGCCAGAATAAGCATAGGTGCGATTTCCTGAAGTCCCTCGAATAAGCATGTTCGGGAAAATAGGAAATGTAAAACCTTGTGAGAATTTCTAAATACAAAGGCTCACAGAGAACCGATCTAATCTTCTGAAGTCTCTTGAGCAAACGCGTTCGGGGCAAAAAGGAATGAACAATCTCACAAAAAAGACTTAGCCAAAATTTCTTACAGGAAAGAAAAAAGTCTTTATTAACAGACGAGATCGGTTTACAAAGAAGAAGGACTACCAAGAAAGAAAGAGTACAAGGAAGGAGAAAAAGAAGGCAGAAGGGGCCTGAGATAAATTAGGGATTCTCGGCGTCCCGGGAGCCACTAGCCCCTGCATCCTTTTCCGCCACCATCCGCGCCAGAAGAGTCTGAGGCAGGTTCAAGTGCTCGAGCTTGGACCAAGTCCACCGAGGTCCCTCAGGAATATTTAGGGCCTCCAGGAAAGAAAGGTCGAGATCTGGAAACCTCATAAGAACTTGATGACGAACGAGGCAAAACCCGTCTTGAAAACCAACTTTGGTCATCTCGTCGGATTTCCTCTTCTCGACCCCAAGATCATTAAGCTCCCTCTCCAGGTCTTCAACATTTTTCCTTAACGCCTTCACCTTCTTTTTCCTCGACTCATCCTTCCCCTTCTTCGAAGAATCGACCTCGGCTTGAAGTGCGGCTTTCTCGGCCTCCGCCTTCGCCAGAAGAGCCGCAGAATCCGACTTCTCCTTTTGAAGTGCCTCATTAACCGAAGTCAGCTCCGCCACTTTTTCACCGAGGTCGGAAATCTTCTGGGAGGAGTCCTTTATAAGTTCTTCTTTTTCCTTCGCAAACTCCTCCCGAAGGGCAGCAATCTCTGACGCCGAAGTCTGGGCCAGCTGAGTGTTCCGAGCAAGCAGGTCCGCGCACTGGGTCTGGTATTGTTCTATAGTCTTTGAAGCGGCGGCCCGGTACATCCCCTGCCTCGCCACCCGAACTCTGAGGAATCCGGCATATCCCAGCAGCTGCAGAAAAACAGAGGCAGGAATGAGACAAGGCAAAAAAGGAAAGGCAAATACTTAGAAGGAAAGGCAAGGTGAGAAACACACCTGGGCGGCGTGCTCGGAAAGCTTCGCGGCGAGGGAGTCATCATCCGGATGAGCCCCCGCAAGGGCCCTGAAAGAAGCTTCAGTAAGAACCCCCTTTGCAATCTCCTTGGCCATTCGCGGGCAGTCTTCGGAGTACATGTCCATGTCCTCCGTAAAAGACCAAAATGGCTCATTCGGAATCTTCCCCTTCGGGATATGGGCATCCCGAAGGGCCCGCTTCCGGGCGTGCTCGGCAACCCAATCCGGAGGAAGAATCTCCTCTGCACGACAAAAGCAGAAAAATTGTCAAACACAAGTAGCTGCCAAAAAATTCAGAAACTGAGTGTCTAAGGCATCAAACCTGGTGGCACTTCGGCAACGTCGTCGCCAGAATCCAGGGCCCCCTCAGAAGAAATCTCCTTCCCTTTCCTCTTGCGGCGATCTTCGGCAGAAGGGGCTTCCACCAAAGCGTCCAGAAGAGCCGCCGAATTAGGGCTTGAAGGAGCGACATCTGCACCGACCTCGGTCGAAGGTGCAGCAACGGTTACCTCGGGCTCCTCGCCCACCTCCTCGGAAATCTCCGGCATAGGAGGGGGCACGGTCTTCTTCGATCGCTTGGCCGCCGGAGGCCCCCCGCTAGCCGCCTTCCGTCTTCGGGAGGCAGCCTTCTTTGTTTGTTCACCTTTCTCGGCTTGCCCGACGAAAAGCGATCGGTAATAGGCAGCAGTATCCTCGCCCATCTCTGAAAAAGAGAGAAAACATCAGCGTAAGTCCAAGATGGAATTAAAACAAGGGGACTAGGAGATGACTTACTTTCGAAAAAATCTTCATAAGTAATGTCCTTCTGAAGAAGTTTTACCAGCCAGGAGTCCTTCCCAGCAATGGCAGGAGCCGGCATCTCGAGGTCCGTTTCGTGCTCCTTTACCACCTTCAACTCCCGAAGGACTTCTTCGGTCATCAACTTCCAGTTAATTGGAAAGGGGTAAAGGGGGCGCGGTGGGACCTCGGAATCCCAGTCAGAGACCGCTCGGATGCGCTTGTCAAAGTCCGCAAAAATAGGTGTTAACTCGGGAGTTAACAGTATCTTCGGGTCAACGACATCCATCACGAGCTTTCCCTGAGCCCACTTCGTCGGGACGTACGACCAGGCCTCCTCCTTCTTCATAAAGAAGAATTTCTGTTGCCACCCTCGCCAGCTGTCCTTGTTGGCAAAGGTGAACTTGTATTTTTTGCTCCCTGACCCCCGAGGTAGCATGAAATAGAAGCCACCCTTTGGGATCACGAAGAGCTTGTAGTACTGCAGAAAAATGACAAAGTGTGGCTCTATGCCGAAGACACCACACATACAAAGAAAAGCATTGAAATAGCAGTACGAGTTCGGCGGAAGTTGGTTTACGGCAATGCGATGGAAATCGCAGAAATCGCAAACCATCTTCGGCGGAGGATACCGAAGTCCGGCCTTCAGTTGGGCACGGAAAACAGTAACCTCGTCACTACGGTTTGAAAAGCTATATTGGTCCGAACGAGGCAACCTCGTAGTGACGTAGGAAGGAAGGAAGAACTTCTTTTTCCATTTTTTAAGTTTTGCAGAAGTAGTGCAGCAGGGGTGAGAAAGAAGGGGTTCCCAGCTTTCGGGAATAGGCATGACTGGCAAAAAACCGAGTTCGGGAAAAGGCAAAAAGCTATTTCGAAGAAAAAATTTGGAAAAACAGAAGAAACTGGAAGCTAAAACCCACCAAACGTTTTGCCAAAATCTGGATTTGAGGACGCCGTCGTGAAATGGTTGCCGGAAAACCACTCTGTCAAAAAGCACCGCCGTAAGAGAGCAGGAAAAACACTGCGGCAGTTGAGAGACAGAGAGCAAAAGCGAGAGCAAAAGCAAAAGCAAAAGCAAAAGGGGGTTATGAAGGATTAAGGGTATATATAGACCGAGGAAGGGTAGGCGAATCGACGTCATAAGTGCTGTGCGAAGGCGAATCGTCGCCATAATTGCCCATTTTGCATAAAAAGACACGCCCGCTGTAACCGATGTAACCCTCTCCAATGACGGCGTGCCACGTGTCAGCAACCACGCCAAATAAGGAACACGCTTTCTGACGAATAGCGCGCCGCCCCAGACTGACACGCCTGGGCACGAGACGAGACGTTTCAGTGACCTACAAAGATTACAGAAAATAGGCTACCTCGGAGACACCAAGAGACAGTCTGTGCTACGTCTACAGACAAAAGGTGTATCTTCGGCACAGGTACCATGCATAAAGCCCCGAAGGGTACCCTCCGAAAGCTGACAAAAGCCAAAGTCCCTACTTCGGCTTCTAGGGGGGGCATGTGATAGCCGAAGGACTATCGCCTCTCCTAGAACGTACCTCCTATCAAAAGCATGCTCGGGAAGCCTGGCACCATCCGAGGGAGGCACTAGTACTGACCTCGGACTAGGCGAATTCCAGTGCCTCGAACTCGGGATTTAGCCTAGTACCCCAGAGAGCTCCAAAGGTGCAGACAGCCCCCTCGGGGGATTAAACGGATCGCCTTCGGGATAGAAGAACCAGCTACCGCAAGCAAGAGAGGATTTCCCGAAGGCGGAACCTGCGAGCTAGGCAGCGCCCCGAACTGCGAACATAACTCCCGAAGAAGGGTGTTCGTCCCAGAGAACGACCTCGCCCAAAGGACATCGGGAGTACGGCAGGAGCATTTAAGGAGCCTCTGACACATCGCCCACAGACGCACCATGTCACCTCAAACGACGCTCTGACACGCCGACGCCGCCCAGGCCTTGTCACAACCTGTCTCGGACCAAGGCTCGAGGGAGCCTACAAACAGCTACTTGTCCCCTTTGTCCAAAGGTACACAGCAGATCTGACCGAACACGTGTCACGATCTGAACGGGCCAGACACTTCTATAAATACCAAAGAGCAGCCCCTTGCAAACGGTTGGTCAGTCAGTTGAGAGGACACGAACAGGCAAGGCCACTAAACCCTTGAGTGCTCTCTTTCCTTCACCTCTCAGAAAACTAACTTGGGTATCGGAGGCTCCTCCCCGGAAAACATCCCGGGGACCTCCTAACCTTTCCTTTTGGGCTCTTCAGGTACCACTCCCTGGGAAACCTCCACTCCGGGCGTTCTCCTCCTCAGGAAGTCCCTCCAGAAACCACCATGTCCTCCAGCGAAGATGTCTCCGGACATCAATAGGAACCTTCCTATTGTCGCTTGGAAGAGAGAAACTCATCTCTAATTCCATTTACCTTTGGTAGAAAACCCTCTCTTACCATTTCCATTTGTAGGCATAGAACTTTCTCTAGTTGTTTTTGTTTAGATATGATGAGGTAGATAAACCTTTTCCATTTAAAACCTCAGTTTGACCAAGTTACAAGGAAGATAATTACCTTCTCTTTGGAATCTTGGTTTTGTTTTTCTTTAAATATGACGAGGTAGGGAAACCTTTCTCATTTAAAATATCAGTTTAACCAAGTTAAGAGAGAAAGAATTACCTTATCTTTGAAACCTCAGTTTAGCTTTGTATTGAGATAAAGGAACCTTCCTTGTTATCTCAAGTAAAAATTTCTAAGAAATCATCTAAACTTAGATTAATTCCATCAAAAGCATGAATTTTCAAAATGAGTGAATTCAAAACTTGAAATTCCATGAAATGAGTGAATTTCAACAAAACCGAAGATTTCACAAAACAAGTAAATCTTAAAAGTGAGAAATTTCACAAAATAAATGAATTTTGAGAAAGTTGAAGATTCCATAAAATGAGTAAATTTTGAAAGTGAGAAATTTCATAAAATGTGTGAATTTCAAAAAGTCAAAAATTCCAAAAAAATGAGTGAATCTTGGAAGGTAAGAAATTCTACAAAATGAGTCAATTTAAAAAATCCTGAAGGTTTCATAAAATGAATGAATCTTAAAAGTGAAGAAATTCTACAAAATGAATTAATTTCAAGAAAGCTGAAGATTCCACAAAAAAAGTAAATTTTGAAAGTGAAGAATTTCACAAGATGATTGAATTTTGAGAAAGGTGAAGATTCCATAAAACAAGTGAATCTGGAAATGAAGAAATTCCAAAAAATGGGAGAATTTAAAAAATGTCGAAGGTTTCACAAAATGAGTGAATCTTAAAAGGGAAGAAATTCTATAAAATGAGTGAATTTCAAGAAAGCTTAAGATTCCACAAAATGGGTGAATCTTGAAAGTGAGAAATTTCACAAAATGAGTGAATTTCAAATAGTTGAAGATTCCATGAAATGAGTGAATCTTAAAAGTGAGAAATTTCACAAAATGAGTGAATTTTAAGTAAGCCATAGATTCCACCAAATGAGTGAATCTTGAACATGAGAAATTCCATAAAATTAGTGAATTTCAAGAAAGCCAAAGATTTAACAAAATTAGTGAATCTTGAAAGTAAGAAATTTCACACAATGAGTGAATATCAAGAAAGCTGAAGATTCCATGAAATAAGTGAATCTTGAAAATGAGAAATTCCACAAAATGAGTGAATTTCAAATAGTTGAAGATTTCATAAAATGAGTGAATCTTGAAAGTGAGAAATTCCACAAAATGAGTTTAAAAAAGCTGAAGATTCCACAAAAATGAGTAAACCTTAAAATTGAAAAATTGCACAAAACGAGTGAATTTCTTAAATGAAGTTTGGCCTACGAAAAATTGAAAATGTCTTGGGATATCTTAAAAATACCTTGAGAATGTCTTGAAATGAGCTTTGAGAAAAATAATAGCTTAAGAAAACAACCTCTTAAACAAGTCTTTATGGTAAGGGCTATCTTGAAAAATGGTATGACAACCCATAGATGTCAACCCCTCAAATTTGCCCTCAAGTATGAAAATAAGCCATGATTTCTTTGAGAGTGAAAACTTACCTCAACTTTGATCTTGAGAATTTCTAGCTGAATACCGACGTTGGCGTCATTTGGTCTTACCTTAATGGAACTTTCCTTGAGTTGTTGTTGCTCTTAAGAATCAAAATCTAACCATTTCCCAATAACCAAGCTCTTATGTGCACCATAATGCCGCTAACCCTTACCTCTTAACAGATCCCTTTTTAGAAATCATTGTGGGTATTCCTCAAATCTGCCTTCACAAGACCTGTCTTTTAAAACTGTTTTAAAAGAATATGCATTATGCATGATAGTCATGACACCTATGATGAATGACTCATGATTTTGAAAAAAATTGACAAAAACCTCAATAGGTGAAATGCATAGATTTTAAAAAAACCGTGATGCATGAGAGATGACTAACTCCTAGTCTAGATTCATATTTACCTCTCTTGACCTCCTTTTTAAGGTGCTTGTGATTCCTTACCTTTCCTTAGGGATCATGATCCAAGAATGTGCATCCTTTGCTCCTTTGTGACCATATTGGTGCTCAATGCTTAATACCCCCCAGTGTGTCCAAGAAATGCATCTTTTTTAGAAGAATCTTAGGTTGTTTCCTCACTTTTGACCCATACACACACTGATGAATAATGGTTTAGCCTTAAAGAAAAACTTTCATCAATTTGCAGAACTTGACAAAATAACTTACGGTATTTGTATTTGATTAAAATGTTCTGTTATTCTTCCCCTTTCCAACTCAAAAATGCAAAATGCACAAGGTAAAAAGATAGAAATAGGCTTAAAGATGATGATGGTCATTATGTAGTTGAAATGGAATGGTATTTGAATACTTGGGTAAAGAAAATCAAGCTTGAATGGTGTAAAAAATGTAATGTCAAAATAGTGTAAAAAAAGGGTCTTTTAATACCACCCATAAGCAGATTTGATTGCTTGGTCAACCTCAATAGCTACAACCTCAAATCTACTGCCTTTTCCAGAAAGTTAGACCCATTTGTTGCCCCCCAACTCTCTCAATTCGTGTGTAGACATCTTTGAAATTTACCTTTATCTTCTAAATTATCTTTGTAGGTTTTTAGTTCAAAATCTGTAATTCATTTTTTTTTTGTTTTTTTCTTTTATTTTCAATTTATAATCTAACTATTTCCTAGGCTGTGTTGGAGATTTACAGTCGAACAAGCCCTCATCTTTTTCTTTCTCTTTTTTTTTTTTATGAGCCATGGTTTTGATAACTTGAAGGCATTGTTATTTAGTGTAATGTGCTGGATAGCCCTCCTGTAGTGTTTCACTTAAACAAGATGGCTTTAAGTGATATTTATTGTTCATTTATGCTCTCAATCCCTTCTTTCTTTTGAGTTCCTCTTTTTTTTTTTCCCTTTAATGAAAGGGATGGACTTCTTTTCTCTTTGGAATTTAAGTTGTGAAGAACATATAACCTTTTCTTCTGTTGAGCATTCATGGGATACCGCCAAAGCCATTTAATATGAGGACTACCTTCTTCAAAAGCTACCCAAAAACTTCTTGTACTGATATTGATAACCACTACAGATTTCTTTTTGCTTTTTTATGATGAAAGTTTACATGCAACATTTGAGATCATTCATTCTAGATTTGGCAGCATTTTCAAGATCACCACCATCAAATCTCCCTTAGTTTTCATTTCCACCCATGAGTAGCATTGTTAGATTTTTGTTTCATTTATAAAAGAAAGTATAATGGCAAGAAGGGTGAAATGGATGGTATAATGGTGAAAATGGTGAAATGGAAATAAAATGTAGGCTTTTATTGAAAGGCGGTGAAATGTGCATGTTACATCTCTTTATTGGAAAAGAGAAAAATAATAGATGTCCATTTGACAAAGGCTGCACCCTAGATTCTAGACTAAATCTGGGAGATTTTTACTATTAAGTTTCTTTGACAAGCTCTCAAAAATATAAGTCTACTCGAAGGATTCTCTGTCATTCATGATTGTGTGTAGACCTCTAGGTTGGATCTGGCTCAAAAAGTCTTCTAAAAAGATGCATTTCCCATCCACAAAAAGAGCATAAAAACTAATCATCGCATGAGATCTTCTTGAATATCGCATTCAGCTTGCTCCATCTCACTCTTGGATTGCACCAATCTTGAGATGAAAATTTTGAAACTTTTATATGTAGTGGTTTTTTATAGTATGAATGCATGAAAGTGATGAGTGATGCATGTGTGTAATGAATAAGCTTGATTACCTATTACCATGGGATTTCAGGACTTCTTGTTGACATAAAAAGGACAATAGTTAGTATAGTTTGATGCATGATTTTGATGCATGAAGAAAAAATATGCTTGAAAAAAAAATCAAAAGGATAACAAAAGAAAAGAGAGGTTAGGAACAAGTTAAATAATATGTTTTCTGAAGATGAAGCAATTTATATAAGCAAATAACTCATGAGTTAATATGATAAAAGAAGTTAGAGCCATAAATATAAGACACAAAGACAACAAAAGAGCAACGCAACAAAATGGCATAACAACAACATACTTATGGCATTGATAAATGGTAAGACTTCTATGGCCAACTCTATGGGTAAGTGGGGTATTCTATATGCATAGCGTGGCTTGTAAAAAAGGCTCAGGGTACATCTCGAATCCCATTACTAAATCATAATGACAGCCTAATTCCTTACCTACGATGGTTTATGTAAGGAAAGGATTAATTCGGGTCGTAGCATTTTGTGGACCATGCAAAGACTACCGTCTTAGGAAGCAAATACATTACTTTGCTACTTAAAATCGGCGAATGCATGGAGAACATGGTCTCACAAGAACAACAACACAAATTCCGCTTTGAAAAAATATCGTTGAGTTTCATGTCATGAATGCATATTGCATGCCTACAACAAGTACATATAATGCATAAGTCACACAAGAATAAGAAAAGCAAAATAAAAAAAAATAAACCAAACTTTATATGCTTGACTCACGAGATGTCCCAACGAAGTCGCCGAGCTATAGCAATGTGTTTTTAGGAGTCGCCACAAATCCGTTTACACCCATGGTTGAAAAAGCCGGACCGGGCCGGACGATCGAACCCGTTCTGACCGTGAACCGTTAATGCTTCCAGCCTGGCTACCAGTCTATATACACTTTGGTCAAAAGCCGGTTAAAACCGGGAAAAGTCGCTAGAACTGTCGAACCGATAAATCGACTAAACGGACGGCCTAAGATAGTTATTTACAAATTACAATAAAAAATGGGGAAAGAAAAAAAAACCTTGCTAGTTGTCTGTTCGGATTCAATAACGCCTGACGTGAGAGATGCGAAATTGTGAGAGGGAAAAAATTTGATTCTTGAAGGGAGAAGCCGATAGTCGCCAGTCTCCTTCCCCGTCCGTTGCCGCTCGCCATTGCTCTGCTCATCGCTTATCTTAGACACTATCTGCTTTGTGCTTCCGCCGCTGCCCCTTCAGCCCTACCAGTCACCGGCTGTTTCTGAACTTGGCTAGTCATCAAGCCTCCTACTTCCATACTCACTGCTCTCTACTCACCTCATTGTCACGCACAGCCTCTGTGTCTCAATTTTAAGGCTAAGTATTTATAGGGTCGGTCTGTTTCGTAACTTTTGTTTGCTTTTTTTGTATTTTTGCTGTTACTTTTGCTTTTTTTTTTGTTAATCTTTTTTACTCCGTTTGCTTTTGCTTATTCCTATCTTTTTCTTATTGCAGCCTTTGACTACTCTGACAGCAACAAGTCTTCACGATGCTCTGTACGTTTTCTTTTGCTTTTTAATATTTTTTTGTTTGTTATTGCAGCCTTTGACTATAATTTTGTAGCAACAAGTCTTCTTTTATGTTATTGACATTATTTTAATTTTTTTGAATAAGTTTAAAATTTTGTGTTTCTTTAAAATTTAGCTTGTGTTAAATTAATTAATTTGGTGATACTTGAAGGTATATTTTGATGAATGAATGATCTTATGATAAATTATTGTGTACTACTACTAATACTATTATTATTATTATTATTATTATTATTATTATTATTATTTAAAAAAAATATTTATACTTAGAGAAAAGTGTGTTGATAATTATTGAATTTCATGAACAGGTAAACAAAATAGTACAGGATTATTGAATTTCATGAACAGGTAAACAAAATAGTACAGGACTATAGATTTAGATTTGAGAGAATGGTAGTTATTGGAATTTTTTTATCCTTTTGTTGATTGAACCGACGGTTCAACTGGTTAAACCGGTTGAACCATGAACCTTTGACTTGGACGGTTCTATACTCGGTTTGGCTTTTACAACATTGTTTACACTTAGATTGATTGGATACCTTAAAATGATCTATGGGAGTTTGCGGGGTTCGGGAGTATGGCTACGCTAAAACAACCTTATTCTAGCGCCAAAAAATTGGCAGCTTAGTTTGATTTAAATTTGGTTTTGTTTGCTTTTAATAATTTGATTAATTTCCAAACCATGGGTTCTAATCGAACCACCTAGATATGGACTCTTAAACTTTGCTCTTAAGTTTTTTTGCCCACCTTAATGTTTCCAAACTACGGATTCTATCAAACCATCCATATATGAAATTTAAATATTTAATTTTATTTGTTTATCTTTATTTATCTTTTAAATGTTTTAGTTAATTATCAACCTAAACCATAAATCCTATTGAATCACTCGGATATGGATATTAAAATTTAATTTAATTATTATTATTTTAATAATTTTAAACAATTATACAAACCATGGATCTGACTAGATCAGCTGGATATGAATTTTAAGATTTATTCACATTTATTTTCTTTATTACTTTTAAAGATTTTAAATAATTATTTAAAATATGGATCCTACCGGATCACCTGGATGTGTATTTTGAAATTTATTTTTAATTACTTTCCTAAATTCATCCTAGGGTTTTATTAAACACACACAGAATTGAATTGAATTTTCTACGATGATATTTTAGATGTATTGAGAATCAAATTGAAATTAAACTATTCAAAAAGAAAAAGAATAATCATTCTATCCTATGTCTCTGTGTGAGGTAAGGAATTTAATTGGCACATGTTTTTCAACCAAAATCAGGTAAGAATCAAATTGTGTTAATTCAAATTTCAGGCGGGCTGGGGAACAAACAGGTCAAGGCTTTATCTACGGGTCAAAATAGCGGGTCTAGAACTAACCATGTACTTTTGTTGTATTTACAACATATGCCACTGTAAAAATCCCCATCCAGCTACCGTATCCAGACAATCCCGATCCTTTCGTCCGCCAAGCATACCCTCTGACTTCGCCGCTAGATCCGCTTAGAGTGCAGATCAATGGATTTCTGTTTCTGTCGTTCCTCGTCTATGTCTGCCGCCTAGCCCAGGTCCGCGCCCCATTTTCCTCACAGAAGGTCATTTTTCAGCAGAACGTTTGGCCTCCGCCATCAAATCTGGCAATCGAATTTTGACTGGAAGTAAGAGAGTAATGATGTCGATCTGTAGGCTTGCATTAGTTTCATTTTTCATTCTCTGATATTCCAGCTTATTGTTCTGCAATGGGTTTTCTTGGTTTTCATGTTGTGAAGCCCCAAATTTGCTTATTTTTTTTGGGGAGCTTAGCTAATGCCGGGCACTTGAAGCTCAAGTTTCCGTGCGCCAATGTGCATCACAGCCTGTTTTCTTGTTTTATTCTTCCTTCCCAACTTCACAGGCATGTTGCTTCAGCTCTCACGCTTCATGTTCTCATGCAGTGTACCTTGTTAGTTGTTTCTGTAAAGTTCAGCATTGGGGTTCTGGCTTTTGCTTTCCTGATGTGTTCATCTTTTTGCCTATGATATCGTAGGAATTTGAAATTTTGAACCAGTGCAAGTATAGCATGTTCTGCCAATTTCATTGCTGAGAAATCTTACAAAGCTCTAAGGAATTTTGAGACAAATCAATAGTTCTGGCAATTGGCTTTCTGGGTTTAGGTAAATTGCTTCACTCTACACACTTGTCTTCTTATATTCACTTCCTCCTAGCTATTAATTTTTTTTGCTCGCATGTTGTCCCCTACTGCTGTATGTTTGGTTGCAAACCAAGTTGCATTTGTATTTCGTTGCTGTTTCAATGAATAGAGTTGCTTTTATAGGAATTTCCATGGTGTTGCTTACATAAATCTGAATTTGCTTCCAATATATTACAATTAGGACACATGATTCATATAGGCCTTTTCAACTATTTGGGATTAAGGCTACGTTGTCTTATTGATCGCCATAAGAAGAAGATAGGGTTATCTACCATATTGTGGAAAAATTTTAAATTAAAAGAAGAAACACTTTCATTTTCCTGAAAGTATCATGACAACCGATTTACCTTCAACCCTTTGCGTTAGATGTGAGTTCCTCTGGTAGCTCTAAGGGAGCAAAGTGTCTTCATAGTTGTTTTACCAAAATAATCTTTACGCCTACAATACCTTCTTTCTCAGGTCCCAGACATGACATCACTCATACATAACAGTGTCTCCTGGGTGCATTGTATATTCCCAAAATATAAAAGATGAATTTTTTTACTCTGTTTACTACTCTTTATTTTTTATTATGAGTCCCAAGTAATTCTTTACTGCATGACCATCAATCTGACAAACATCCACATCTTTGTTATATTATTTTTGTTCACATGCTTCTTAACTATCTAATACTCAGTTCTATAGGCCATAGTTGGTTGAAGTGAATATTCCACTTATATTATCGTTTGAATTTGACAGGAACATTCTTATCCAGTACCATCTAAGTGGCATCTGCACATTTCATTTATCCTGTTTTTATTCAACGATTAACATCTTACTAAAGCTCCTAGCCACTTCTGATGATACATCCCAAGTGCTTTCAGGATTTCCTTGATGGAAGTTCTGGATCACCAAGCTTAATACTCCCATAGTTCCAGGATCCATTTTCACCATTAAAGTTATTTAAAAAAGACCTTTTGCTCCAATAAAAGATCAAGAAGATTCTTTATTAGCATTCATATGTACTGAATCATCTACTTTTGAAATATAATAACTTTCCATCTTTTTTGTCAACATAAACTACGTTTTGAAACACTTAGGTTCAAATGTTAATGAGAAATGTCAAAACAGACTATTAAATTGAGATGAAAGTAGTATCATTACACCCTTTTCCTATCTTAACTAAACATAAACTCCATGAGCTTAATCTTAGTTTTACTTATTCTCAAGCCCTTAAATTTTAAGTAATTCCTCCAAATTTCTAGTTCATGGTTCATCCTGATCTTAGTGCTGTTAAAGAAACTAGGTCATCACTGTTCTCCCAAGTGCAAAACAAAACATAAACTGATTGAGGTGCAATAAAGAAAAGCATTTGTTGATATATAAAGGGAACCTCTTGTGACTGATGTAAGGTCACTGCCCTGAATGATGGAAGGGTAAAGACTATTGAAGTCAAGAAGCAAAACATATTTGTCGTATACAAGACCTTTTTTTTGCTCCAGAAGTAATCCACCTGCACATGCAGGGCTCTTTTTGCCCTTTTAATGTTCATTATGGTCTTCCACACTTGCATCTGTGATATCCACTTTATCAACACCCCGATCCTCACCATGGGTTGTCCACTTTGAAATTGTACTTTTCTTCATAGGATTTGAAATTTTGTCCGCTACAATATACTTCTTTCCACGAAAGTTGTGAAATGCATGCAATAAAAGTTACTCTACTCTTTGCGCCTTAGCTCCCTGAATAACAAATATATGAGCCCTAGGAAATATTATAAGGAAATTTCCATATTATAGAAGAAAATATGTGAATAAAAGAAACGCAAGAATGTAACCTGTAGAATTTTTTCCCACAAGTTACGCCCACTGTTAATTATCTGTCACGTGAGAGGGAGAACGCTCAAATTAACTGACAAGTCTTTTACCTAGTAGATTACATCAGGTTTTTAATAAAAAAAAATTAAAGTACTTACTGCATTTCACATCCTTGCGGCAGAAAATGGTATGGAAAATAAAGAGAACTTATGCCATGAGTTTTGTAGGTCAGAGAGGACTGAAAAGTAAACTACAAACAAAAAATTGAATTTGTCATATTTTTAAGATGTTTCTAGCTAGGCTCGGTGTAGGAGACCATGCAGGTCAAACCCAGATATATTATTATGCCCAACGAGAACTTTACTGTCCAACCTGTACAACTCGATCATCAGCCTATTTCATAGAGCTCTTTCACTACAAATACAAATACATAAAACTATGTCTACTGCACCTTGAATATATCTTACCATGTCAATATTATATCTGAAGAAAACTCATAAGTTTGATTCCTAGGGTTTTAACAGTTTCTCAACCTATATAGCCTAGCAAAGGACAAGGGAAAACATCCAAATTATACCTTGAATAACCTTGTATCATAAATTGTGGGTTATTCATGAATGCTTACGATTTAGGGACAAGTAAACAATTGAGCTGCACTCGGAAATTCCAGCCATACCTAAAAACTGGATTTTTAGGTACAGCATTAAACACAATAGAAATAAAAAACCAATATAACCTAACTTTTAAACCTTTGCGAGTTGGATTCTGTTTTTGTTTCTTCTATTTTATTTTCAACTTCAGTTTTCTTGTTTCTGTGTACTCCCTGGTTTTGCACTTTAGCGTGGAAATGTAGTATTACCTCGTGCTTTTACATCTCACTTGTTTAGATCTAGCTTTTCCAGTATTTTCTGTCTTTGTTGACTGACTGTGCTTCAGTCACACATCTATTTAAAGTTGAATACCTAACCCTGATAATTGTTCCATTCTATGACTGCAGTTGTAATTCATTTTATTGGATCTGCATAGTACCATGCATAGAACCCCTAGTATTCTTTGGTGTATGAAGCTTTGTAGCCGAGATCTTGATCCACTCCCAACTTTCACTTGCAATAGCCGCCGATCGGTACAACTACTTTCACTGTTACCTGTTGCTTTGTCCTAATGCTATTCTATTTTGGGTGCATTATCTCGCAGCATACATAACTATCATTCATCGCATCTTGCATTATTGCATACCATGCTCATCAACTTATAAGTTCGCATATATTTATTTCATCTATTGCTGTGTTTTTTTGGGCTATAATTCGATTGTCATTCTGTATTTCTTCTGTTCAATGCCTTGTGACACACATGTATGTAGGCTTCCTTGGCAGTTGAGGTTAAAGTGTAAAATGTACCATGTCAATTTCAATGGCCATAACATCCATTCTAAAGCAGTTGGGAAATGAGTAAGAGCAGATTGGGACCCTTTAACCACTGACATTTTCTGTCGATGGGCTGCCCAAGCTGTTGAGCAGAACATGGTTTCCAGCTGCAATTTAACTAAGCCCGGCTGGGCCTACATTTTGGAACGGTTTTACAACTGAAACCAAGTTGCCTTATTCCCTATCCATGCTTAAGAACAAGTGGAGGTAGCTAAGGAAGCAGTACACGGAGGCACATAGACTGCTTAGGTCCATGACCGGTCTAGGGTGGGACTATGTGTGAGGAACTGTAATGGCTAACGATGAATGGTGGGCAGCTTGCATTCAGGTATATGTTTAAATTGGTTTATACTTTTTTCCAATTTTTCATGTCAATCATCGGAATGAATCTTGCAAAGTTGTATCGGAATGGTTCAATAATTCCACACTTTTGATTGTTGAACTGCTACTTGTTACTATCTTTTTAAATGGTGTATGATATAGTTGATATTGTATTAGTTAGATCGTGTCACATGCTGTTACAACAGTCATGCGTTTAGAAGAACTTACAATTATATTGATGTGTTTTCATAAATAGATGCACTTCCTCTTCTGTTTGTATGAGTTGCCATAATGTTGTTTATATTCTTCCATTGAAATGTAGGAAAACGTAGCTGCAGCAACACTTAAGGGTAAATAGCTGCCAAATATACTAGATATGGAGTGAATGTTTGGAGGTTTTTGGGATTTATCTGGCTTTGGCTGGTCTGCCCAGATGCGTACAGCTTCTTCCAACCCCAACATGGATGACGCGGCTACAGCATTAGGAGCTGAAGAAATTGGGGATACGTTTAGACATGATGAAATTCCAGCAGCAGCATTCGAGCCAGTACAGTTTAGGTGTGGGCAGAATGTGCAAGGCACTTATCGGGGTCATGCAGCACCATTCCCGGGACATCAATATGCTGCTGGCCCTTCAAATCTTCCACATCGACCTCCCATCCTAGAGATGAATAATTCTGGAACTGGAAAAAGCAGTGGACGAAAGCGGAAATCGGGGGAGAAGGAGCGTATAGCCATCGTGAGCAAAATAAGTGACTATCTTACCACAGGGCAGAAGGAGCAGATGATGGATCTTGCGGGTGCTATAACCGACCTAAATGACATGGGGATTGTTATGTAGGTCGTTGAATCACTTCCCGGTGTGAAAGAAAAAGATGATTTTTAGATGGAGGCAGCTAAATTTTTCATGGAGAATGAAAAGGTGATTGGGTTGTTCCTGGGTGGCATTACTTCTGCAGCGGTCTGAATGCAGTGGCTGCAGACTCAGCTTGCCAAAAGGAGGGGGTAGTACATGGAGGCAAATACCGGTTCAGTTTGTGTTAAGGATTAGATTAGGCAGTTGTTCCTTCAAAATAAACGTGTATGTGAGATTGACTTGTGGGTTTCCCACCTGTGTCGGGGTTGTATTCCTATGACTGTAGGCAGATTGTAGAGTTGTTACTGTAGTTGAGCAACGCATTTTCCTACTAGGCAAACTTGTGTATTGTAATGCATTCAGTGTTTGACATCTTATTTCATAACAGCTTCATTTGCATTTCTGACATGAGATCACATGTCAAATCTTTTGTGCATGCAGACATATCCACATGTCACACTTCATTGCATATAGTGAAGGCTATGTACGAGGAAGCACACTGAATTGGATTTACTTGTGTTCACCAGGGAAGTGCATCAACATTGATTGGTAACAGTAAACCTCCCTTCCACCACTATGGTGAACATGTTCTAGTGGCTAAGGAAAAATTTGTTAAGGAGAACAGTTGAGTTGAATGATGCGATTGCCGAAGTAGCACTACATGAAATGGTTGATGAAGAGTCATCGGTCGCACAACAATAGTGACGGCCAAATAGGGTACCTATTCAAATGGGGGAACAATTATTCTGGCATTTATTAGAATAGCCAGAAGATTTTTTTGATGAATACAAAATGACAGCGCCTTGCTTTTAGGAATTACATAATGAATTGGTGCATCGATATGGGTTACAAGGATTAACAAACATGTTGACACATGAAACTTTGGCCATATTCCTAAGCTTGTGCGGTCATGGGGACACACAACGAAGACTCGGCCAATGGTACGAGCATTCAGCATCAACTATTAATGTTTGGTATAAGGGGGTGTTGGATGCTATTTGTAGAATGCCGCAAAACGTGGTTAGGTCGACAGACCCAGAATGTGATGGTTGCTTGTGATTTTAATATGCTCTTTACTCATGTCTATGGAGGGACACCCAGGTCACAACACGACACAGCAGTTTTGCGAGCTTGTATGTCAAACTCGTATTTTGGTTTTCCATTTCTACCTCCAGGTAATACATTGGGTTTTTTAAGTCACTAATCTGGTTCAAATTTTAAGGTACACAAAAAAGAAAAGAAGTTGCACCAGCATGTTGGCCATTAAACCAAGGCATTTTTGTGTACACAGAAAAAAAAGAAAATTTTGTGTGTTTTAGGAAAAAAAAACAATTAAACAAAATGCATTTCATAACTGAATTAGATTATAATAACATTTATATTCTTTATTTGTGTAGGAAAATATTATCTCGTTGACTTGGGCTATGCGAACACTACTGGACTTTTAGCTCCATATAAGAGTGCACCAAATCACCCATCAGACTTCAATGAGAGGTTACCTCGGGAATGAAGCAGCAATTCAATTTCATACATGCATCCTTGTGCAATATAATTGAACGAACCATAGGTGTTTGGAAGAAGAAATGGAAGATCCTACAACAAATGAATGAGTTTGATAGTGTCATTCAGGTGAAATTAGTAGTTGCAATTGCCACCTTGCACAACTTTATTCTCATCCATAACTTTGAGGATGCGGACATTGCAAGTGCACAATATGGAAGTTATACCCAACATGATGCAGAAGCGGAGGAGCCATTACCCTTTCATGAGTTGCATTTAGATGGACACAAAATGGCGCAGGTTAGGGATGACATTGCTCGAAGACTACCACAAACAAGGCAAAAAACAAAGCAATGCGCACGACATTCCATTAGTTGACCATGGATAATCTGAGTCTCCTTCTGATATCCCATGTGGATGTAAGCTAGTTGTTTCATATAAAAATTTACGAAACCCATGGATAATTGAGATACTAGTATCATATACGAAAACTGGAATATGTACTTCTTGTTAGCAGCAATGCATGAGAAAGTGAAGGGGATTGTTAGCATTGATAGCTACTAGTAGCTGTATCTTCATCGGAAAGCCATTAAACATTATTGGTGTTTAGTCATACATTTTCCACTTAACAAAAAAGCATTTGTTAGTATCAGGAGAGCTGGGATTGTAAATTATATGCAATATTGGTTGATAAATGGAGCACGTATACAAATGAATTGGAGATGGCATTGTACCAGCCTCATGAAAAACTGAAACACACAAAGAAAAGTACCAACATATA
This sequence comes from Aquilaria sinensis, assembly GCA_005392925.1. Taxonomy (NCBI): domain Eukaryota; kingdom Viridiplantae; phylum Streptophyta; class Magnoliopsida; order Malvales; family Thymelaeaceae; genus Aquilaria; species Aquilaria sinensis. Next base: position 130,827 of record SMDT01000531.1, read on the forward strand.
GTTGTATAGATTACTCAAATAAAACATAACAGGAGGATATCCACAAAGCTTACAGTGTTGTGAAAGCCAAACAATTACTAATAGCAATACAAAAAGGGCCCATAATTGACATAGAATAATCGTCCCTGCATGTGAAAAAGATAATACCCATAAGTGATGATTTCAAAAACTAGAAGCACTAAAAATATCATACTCTTATCAGGGATACTAAAACAACCATATGGAAGGGCTAGCCCATAGGTGTGTTGGCATTCATAGTAACCACTAAACACAACTTTGCAAGTATCAATGCGGTCTTTAGGCCGTTTAGGAGAGTTAAGTTTGTAATATTGTTGTACAGACAACGTTATGCCCAACGATGTCAGTCAATCACCATCTTTACAAGGATTAGCTCTAACACAGGCATATACCACACAATAGCAAAGTCATGCTTTTATATCATTTAAGGCATTCACTACATTAATCGAACTAAAAAATGTTTGCATAATTAACCCAAAAAAGCTAATCTCAAACGGGGTGAAGTACACAATCCAATACTCATTTTCCTAGTTTCCAGGTTAATAAACAACATTCATTACCACTTATCTGATGCCCATTTTATGTAGTGTAACCTCTAGATGTAGTACATTGTAAATTTAGAAGTGTTATGAGTTTAGTGAGAATCAGTATCAGATACACAACCATGTCAGGTGAAGGAATCGACAATCACCAAGGACTTTAAGTACACTGTCATTTTAACTCCAGAATACCCATACACTTGCTAAAATTGAAAAAAAAAAAAGCAAGATCAGCAAAGAACATTTTCACCGACAACTCAAGTCAGTCATAACTCATAAGTGGTAACATCACTAAAAGCATGAACAAAACAAACCCAAGTATAAACCATAAAGTTAATATTGTACTTACAACATACGAGATTGCAAAGAGTTGAGACACATAGATTATGGTGCCTCCGACATTCTATTCACTTTCAGGTTTTAGCAAATTCACTATTTCTGTACAGCAGAACAAATTCTTACTTGAGATTGTAGAAGAAAGGCATCAAATTATACATAGGAATGTAGTATCTCTCACTAACCCCATTATCACAACTAGAAGAATTGTGAAGACTGGAATTGAAGGCTGTATGGCAGCAGCAATTGTAGGATTTATGTAGCTTAACCAATGAGAAATACTAATAATTAGTTGCCAAAGATCCTAATCTAGCAAGATAATAGAATAAGCTGGTAAGTAAAATGAAACATCATATATAACCAAGGAAACGTAACATGTCAGCTAAGTGACTGGATGCGTCATGGCCCCATGGTAAGAAATCTTACCCGGTCAATCCAAGAAAGAAGAAAGACATCAGAAAGCATCTTGTCATTGCTGGTCGAATTCTTGTACAAAGAGGAAGAAAAAATGACTCAGCATGTGCCTTTCAATTCATCTATCAAACAGTTACATGCTGTATAAAATTCCTCGGTTACGCAACAAAATATATTAGCTTTTGCTGCTTTGCTTTTCTTCTCTTAAGTTTACGTAAATCAAGCAGCAAATGATATATATAGAAAAATCATCTCCGCAACCTACCGAGTGAATAAAATATAGAAAAATATAGAGCTTTTTGGATGAGGTGAACATTGTCCACTTCATAGCTAGAGATTCACTTAAGTGTTATAAAGAGAGATTCTTTTAGTATCTTATTTCTCAAGGTTTGAATCTGTGGAGAGATGTTTATAGTATCTTATTTCTCAAAGTTTGAATCTCTTGTTCTCAAAATTTCTAATACACTATAATACTTACTTCTAGTTCACATAATACGTCAGTAGAATGGGTAAGAAGGTTTTGATGTATAATCTATGCACAACAAAAACATATTCCTAATTCTCACGAATGTCTATAATGCCAAAAATAATATGTACCTGTAAATCCAGATTGCTTACTGAAATCAGCCAGACAAACAAAACACAGCCCAGAGAGAAGCACGCCCAGGAAAAGGGTGGGAGGGAAAGGCATGCATCTGAATTATCTATCCTTAAAGTCTCTAAAAAAGTATGCTCCCGCTCCATCTAGAGTACCAAAAGCGGGTACTAACTCTCATATACAAAGGAAAAAGCCAACATGTATGAACTATCTAACCAAAAATGAATGCACCACCTCAAACGACAGTAAAAATGATTCATAGTTTTCCCACACTTCATGCATATGAAACACATGTAGACTAAAACTCTGAGATTCTATCCTATGAGAAGACAAGTAAACCAACATTGCAAACTTTCCAATATTAAGGCACAGGAAACTCAAATGAAGATAAGAAGCACAAGCCATTCTAGCTTAAGGCTGTAAAACAGCCACTCAAAGGCTTCAGCTCCTTTTAATACGAAGAAGAAAACAAAACTGAAACAAGATCGAGAAAATCACATTGATCTACAGGTGGACTTACATTAAAAAAGACATGCAACAAAAGACCATAATTAGATACAAGATTTGCGGCCTCATCTAACCTTCACTCTCCAATTTGGACAAATAGGTAGACCATCTACCACATTCATGAGGGAAGAAGACTAGAAGCCAAATTAAAGTCCCACTTAAAATGAATAAATCAAACACAAAGCAGAGAAATCTAGCTCACATGAAATGAAATCCCAACCTAGTAAGTGGAAGGGCTAAACATACTTATCACGGACATAGGCGACGGGAGCGAGAATCGAGAGGGCAGCAAGATCTCGAAAGACACAGCAGACGAGCTAGTTGATGCTAACATTGAGGGTGAGTTTGGTGATAACTGACCTTGGGTGAGGAAAAGGCGTTTGAAGCTGGGCTATGTGGGGGAGGAAGGGCGCTGATACAGAAAAAGCAACACATCCCAGTAGGGGCAGCAAAGCAGCGATGAAGAGTACGGCTTGGCGGAGGAACGACTTTGAGAAGAATAGCGCAGGCTACTGGATGGGAATTTTTACAGTGGCATATGTTGTAAATACAACAGAAGTACATGGTTAGTTCTAGACCCGCTATTTTGACCCGTAGATAAATCCTTGACCCGTTTGTTCCCCAGCCCGTCTGAAATTTGAATTAACACAATTTGATTTTTACCTGATTTTAGTTGAAAAACAGGGGTGTTCATTTGGTTAGATTGGTTTAGAACCAATCCAAATATAATAATTCGATTAATTTTCAGTTTTTGTAACTTTAATCCAAACAATTTGAATTAAATATTAAAACCGATCCGAATCATCTAAATTATAATTTAATTTTTTCAATTTTTATTCGAATTATCCAAATTATATTTCAATTTATCCAATTTTTATAATTCAATTCTTTTTTATTAGAATTAAACGTATGATAATTGAAAAAGGTATGGTGAATTTTGGTAATATTCCATTTATCCCAAAACTTAAGATTTTATTCATAACATATTGTCTAAAATTAACAAAAAATACCTTACTAAAATTAACAAAAAAGACCTTACATATATAGAGTTGATGGGTATAATTATAAAATACATATTACTTTATGGTTTATTCAGTTTGTTCAGTTTTAAGCTTAGGAACTAATAATCGATCCAATAACCAAATAAGAAATTTAATTTTGATCCAATCTAAAAACCAAATAACCAAATAACCGAATCATGTTGTCTAATCCAAATAATCCATTTAGATTATTTGATTTTATCCAAATAGTGAACACCCCCAGGCATATGCCCAAATAAACAAAAAAAAAAAGAACCAACAGAAAAGAGAATAAGAAGAAAGTAATGTTAATGCCTAATTTGCAAATAAAAAATGTTAGCGACCTAGATGGACAAAATAAAAAGTTAGAGAGGCCTAAACAGTAGTTATACTAAAAAAGATGAAAGCTTGGTTGGGTCAAACGGTATAATTGGTCGGGTCGCGGGTCGAGAAACAGGTATCGATCGGATTTGGCCCTGATTCTTCCTTCTCCGGTGATGATGGAGCAAACGGTGGGTTGGGTTTTATAGTGATGGAGGCGGTGACCTTGGAGACGCCTTTCAGGAGAGGCGGACGGTTAGAAACTGTGGCTGGTTAATGGAGCTGAATCGCGCTGCCCTCTTCCTCTTCGATTGGGTGTTGACGGCAACAGATGACGGCTGGGGTGTCTGCGCCGCTTGGGGGCGACGCGACGGGGTAGATTGCAGACTGGCTTCAAGCAACAAAGGGGAAGGCCAGGAGTGGCGGTTCATAGGATACTTTAGGGTTCTTTGGAGGTGAGCTGTGGGAAATCAGGACCAGTCAAGTTAAGGGACGGATGTTTAGGCCAAAAATTGAATCACAACAGCCCAATTTATGCTAGTAATTGACATTTAACTGATTTGAGAGAAATCTTTTTAAAAAGGTAATGTAGCTAATGTCTTGACAACTAATAATTAGATGTGCAATATGTTATGACATATACTAATTTGCTATGTGCATATATTAGATGGCGTTAGAAATGAGGAGTTTCTGTTTGGATGAAAGTATTTATGATAGTTTTGTTTGTTAGGTTGTCAGATTTGATTAACTTTATTCATTATTTCTTTATTTGTTTTCTTTTTTTTTCACCAATTGTCATTATATTCATGGTTTCAAGTGGGGAGTTAAAAGGTCTAAGTAACAATTCCCTCTATCCCAAATCTATAATTTTTTTCAACATTTTTTTATATAAATGAAAATTTTTATATATGAATGATAAATAAAGACCTATAGTTTCTAAATATATTATTTTCAATTTTTTTTCTAGCAAACAATAATATGAATAAATTCATGTCAAACTAGCCTAAAAATCAAATGGTGCAAAGATAATAGGATGGAGGGAATATGTTATTAGACTTGAATAAGCCACCTAATTCCTATTTGTTCAACGTGGGTGGTGAAGAGCTTGAGGGAGGCAACGGTATATGTATTGGCGATGTTTGTGGTGAAGATTTCATTGTTGATGTTGGTAACGACGATGGCAATTATAGTACTAGTAGTGACAATGAGTTTGGTGGTTTTGTTTTTTTATGGTAATTTCATTTTCTTGTGTGATACTTTTGCCACACAGATTAATAACTTTCACTTCAAGTTTAATACGTTTACATACAGTATAATATATAGATCATACAGTTTAATACATATCTCATACAGTTTAATATATTTCACTTCCAATTTAACACATATCCCACACTTATTAATATAATTCACTTCAAGTTTAATACATATCCCACGCAGTTTCAAATATAGCCCATATAGTTTAATACATTTTGCATCTAGTTTAACCTATATCTCACACAGATTAATACAATATGTTTTAAATTTAACACATATCCCACACAATTTCATACATTTTCCACACCATTTCCTGTTTCATACTCGTGCTGATCTTTTTTCCCATACTCGCCTCTCCACAATTGGCAAGCTTGTGAGAGGTATTTTACAAACAGGTTCTCACAACATGATACAAAAACAACATTACATCCAACATCTTTCCACATTTTTAAAATTACAAAACATACAATTGGTAGTGTGAGCAATGAATGTCCCTTTAATCCTTGTCATTTGCCTCATTGCTTGACTCATACTGATCTTCATTGCCTGACACTATCCAAATTACATTAAATTTCCAAAACAATACAACATATAAGTATGGTGGTGCATTTTTCATACCAGTAAAGATACAAAACCAAATTACTATACAAAACACAACCTTAAACATGTCAACATACAATTTAGACACAGAAAGCATACAGATGATTCGATAAGACTTTAACATACATTTAAGTTTCATAAGCATACATCTTGGTCATAGAGTAATAAACAACACAAACAACATTCCCTAAACCATACATGCCCATAAATAACCACAAAAAAGTCACAAATACACAATTTTCACATACGGTCCACTTTCTTGAGCAATACAACACAAAAATAGAAAAACACAATTGAAATGATTACCCCACACAATTTCACACTTACCCAGACAAATTGCATTACTGCCTCTAAATCCATACACATCAACCAAAATGCCCTACCAAAAAACATACAAATCCGTGTAACAGAACAATACACAAATACCCTAGAACAATACAAATTCGAAAGATCACACATTAAATAGGCTATACCCAGCCAAATAACTCGACTTCCTTCTCTGTTTTTACCATAATTCAGTCATGTAACAAACCCCATTCTCCCTAAATCCATACAATTCCCTTACTAGAACGCACAAATAAATACCATTGAACAATATAACATGAACCCAAAAACATAAAAGTAATAAACAGCGCACAAACACAATTTTGGGCTTACCCGGTGTTCTTTACAGAAATTGCACAACTTGTTTCTTCACTTTTAGCTAGATTCAAAGGAATCTCATACTAGGTTCACTTCTAGCTCGATTAAGAAGAATCTCGCATCTAGCAGCACACCAGGTTGTGGCTTTATTCTTCTTTTTTCTGGCGGTGCACCAGGATTCTTGCCCTTCCTTGCGCTAAACCATTTCACTCATCCTTTGCAGCCGCGTTTCCTCCATCTTTCCAGGGTTGTGATTGTATGTTTCTAGGTCAAAGAGTACGCAATTCCTCCTTCAATCTTTGCACAGGCTGATTGTATGTGTCTGGTCGGGGCATACATGATTCAGTGTCGTTGAAATAAGGTGGATTCTTAGATGAAGAAGCAGGAGAGAATGAATCAAGGCAGAAAACCATACGTTTAGGGTATGAGTTTTTTTCTAGAATGAGTTTGTATGGAAAGGGGCCCTCACTTCGGGAAACTACCTAATTTTGTCCTGATTATTCGTGCATCACCATTTTTTAAAAAATGTACAAAATGGCAGAGAACTGTCAGTAGCCTAACAGTGATATATGTGTATAATCTCAAATCTCAATGATCACAACTATAAAAAGGAAATCAATGCATTTAATATTTAGAAAATAATTTTCAACTCTACATTGGGAATGTGCACATTTACTAATTACTAATTTTCCATGCAATTAACATTTTGAGAATAAATTCCAACCATGCGTTTTGGATTGTACACATATAATTAGTAATTTTTCAACATAATTAGTGTTTAGAAAATAAATTCCAACCATATGTTTTGGATTGTACACATATAATTAGTAATTTTTCAACATAATTAGTGTTTAGAAAATAATTTTCAACCATATGTTTGGGGATACACATGTAATTAGTAACTTTTCTTAGAATTCAATTGAAATACCAAATTAGTATATGTCATAACATACTACACATCTAATTATTAGTTGTGAAGACGTTAGCTACATCGCCTTTTTGAAAAGATTTCTCTCAAATCAATTAAATGTCAATTACTAGCATAAATTGGGCTGTTGTGATTCAATTTTTGGCCTAAACCCCCTAGGTCCCTTAACTTGATTGGTGAGTCAGTCTCTCAACTTTAAATAAGCATTAGTTAGTACTTATTATATTATTATATTATAGACATATGTCTAACTAGACATACTAACTTAGCCCTAATTCCCTATATATAATCCACAAGTAAATTTAAAATTTGATTAATTTGCCCCTGGATAAAAAATCACCTTCAACTTCTATTAAACCCTACCTTACAATTGCCACCGTTGGACCATCATCGGTTCTAGATTGTCACTTAGAAATCTCACTGACATCGTTCACCTTAAGATTTCGCAGCTGCTCACCTCCATGTACACACGAGATCGTTTTTCACCTCCAAATCATACTGTCATTGCTTACCACCAGATCTGCTAGCCATTCTAGATCGTGTTGGTTAAAGCCTCTGATCTTCTCCTTAACCGTTGCCACCAATGAGCTGTGCACATAAGTAAACTGGAAAAAGTGTCAAAGACAAGATACAGAAATGTGTAAAACAATAGGTAAAAAGGTCTGGCGAATTATGTGAAGTGTATAGCGTAATACATAAATATTTTGTTTTCTTCCAATAATATGTAAAGTGTAAAAGTGTCTTAAGAAATTCCTAAAAGTATTTGATGAAGTATGTATAAGTGTATGATAACATATAAACATTTTATTTTTAGATAATATATAAATTGTAAAATTGTCTAAAAGAATATACAAAAGTGTCTGAAGAAACATGTAAAAATGTATGAAGAAAATATGTAAAAGTATTGAAGCAATATACAAATATAATTTACTTTATTAAAAAATAAAGTGTCTGATTCAATAAATAAAAAATATCTGAATTAATATGTAAAAGTGTCTAATATTATATGTGAAAATGACTGAAGTAATGTGTTAAACCGTCTATAAAAATATGTAAAAGTGTCTATGAATATATATAAAAGTGACTACAAACAATATATAAAAAATTTGTTATCTTCAAATTTAATAATATCTAAAAAAATAGGACAAAGTGTCCAAATAAATTTGTAAAGGTGTCTTAATAATAATACAAAAATGTAAATAAGCATGTAAAACTAAAAAATTGCACCTTGTCCTTTTTCTGTACTTCTCACTCTCCTGCGATCGAACAAAGCTTCATTCTCCCCCACCAATGGATTTACAAGGTCGATCTCTCCTTCGCCCTTCGTGGCTCATCGTCCATCATCTTATTGCTCATCGTCATCCGTTGCCCTGTCGCTCATCGTCCATCATCTTATCGTTCATCGTCATCCGTCGCCCTGTCGCTCATCGTCATCATTCGTCGTCTGTCATCTGATAGTCCTCCTATCACTCATTGTCTAATTGTCTGTTGCCTTTTCGTTTCTCGCTCGCTTGCGCCAATCTGCCTCTTCTCTCCACTAACGACTAAGATCTCTCTTTGATTTCTCTTCTCTTGGCCAGCGGCTGTAATCGCAATCGTGATCTCTTCTCTTGGTTAGCGGCCTCCAACTTTGGTGCAACTGCAGGTTCGTTGAATCAAGGACCCGCTAGGGACATCCAGCTTTGATGTGATTGCCACTTCCTGAAATGAAGGAGCCGTCAGGGAACGCTAATCTGCAGTTAGCTTGGGCATCATCAGGAAAGAGTGTCGGAGAGACTAGAGGAGTGTGGCCTGGAAAAACAAAAAATGATTTAAGGTAAAGGATAAATTCAAAAAATCACCTCCAATGTCTAATTAGACATATACTCACCGTATCCCTGGTTATCAATTAGTCCTTCAACATGGTAACTTATAATGAGTTTAGTCCTTAGGGCAACGCCGTAACGGAGGAACTGAATGTGATGCCATGTGAGAGGACTCCGTTTGGCCTTTATTCTGATCAATGGTGCAGGGTACGGATGAGATCTTTTGTAAGGAGAAAAATGTGTGGAGTTGGTCAATGGTGGGAAACAAATTACAATCGGACTGCCTGGGGTACACAAGTCAGATTTGGTGAAGTAGAAACTTTAAAATCCTCAATCTGCCTTTTTTGTTTTTCAATTTTTTTTTCTTTTTTGTAATAAAACAGAAATAATGTGTCTTTTTAATTATGTATTTTCAAAAAAATATGAAAGAGGAAATATTGAAAAAAGAATTATAAATTTGATTTTCTTCTACATTTCCTTTAACACATTTACAATTTCTTAAGTAGTTCTTAATATGTCATTTTCAAGTTAAAAACATTAAATTATTAAGAGCTCTTTTGGTAATGCTCTAAACCTTTAATTTTTACGTTTCTAAAGATCAAAGATGAAAAACAAACAGAAAACAGTGCCAACAACTCATAAAAATTTCAGTGGCATGAGGTATTTTGGAAACTTTCAATTATTTTGGAGAAGAGATCAAATAAAATAATTTGGATCTTTGCAATTATTTTTTTGTTTCACATGAGGTATTTTTATTCGATTTATTAAGATGGAAGTTATGATTCCAATTTAAGGCAAACTTTTTCCCCAATATTTATATTCAATTGTTTTGTAGACATAAAATGCTTTGTTCATTTTTTATAGGATTAATTTTATTCTGATAAGATTTATTTTACTTTAATATATATTAATTTCCATTTATCAAAAAAGTCTTCGCTCAAAATAAGGATGATTCAGAACGATATAGGATGAGGAGATCCAAATGGCACAATGGTGGGAAGAAACAGGTTTCAACCAGTTCTTCTAGACCTGATAGAAAGAGGGTAATGGTTCAAGTTTGCATATCTGGATCTAACCACAATTGGCTAAAGTAATTGATGTAGCAACAATCGATGAGTAAGATATTATGCCAGGAAGACAATGGGATGGAGTTGAATGTAGAAATAGATTTGAGAAGAATTTGATCAAGAAAATTAATTAATTAATTAGTAAACAACAATAGGCAACTATGGCCATTGTGCCAATAAAATAGTCTTGATACATATTACTATTCTAATAAGACCCAAATTCGATATTATCTATTTGACTAGAGTTATATTCACTACTTAAAAAATGCATTTACCAACCAGATAAGTCCTTAGACAAAAATACAACTCTATGGGCGATAGAGTTAGCATAACTATGAATAGAAACAAAATATATGAATTGAAAATATTAGATGATGAAATGATATCATTATGAACTACGCCATATGCATAGACATTAACGGCTATAGCTGAGCAAATTATTCATCCTAGAAGGGATATTAGCTTTGTGCACAATGAATTCATCAAGGAATCTGCTGCAAAAGCAACAACTGAATAACTGACAAATGAAGAAATCAAGGCTGCTGATATTATAACAAGAAATGAAATTGAACTGCCATATGAATATTCAGCTTCATATTATATGTAATATGTAAATAAGAATGATGACTAACTTATTTAATATGCAGGTTAATTGTGGTTCAGATTGGTGATGTATCAGTTCTTCGGGACTTCCTACTGACCATGATTGATTCTACATATGTCGAGACACAAGTTGTAAATGCATGGACATCACTGCTTAATCCGAAAGAAAATCAGAATGAGAACCCAAAAAGAGCTTTCATCACCCCTCTGTTGTCGGTAATTACCTAAAAGAGCTTTAGAATATGTTTTTTGTACGTGGCCTGTCTGTTCTCTTTTTCTCCACTGATTGTTCTTTTTGAATTGTTGTACATTTTCTTCCTCAAAGTACAATGTCTTAACTAGCGTGGAAAAAGGGAAAGATACAAAGGATAAGAAACAAAGAGAAGCGATAATTGACGAAATGAAGAAAGTGGGGGCTGAAACTATTCAAAACTGGATAGCAAGCGAGCATCTTCGCCCTCTGAATCAGTATAAAAAGGTAAGCAAAATATTGGTTTATCTGTTCCATTGTTTTATGATTCTATGTTCATAGAAACTTATGTTCATTCTTACGTTATGTTATGTTCATTTTATTTTTATCTTATGTTCTTAATTCCTGTATTGCATTTGTCTTGCCTTCATTTTATGAGTTATCTGTTCTGTTTTGTATATTTTCTTTTCCTGCCTTTACATGTTCAATGTTTCATTTGCTATCTGTTTTTTTTTTAGATCATTGTTCCCGTCATCCAATATGAACACTTCTTTGGTTTGGTGTTTGATATTGAAAAAAATGTTGTCTGTTCAATGGACAATCTGCCTACTACCCACAAAAGATACGACACAGTCAGAAAAGCCCTCGTAAGTTATAGAAAATAAGAAATTCATAAGCTGTCAAAAACAATGTCTAACACATTGTTTCTTTTTTTTTTTTGTAGAAGATAATCTTCAACTTATATTTCAAGACGAATGGGTTTCACCTTAAGAAGCCTATCGCTGAATTTAGAAATTCATATGTGCAGCTAAAGTGGAAATCTGATATGTCAAGAGCTGGAAAATAAGATGAATGTTTGAAAAATGGCACTGACTGTGCAGTCTTTTTGATGAGGCACATGGAACTTTACCATGGAAGACAATTTGAGTCAGATCTAGGGCCAAAAGACAACATGAAGTTCCACCGTATAAAGATAACTGCAGAGATGCTTCTTTCACAATACAATACTCAAAGAAATGTAGTGCTTAATGCCATCTCAAAAAACTACTAACTCTAAATACAGATTTGTTCTTCCCAAATTGTACATATATTCATGTATACGTGCGAAAAACTAAAAATGAACATGTATATACAAAGGAAAAAAAATTGTATAATGTATACTTTGTAAAATGTATACATCTTTTCTATTTCTTTTCCTTGTGTAATGTATACATTGTATAATGAACATATGGAAAAGTGATAATAAACATATAGAAAACAGACCAGAACATACAGTAGTGTACAAGTGAACATATATGAACAAGCTACTATGAAGTAAACAACATACAGCAAGTAGAGAGGAAGGCATACAGGAATTTCAAATAAGACAAATGAAATTTAGGAACTAAAACATAAGATAACAGAATATTGAACATATTCAAAGTAGAACAAAACATACAGAAAATGAAGTGAAGGCAAATTAAGAAATACAGGAACTAAGAACTATGAGCATGTATAAATACAGTAACTAAGAACATAGGAGAACCACATATTGAACATATATCAATGAATGAATAAACATATAACAAACACAGAAAACAGAACAGAACATACCGCAATGTACAAATGAACATATATGAACAAACTGCTATGAAGTAGACAACATACAGCAAGTAGTGAGGAAAGCATACAGGAATTCTAAACAAGACAAATGAAATTCAGGAACTAAAACATAAGATAACTGAACATTGAACATATTGCAAAACAGAAGAAAACATACAGAAAATGAAGTGAAGACAAATGAAGAAATACATGAATTCCAAACAAGACAAATGAAATATAGGAACTAAAACATAAGATAACAGAATATTGAACATATTGCTAAACAGAAGAAAACATATAGAAAATGAAGTCAAGACAAATGAAGAAATACGGGAACTAAGAACTAAGAACACATGCAGATAAAGTAACTAAGAACTTAAGATAATTGCTGTTCGTTGATGTGTATGATTGTGGGCCTTGTCCAATCCTTCTGAAATCTTTTGTTCATTTTCGGTTCAACGTGGTTGTGATAAAGGGGTGAAATCAACGTTGATTATCCAAAAATTGAACTCAAGACATAAGAACAAAACAGAACTAAGAGAACATATAAGAACTAAGAACTAAGATATATATAAATACAGTAACTAAGAACATAAGATAACAAAATATCAAACATACATCAATGAAGAAATAAACATATAGAAAAGCCAAAATGAACATATAAACATATCAAAAAACATATAGAAAATGACCACATACAGGGAAAGTACAAGTGAACATATATGAATAAGCTGCTATGAAGTAAACAACATACAGCAAGTAGAGAGGAAAGCATACAGGAATTCCAAACAAGACAAATGAAATACAGGAACTAAAACATAAGATAACAGAATATTGAACATATTCAAAACAGAACAAAACATACAGAAAATGAAGTCAAGGCAAATGAAGAAATACAGGAACTAAGAACTATGAGCATGTACAAATACAGTAACTAAGAACATAGGAGAACAACATACCGAACATATATCAATGAATGAATAAACATACATAAAATCAAAATGAACATACAGAAAAGAGATAACAAACACATAGAAAACAGAACAGAACATACCGCAATGTACAAATGAACATATATGAACAAACTGCTATGAAGTAGACAACATACAACAAGTAGAGAGGAAAGCATACAGGAATTCCAAACAAGACAAATGAAATACAGGAACTAAAACATAAGAGAACCGAACATTAAACATATTGAAAAACAGAAGAAAACATACAAAAAATGAAGTCAAGACAAATGAAAAATACAGGAACTAAGAACTAAAAGCACATGTAGATAAAGTAACCAAGAACATAAGATAATTGTTGTTCGTTGGTGTGTATGATTGTGGGCCTGGTCCAGTCCTTCTTCTGAAATCTTTTGTTCATTTTCAGTTCAGAATGGTTGTGATAAAGGGGTGGAATCAACATTGATTATCGAAACAATTGAAGTCAAGACAGATAGAACAAAACAGCTGGAGAATCAGTTGTGCATAAACAAAGTAATAAGGGGATTCAATCTTCTTCTCATCAAGTCTCTTGTGGGCCTTCTAAAAAACATCATAAACACAAATCCACAAGCTAACTAGTCTGAAGGCCAAAGCATAAATTAGTGTTAGGAGTGTTAATTTACCCTTGACAGATACCCCTATCCGCCAGATGGGTGAGATTTAGGTCATAGTTAAGAGTGTTAATTTACCCATGATAGATAACCTTATCAGCCAGATGGGTGAGGTTTAGGCATAGTGGTATCAGACTCAGCTCATTGTGGTGCCACTATTGGTTTATAGCGGTACGAATTGAGGTTGTTCTAGTAAACGATTGAGGTTAACATTAACCCACTTGCTATTTGTGGGTGTATATAACATTGTTCTCATCTCTTAATGCGATATGATTTAATGATTGAGGTTAACATTAATCTCACCTTTATTACTCCCCCATAAAATTTCTTCACCACTAGACTCTAAATTCCTAATGTGATCAAAATGGTACCAGTTGAGGTAATAAAGGTACCTCTATTAGGTCATAATGGTAGCTGTAGAGGTTTTATGGTACCAGATTCAGATTTGCAATAATCAGCTGCTGTGCGTTGGTGTGTACGATTGTAGGCCTGGTCCAGTCATTCATCTAAAATCTTTTTGTTCATTTCGGTTTAGGGTGGTAGTGATAAAGGGGCGATCAACGTTGATTTTGCAAACAATTGAGCTTCCGTTCACCTCGCATGATAAGCAATGCGATAAAGGTAGCTGATCAATATTGATATTGTAAATAATTGAGCTCTCATTCATTTTGCATGATAAACATTGATCGATATGGTTTGGCACATCAAGATAACAGATACAGAATTAAGCTCCATCTCTATCCAGCTGCTTGGAATGGATGTTCCCGGACATACTTTTGCACATTATCTGCTCCTGCTAACCCTTCCAAATACTTCTGAATTTCACCTCTAGGTCCTGTTTCAGATAAGTATTATATAAGGTACCTCACCTCAACAACACAAACTTCAACTAAATTGTCAAAATGACAATCCATTCTCCAACCCACAACCCTTCCCTATCCCTCCCCTTAACAAAGCAAATGGACAAGCACTTATAAACAGAGCGATAATATTTGAGTACTTGCCTAACTGTTCATCATTGTCTTCATCATAGTGATGGTAATGATGTGGAAAAATTGCAGTGTATTCCTAGAAAAAAAGGACAAGTAAAAAGTAGTATGATAATCTAAGATAAATGATGAAGCACCAGAAACTTGCAGTGTACCAGAAAGAGTGAGAAAGAACAATCTATTAGCATACAGGATTATGGCAAGCCTTGTTAGAAGAATCATCGATCAACAACATGTTCGATGCATTATACTCCCATCCATTTTGTTGAAACTGATCCCATATCTTAGTCAATTCTTTGCAAAATGTGGGCTGGCCCTTGTTAGAAAGTTTTTGGTAGTTGGCTATGCAATGAGATTGGTTTTGCATCAAACAATTAAAACAATGAGTTATATGCTGGCGAAATATGTTGACAATTTTCTCTTTGCCATGGAAAGCTAATCAGCAATGCGAGACTACTTGCCCAACAAAAACATAATCTATCCTTGTAATCTCCAAAGACCAAGTTTATGATGTCATCAACATTTTCCCTGCAGTTTTGAGAAGTGTGTGACTTAATCATGACTAAGTATAATCTTTGAAAAATTATAAAGGAATGAATATTAATGAAATCACAGTCGTTGATCAGAACATGCAAAGTATACTTTTTTTTTTATGACCATATTCCTACTTCAAACCGATCCAAACAAAAGTTGATGAAATCTTCACAAAACGGCCTCTTGAAAACTGAAAAAGGTAAATAAAATGCCAAGTAGAATTAGTACGCCACAATGAATACAAATTCAAGTTATTAAGCATGAAAAGGTAATTGCACCTAGTGATGGGCCTTTTAGTTTCAGCAATTTGTTTATTGGCAGATTGATGCATTTGTCGTCGATCGAAACAGATTGCCCTTGCTTTAATTTTCTCAATAGGTCCCACCCTATCCAAACCACATCAACAAGTACCCCATTCAAGTTAAAGACCAGAAGCTTCTTTTTAGCATGGTTCTTTTAAGCATGCTTATATAATGATCTTTCTACAAGTTCTCCATGCTTCTCCAGTTTCGTTTGATTCCATGTTTCCAACTACATTGAAAAGCAGCATATCTCATCATAACAAATTTCTATTGCTTGATGTATTCAACGAAATTTTAAGAAGAAAGAATTACTAACTTCATTCTCCTGCCTTTCATAATTATCTGAAACTTCAGCTCCCTGTTCTATTTCCTTTTCTCTTTTCGCTTCCACCTAAATTTCTTTAGGAACTTCTGTGGAAAAGCATGAGTTAAAATTTGATCCAACTGAACCAATAAAGAAAAGGGACTATATGAGACCATGGAGGTAGGCTAGGGAAAAAGACTTGCCAAAACAAGCAAACCTTTGACGTGATCCAAACCCTCCACTGTCATCAGAGTTATCGCATCCACCATTGAACTCTTAAATGGTGAATAACAACCGGCCGACTAGAGAGAGTCACAATATTCCTCTATCATATGCTAACTTGCCAAGGTCAACAGTCACCATGGGAGTCTAGTAATCAAAATGGGCTCAAGTTTCATTTTTCCAAAAAAATCGACATTGACTCTGGTTCATTTTAGTAGAGATTAAAGTTGATCACACCTGAATAATAGATTACAGAACCCCCAGTCACTGGAGGTTCTGACTCATCTTCAAGTAAACACTAACTTGCCAAGATCAACTTTTATCTAACTCAACTTATAGCACTTGAGAACATATGAACAGTTTATCAGATTCTAACTTTTGCAGAACTGGTTCACTTAAATTAACTGACATGAGAGGCTCTGATTCATTTCAGCCAAGATCAACGTTGATCTACCTGAATAATTGATCCCAGCACCTCCACTGACTTGCCAAGATCAACTGTTACCTAAATCAATTTATAGCATTTGAGAACATACGAACAATTTATCAGATTTTGAATTTTTACTGTTCTATTTGATTTACTGAATGGGGCTATTTCTTAGGTCTATTTGGTTGAAAACTTGTGCTACACTTACTGGGTTAAAAAGCCATGTTTTAAACTGTAAGCTAAAGCTTCAGACAGTAGAATTCAGTAATGTATCTTGTATAATTGCTCCTGTTGTAGCTATTCAAGAACCTTCTGGTTAATTTTAACTTAGAGACTGTGCAGCTTTATAAAGGATTCAAGCCTTTGGATTTATACCTGAATGCAAAACTTCAGTTCATAATTGCTGTCTTCCAGGAAACCAATTTTAACATCTTCTAAAGAGCTCATGTTGTAGCTATTTAGTAACCTTCTGGTTAGTTTTAACTCAGGAGCTGTGCAGCTTTATAAAGGATTAATGGCTTTAGGGTTATACCTGAATTTAGCTTCACGGTCAGTTTGAAACTTAAATATTGTAGAATTTAGAATTCAATGTCTAGCTTTAGGTTTGATGGAAAAATTTCAGTTCATGCTTAAAAATCATGTTTCTTAGCTTTCAACTACTCCCATTTGATAATTTAAACTTGTTTGCGAGCTTAGTTAGCTCAGATAGTGTTAGGTGTGTTTGTACATGATGGGGCTATGACCAGACCTTCTGGCATTGTAAAATTCAGGTATAACCCTCATCAATCACTTCAGAGAAAAATTATGCAAAAACAAACAATCAAAGAACAATGATGAAGGAAAAAGACCAGACCTTCTGCCATTGTAAATTGATCGGAAAGCTCCTGATACGAAAGATGTGAAATATAAGCTTCAATCATAGAAGGCTTTGACCTCGACAACCGTTTGCAAGCCCCCTCATGCTGCTGATTCTTTCTGCGCTTGTAAGTTTTTAGCAGGTTATCATTCACTTGCACTTCTACCTTCTGATTGGAGTCATCTTCCATTTTCTATTATAAGCAATCAATGAATCACACAATTGAATCAAATATATATGCCTATTGGAAGTTGAGTACCTGCCCAGATTTTAGTAGGTAACAATCTACCTGTTGATAGGGCTGATCTCCTATCCCCTATCATAAATAATCAACAAATCAAGCTACCAAATCAAAAAAGCTAGAGAAATATGTATGCCAGTTGGAAGTAAAATACCCGCTCCTCTACAACTAGGGAAGCAGCCCACAAACTATTAGCCTTTTCCCAATTCTGAATATACTTAGCCATATCTTTTGCCTGGTAGTTTATTCCAAGACAAAATCTTTTTGGTTTCTTAAAAGATTTTCTCTCCCTTACCTTTCTATTATTTATTTTGGGAGATCCATATGGGACTACATTACTTAGACAAATCAACATACAACTTTGCCCATCAAATTTCAGTTGATTCAGCAAAGCACAAGGTATTTCCACCCTTTGGAAGGCGTTTTCCACAACCTGCAATTAGCATTTTATGTCAATCCAAGTCATTCCATTAAAAATCCAGGCCTTTGTGCCTGATAAATATATATCAATAAAATGGTCCGGCTTAGTGAAATAGAGTATCCAAAACTCTAATACTAAACGGAGACTAATATAATTCATTGAGAAAATATTCTCTAAGTTACCTCGACATCACTCAGAAAAATTTCTTGACATGTTTTAAATTTTGGGGGATTGTGAGTATTAATCGAATGTCTTTTTTTATATTCTCTTCCCAATAGAGCCAAGCGGGAAATGTTGTTGCTTCACCAAGTTCATTCCCATACAATACTAAATTTTCTATAGATGGCACAAAGGGCATGAGGAAAAGCTGTAAAAAAAATTTAAATAAAAAAAACATTAGTTTGACTGCTATATAAGTTTTTAGAAACAATAAAAGCAGGTTCAGGTTCTGAACAGGTATTATTACAGTGTATGCACATTACCTGGACTAACATCATGCACCCACAACAATTTACTGTCTTTTTCAATTGCTTGTTTGCCAAAGACAAATGGATGTCCGCCAATAAGGCAGCACCCCAAGCAAAGTTTCCTATCTCTTCAACATTCTCTACCAGAGGTAAAAATGCTCCTGTGATATAAATGCCACTATCATCTAGAAATAACAAACTGCCTAAAGCATACAGGACATACGCTCGGACTGAGGTCAAGTATTGTATTCGGCAAGATGAGTGTCACCCACAAGGAGTGCCTGTGGAGACCTCGGAAGGACCAGCCACTTTTGGCAAGGAAATCCCCCCCCCCCCCGAACAAGGAACTTCAGCGCTAGGGAATCCCCCGAACTACTAGCACGACCCCGGAAGAAAGGTCCTCGCTCCGAAGGACATCCTCGAGTAAGGGGACCTCGGGGGTACGGTAGAAGCATTTAAGGAGCCTCTGACATGTCGCCCGCACACGCTACACGCCGCCCTCATATGCGCTCTGACACGCCGGGACAGTCCACGTCCTGTCATGTAGGACTATGACTACCCCAGCCCGTGGCCCGAGGAGCCTACAAGCGGCTGGAGGCCCCCACGCTCAGAAGGTACAAATTACATCCGACCGAACACGTGTCACGATCTGAGCGGGCCACACCCTCCTATATATACCCAGGAAATGGCATCACCAAAGGATCTTTTTTCTTTTCGGACTCTCACGAAAAGAGATAACAGGCAAGAACTTTCGGCCCTTAATACTTCTCTCCACCTCCAAAGAGCTAACTTGGGCGTCGAAGGCTCCTCCCCGGAAAAAGACTTCGGGGACCTCCTAACCCTTGTTTTCTGAGTATTTCAGGCAGATCCTCCTGGGAAACATACACTTTAGGCGTTCTCCCTCACTGGAAGTCCCTCCCGGCAACACCATGTCACACAGCGAAGATGCTGCAGGGCATCATTTGGCGCCGTCTGTGGGAACCCACCCTCAGGTCGCCGTTGTTGAAACTCGGCGTTCTAAGGACAAAGGACTTCCGAAGTCCCCGTCCGCGCCAGAGGCTCAACCGGCAACCGAACCAACTGCAGCGGGGACTTCCTCGCCTGAGGATGAACGTCCTCTGACTATTACTATGGGCTTCCTGCATGAATTCCAATGTTCCATTGTGGCCGAAATGACGTAGCAGTTAGACCAAAGGTGGCCACAGCCAACCCCGGGACGGAGGCCCTCTTCACCAGCACCCCGGCGTGAGAAGAGCCCCCGATCAACTCATCGGAGCTCGGGAAGTGGGGATCAATGCGATGAATCCTCAACGGAAAACATACCCCTCAGGGCGCGACCTATGGGAGAAACGAGGCCAAAGCAACCCAAGACCCCTCGCCAAAGGAGTTCCTCACCTGAGGCAAAGTCACCATCTCCCCGGCGCCAAAGTCATTCCCCAAAAAGGAGACGTCAGTCTCCGTTCCCGGAAGCCTATAGACAGCAGGAAGAAGAGCCTAGTGCCACCCTCCTCATGGAGAAAATTTTAAAAAGACTAGAAAGAGTGGAGAGGCAGGTAGCTTGGAAGCCCGTTTGGGCTAGGTTATCGGAGTCTTTCAACGGAGATGAATCACCATTCACTCGAGCAGTGGTCGAGGCACCTATGCTGAGTGATTTTCGGGTACCTCGGCTAGAGACCTACGATGGCCGAATTGACCCCCAGGCTCACCTAACCAAATACAAGCGCAGTATGGTGTTGCACGGTGCTGATGATGCTACCCTGTGCAAATGCTTTGAGGTCACCCTTGCTGGGCCCGCCACAGCATGGTACAACTCATTGGCTTCTAGAAACATCATGGAGTTCCAAGAATTGTCCACTGCCTTCACACAGCAGTTCATTGGGAGCCGCCCAACGGCGAAGATGCCAGTCCAAATGTTCGACTTAGCGCAGAAAAATGGGGAAACCATTCGCGACTACGTCGAAAGGTTCAACAGGTAAGCCCTAAGTGTCCCAGACTTCAGGCCAGAAATACGAATCCTGGCCATGACACGAGGACTTCGGAGAGACTCCCAGCTATTCTATGAATTCTCCAAGGATCCCCTCGACACACTCGGTGAATTTTACCGGAGAGCGGAGCAGCACATGACCGCCGAAGAACTGAGAATGGGAGGCCCGAGGCCTGAACATGTTCGCACCGAGGGACCAAGCCAGCAAACTCGCTACCCAGCTGAAACAGGGGGGCATCCTCGGAAGTTTAAGGGAAGGAAGCCAATCGCCTTCACTCCCCTGAACACCACGAGGACGAACATCCTGATGGCGATGGAAAGGCAAGGAACTCAGATTCAACGACTGAAGGCCATGACCTCGGACAACAAGAAGAACATGAAAAAATTCTGCCAATTCCATCAGGACCACGGACATGATACCGAGGACTGCTTCCAGCTGAGGAAATACATAGAGACGCTAATAAAGCAAGGTCAGCTCCGGCGTTACCTGCGGATTCCCTCCCCGAAGGGAAGGAGGGAAGAAGAGGGAAAGGGAGATGACGAAGAGTACAACTCCAACAGATGTCGAAACCGAAGTCCAAAAAGGCGTCCCCCGCCCCCGGCAGGAGTAATACAAATGATCACAACAGGGCTGCCGTCGGCGGAAAGAAAAAGAAAGGCCAGAGAGATTTCGGTGATGGAGTATGGGAATCCATCAAGGAAGCTTGCTCGGAAGGATGGGTCCACTGTCATTTTCCCTCATGATGATCCATTGCTGATTATGGCAAGGATAGGTAGCTGGGACGTCAAGAGAGTATTGCTTGATGATGGCTCAAACGCAGACGTCCTATTCTCACACTTGCGACCGAGCTTGGGGATATCAAGAAGCGACCTCAAGTCCGTCACTTCTCCTACTTTTGGAGTGGGGCCGTCCAAACTCCCCATCCTCGGGTGGGTAGATCTTTCTCTAATGCTGAAGGGAACTTCAGCAAACAACAAAAATGAGCTGTTTGCCTCCGTAATGACAAGGTTCATTGTCATCGATGTCCCTTCGTCATATAACACCATTCTTGGAAGGCAAATGCAAGGAAACCTCCACATTCGGCCGGATGTGAAGTACCTAATTTTCACCTTCACCACCAAGGATGGAGATACTGAGATCTTCATCGACCAGGGGGAGGTGAGAAAGGTGTTCGTAAAGGCGAGAAAAGCCCTAGTGATGAGCTGTGCGCAGACTACGGAAACGAAGGCCCTGCCCACACAAGGGTAAAAAAAACAAGGGACAAATGATCATGAGAAAGTAGAAACGGAAGAAATAGAGCTTGTCCCAGGCCGAAATACCCGAATAGGGAAAAAATTGGCCAAAGGTGACAAGGAAAAACTTTTATCTTTCCTACTAGTGAATAAAGATCTGTTCGCCTACTCGCCGAGATACATGCCTGGGGTAGACCCTCGCATAATACAACATAGTTTTAAAGTGAGCCCAGAAGCAAAGCCTGTCCGTCAAAAGAAGTGAAGCCTCTCGGCACATAAAAACAACTTCATCAAAACCGAAGTCTAACACTTGATAGAAGCAGGCGTAATCAGGGAAGTCAAATACCCCGAATGGCTAAGCAATGTGGTCATCGCCACAAAAAAATGGAGCAACAAGCTCCGAATGTGCATCAACTTCCGAAATGTAAATGATGCTTGTCCTGAAGACTCATATCTCCTCCCGCCGATAGATCAATTGGTGGACTCGACCGCTGAGTATGGACTCCTGAGCTTGCTCGATGCTTTCAATGGGTATCATCAAGTCAGGATGAACCCCGAAGACAAGGAAGAAACCGCCTTCATCACCGAAGTTGGTACATACTGTTACATCAGAATGCCCTTCGGGCTTAAACATGCAGGAGCCACCTACCAGAGGCTGATGAACAAGGTCTTCAACAACCAAATAGGGAGAAACATGGAAGTCTACGTGGATGACATGATAGTCAAGAGAAAGTTGCCCGGCAGCCATATTGCCGATTTGGAGGAAACTTTCGACCAACTTAGAGCATTCAGAATTCGTCTCAATCCCGAAAAGTGCGTCTTCGGCGTAAGTTCGGGCAAGTTCCTTGGGTTTGTGGTATCGAAAAGGGGTATCGATGCCAACCCGGAAAAATTCAAAGCACTACTTGAATTCCGAACTCCTGTAACAACAAAAGATATGCAAAGGCTTACGGGGAGAGTAACGTCCCTTAGCAGATTCACCTCTAGGTATGGGGATCGCTGCCAAGCATTCTTTAAGTTACTCACTAAGGCAGTGAAAAATGATGGCAACCTTGGAAACAATGACCATCCTTGGAACGAGGATTTCCAAAAGGCCTGGGAAGAGCTCAAAGTTTATCTGGCCCGCCTACCCACTCTTCGGCAACCTCGAGAAGGAGAACCCCTTGTGCTATACCTCGCTGTTGCTGAAAAAGCACTAAGCTCGGTTCTTGTGAAGGAAGAAGGAGCGGTGTAATGGCCAGTATATTATGTAAGCAAATCCTTGCATGGCACCGAAATCAGGTATCCCCTACCACAAAAAGCAATCTATGCCCTGGTACTGGCAAGCAGGAGACTGTGTCCATATTTCCAGGCTCACCCCATCATTATCCGAAGCAACCTACCTCTTTGGGATGTCATGAAGAGGGTAGGCCATTTGGGAAGACTTTCCAAGTGGTGCATAGAGCTTGGTGAATATGACATTACTTATGAACCAAGGAAAGGAATAAAAGCCCAAGCTCTGGCAGACTTTATGGCCGAAGTGCCTTTTGCCGAAGATTATCAATTGGACCTCGGCAAAAATGAGCCAAAGTGGACTCTGTTTGTAGATGGGGCCTCCGGCTCTGAACACCAGGGAGCTGGGGTAGTCATTCGCAGCCCCGAAGGCATGGAAGTAATGAAAGCCATCAAGTTCGGGTTTAATGTCACCAACAATGTGGCAGAGTACGAGGCCCTCATAGCAGGATTGCGCCTTGCTAGAAAGATTGGTGTGAGAACCTAAAGGCCCACAGTGATTCTCAGCTGGTGGTCCGACAGATGGCGGGAGATTACAGTGCAAAAGATCCAACTTTGGCAAAATACCATGAGCTCGTATCAAAGCTCATCCAGGAGTTCGACATAGTACATATAAAAAATGTACCTTGACGAAACAATGTCGAAGCAGACAGTCTGGCCAAATCAAAAAGATTCACCAAAGTACTAAGCCACCCGAGCATTGCGGTAATGAGCATAACAGCCTCGGAAGAAGGATGGGAAAATCCTATAAAGAGGTACCTTACAACCTCGGAGCTTCCTGATGACCCTCACGAAGCAGCAAAAGTGTGAAGACGTTCCGAATGATATTTCTTAATAGGGGAAGAACTATACTGACAGGGATATGCAAGTCCATTGCAAAGGTGTATTAGCAAAAAGGACACACAGGTAATTCTCGAGGAGGTTCACGAGGGAATTTGCGGTGCCCACATCGGGACTGATGCTTTGGCAGGAGTAATACTCCGGCAAGGGTATTTTTGACCCACATTAAGAAAGGACGCAAGACAATTTGTCCAAAAATGTGACAGTTGCCAGAGACACGCCAACGTTCAAAGGTCGCCCTCGGAATTAATAACGTCGGTTGACTACCCCTGTCCCTTTGTAGTGTAGGGCATCGACCTCATCGGGCCACTCCCGACAGCACCTGGAGAAGTGAAATTCTGCGTGGTTGCAGTAGACTACTTCACCAAATGGATGGAGGCAAAGCCCCTAGCAGCTATTTCGGCAAAGGATATACAAAAATTTGTCTGGAAAAGCATCATATGCAGATTTGGCATACTGAGGGTGATAATTGCCGACAATGGTTCCCAGTTTATTGACAAAGGGTTCCAGGAATTCATCACCGACCTCGGAATAAAGATGCACTTCGCCCCGGTAGCTCATCCCCAGAGCAACGGACAAGTAGAGGTATCCAACAGAACCGTAAAAGATGGTCTGAAAAAGAGATTGGGGGAAGCAAAGGGAAAATGGCCAGGAGAACTTCCTAGTGTGTTGTGGAGCTATCAGACGACACCCCGAAGGGCCACGGGTGAGACACCTTTTTCGCTCGTCTTCGGCACAGAGGCCATTATCCCTATCGAGGTAGTACGGCCATCAGTTAGAATACAAGTGTTCGACGAAAGAGGAAACGACCTTGGGTTGAGAACTAAGCTCGACCTAGTTGACGAACACAGAGAAGTGGCCGAGCTCAGAAGAAAGGCCTTTCAGCAAAGGGTGGCCATAAGCGCAAACCTGCATGTTAGGCCAAAAGGAATAAGGAAAGGAGACCTCGTCCTCCGAAAGGCCGAGTTTGAACCCCGAAAACCGTCCCATGGGGTACTTCGGCCGAACTGGAAAGGGCCTTACTTGGTCCTAGACGAGGTCCGAAAGGGAGTATACAAGCTTGGCGACACTGAAGGGGGAGAACTGAAAAATACATGGCACTCGGATGCCTTAAAGAAATTCTATACTTAGAATTTTAGATGAGAAATTGTACAAGTTAGAAATTTTTTCTAAGTACAGAAGTTTTCCCCTATCTGAGAGTACTCGCCGAACAAAGCTGAAGCACGCACTCCCGAAAGTCACGTTTTCCTTCCGAAGTTGATTGGGTTATATGCCCGAAAAAGGTGAAGTCTATCGAGTACGGCCGACGAGGGCAGGCTAAAATTTGCCTAAGGGAACTTCGCCAACAACGAACGTTTACCCGAAGGTTGGCCGATGAAACGAGCAAAATGTACCTTTCTGAAGTCCCCTGACCGAAAGTGGTCGGGACAACTGGGAAACAAAAAATTGCTCAAAAGACTTAACCAAATTATGAAGGAAAATTTATTGAAGAAGGTCTTGGTACAAGGAGAAGGTTACAAGAAGAAAAATACAAAGAAAAAGAAGAAGGCAAAGGCCCTAGAATATCTAAGGGACCCCGGCGTCATGGGAAGCTCCGGCTCCTGTGTCTTTGGCCGCCGCCTTCGGTGCAGGAGGAGGGGCAAACGACAGGTTGAGGAGCTCGATTTTTGACCAAGTCCACCGAGGCCCCTCAGGAATATCCAGGGCAGCCAAGAAGGAAAGGTCAAGGTCCAGATATTTCTTCAGAACTTGGTGACGAGCTAGGCAGAAGCCGTCCTGAAAGGCAACCTTGGTCGCCTGAACAGCCTTGTCTTTCTCGACGTCCAAGTCATTAACCTCATTCTGGAGATCTGCAACCTCCTTCTCCAGCTCCTTTATCTTCTTCTTCTTCTTTGAATCCTTCTTCAGTGAGTCGACCTTGGCTTGAAGTTCGGCGTTGTCAGCAAGAGCCTTCGTCAGGAGAGCAGCTTCTTCTTCTTTCTCCTTCTGAATGGCCTCATTGGCCGAGGTCAAGCTCACAACCTTCTCACCAAGGTCGGACATCTTCTTGGAGAAATCCTTCAAGAGCTCCTCTTGGCCCTTCAAGAATTCCTCCCGAAGCTTGGCAACCTCCTCCTTTGCTATCCGGCTTAACTCAGCTTTTTTTACGATCGAGCTAGCACAAAAGACCCTGGCCTTCTCCAACTTATCTTCGGCCCAAGCTCGCACCGAAGACTGCTTTGCCGCCCAAGCTCGGAG
Source organism: Aquilaria sinensis (assembly GCA_005392925.1). Lineage (NCBI taxonomy): Eukaryota > Viridiplantae > Streptophyta > Magnoliopsida > Malvales > Thymelaeaceae > Aquilaria > Aquilaria sinensis. The sequence continues at coordinate 157,182 of SMDT01000531.1, forward strand.
GTATCCACTATACCCCAAGAGCTGCAAAAAAAGAGAGAAGGTACTCAATCAAATTTACACAAGGAAAGCCAAAACACTTAGACAAAAAAGTGGGAGGGAAAATGAAGAGGCCTGAAGAAGTACTTGGGCAGCATGCTCGGAAACCTTAGCGGCAAGGGCATCCTCGGAGGCACACTCCTCGGCAACTGCCTTGAAGGAAGCCTGAGTGAGCATGCCCCTCGCCATCTGGGGAGCCATTTCCCGACAATCCTCGGAGAACAGATTCATGTCCTCCGTGAAAGACCAGAACGGCTCCCTTGGAACCTTGTCCTTCGGGATGTGGGAATACCCAAAGGCCCACCTTCGGGCATGCTCAACCATCCAAGCTAAGGGTGCCAGATCCTCTGGAAAGTTAAAAGCATAAGTCAGACAAAGCTCGTTAACTATGCGAGTTATGAGGATACGAGTACTAAAAAGAAATAGGAGACAAACCGGGCGCAACCTCAGCAACGTCGTCATCGGAGTCCCGGACCTCCTCCACGTCGGTAGGGATATGTTTGCCTTTGTCCCTTCGGCATTTTTTCATCCCCTCGGCAGAGGGACCCCCTGCCAAAGAGCCCAAAAGATCCACCGACGTGGTAGGACTCAAAGCAACAGCAACAGTAACCACCCCGGCAGGAACCTCGGCGGGAGTGTCAGGCTCGGCGGGAGTTTTAGGCTTGGTGGAAGTTGCAATGTCACCGCTGACCTCCGCCACATCCTTCGGGGGTGGAAGAAGGGTGTCCTTCTTCGCCTTCTTGGCTGAAGACGGTCCACTCCCAGTAGTCTTGCACCTCTTGGAGACGCCTTTCTTCGTTTGTTCCCCCTTCTCAGCCTGACCGAGGAAGAGGGACTTATAGTAGGCAGCAGACTCGTCGCCCATCTCTGAAAAAGAAGGAAAACATCAGTGTGAGTCCAGACAGATACTTATACTGAAAATTTTGAAAGGAAACTTACTTTCGAAAAAGGCTGCATAAGTGAGCTCCCCCTGAAGGAGCTTCACTAGCCAGGACTCCTTCCCCTCGATGGCAGGAGCTGGCATGCCGAGATCCGTCTTATGCTCCTTAACTACCCCCAACTCCCGAAGGACCTCCTCGGTCATGAGCTTCCACATGATGGGGAAGGGGTAGAGGGAGCGTGGAGGGACCTCGGCATCCCAGTCGGTGACAGCACGGATACGTCTGTCGAAGTCCGCAAACCTCGCCGCCAACTCGGGAGTTAGCAACTTCTTGGGATCCACGACATCCGTCTCCAGCTTTCCCCGAGCCCACTTAGTCGGAACATGCGACCAGGCCTCCACCACCTTTAGGAAGAAGAACTTCCTTTGCCACCCTCGCCAGCTATCTTTGGTAGCGAAGGTGAACATGAATTTTTTGCTCCCAGATCCCCGAGGTAGCATGAAATAAAAGCCACCCTTCGGGACCGGATAGAGCTTGTAGTACTGCATGAACAGGATAAAATGGGGTTCTACCCCGAAGACCCTGCACATGCAGAGAAAGGCGTTGAAATAGCAGTATGAGTTGGGAGGAAGCTGATTCACGGCTATGCCATGAAATTGGCAAAAGTCACAAATCATCTTCGCGGGGGGAAACCGAAGTCCGGCCTTCAGTTGGGCTCAGAAAACGGTAACCTCGTCGTCCCGGTTCATAAAGCTAAAGTGACCGAGGTGGGGTAACCTTGTGGTGGCGTAGGAAGGAAGGAAAAATTTGGTTGTCCACTTCTCTAATTTCTCAAAAGTGGAGCAACAAGGGTGAGACATAAGAGGTTGCCAGCTCTCGGGGATGGGGATAGGCGAAGACATGGTTGGCCAAAAAAGAGACTTCGGAAAGAAGAAAAATGACTTCAGGAAGCAAGAAAAAGTAAGAAAACTGAAGAAACTTCAGAAATCAAAACCCACCGAAAGTTTTGCCAAAATTAGGGTTTGAAGACGCCGTCGTGAATGGTGGCCGGAAAATCGCTCCGCTGTGAACGCCGCCACAAGAAAAGAAGAGAAAGGATGAAAATAGACGAGAACAAAATGAGAGCAAAGAGAAAGCAAGAGAAGAATATGATGGAGGAAGGTTTATATAGACCAAGGAAGGGTAACCGAATTGCTCCGTGAAGGCGAACTGACGCCATAACTGCTCCTCGCACGTGAAAAGAGGTGGCTGGTCTAACCAACGTGACCATCCCCCAACCAGTGTCTGCCATGTGTCAACCAGCGCGAGAAACTAGGCCACGCTTTTCTGACACCCTGAAAATCCGGGCACGTCGCTCCAGATTGACACGCCTGGTTACGAGACACGATGGTTCGCTGAATAGCTGAAAAAGTAAAGAGATTGGGCACCTCGAGGATACCAAAAGGCAGACAGTGACACCTGGCGGGACAGGGCGCGCCTTCGGACAACGAAGTGCCTTTTCCATGAATGTCACGATTCCGAGTCCTGAGAAGCGTCCCCAGAAAGTCTGCAAGAAGAAGTTTCACTTCGGCTTCCTGAGGGGGGCATGTCATAGCCGAAGTGCTGTCGCCCTTGTAGCCCACGAACTGAGGTCAAGTACTGCATTCGGTAAGTCGAGTGTTACTCACAAGGAGTGCCTGTGGAGACCTCAGAAAGGATGAAGTCTGGCATACGACTTTCGTGGCCAGCAGCTCGAGCATACGACTTCGGTGGCCAGCCAGCACCTCTGAGGATGACAGCTCCGACCTCGGAAAGATAGCGCGTCGCCTCCCTCGGGAAAGCAACCGAACTACCTTTGGGGAAAAGGACCAGCCACTCTTGGCAGGGAATTTGTTCCCCCCCCCCCCCCCCCCCCCCCGAACAAGGAACTTCAGCGCTAGGGAATCCCCCGAACTACTAGCACGACCCCGGAAGAAAGGTCCTCGCTCCGAAGGACATCCTCGAGTAAGGGGACCTCGGGGGTATGGCAGAAGCATTTAAGGAGCCTCTGACATGTCGCCCGCACACGCTACACGCCGCCCTCACACGCGCTCTGACACGCCGGGACAGTCCACGTCCTGTCATGTAGGACTATGACTACCCCAGCCCGTGGCCCGAGGAGCCTACAAGCGGCTGGAGGCCCCCACGCTCAGAAGGTACAAATTACATCCGACCGAACACGTGTCACGATCTGAGCGGGCCACACCCTCCTATATATACCCAGGAAATGGCATCACCAGAGGATCTTTTTCTTTTCGGACTCTCACGAAAAGAGATAACAGGCAAGAACTTCTGGCCCTTAATACTTCTCTCCACCTCCAAAGAGCTAACTTGGGCGTCGGAGGCTCCTCCCCGGAAAAAGACTCCGGGGACCTCCTAACCCTTGTTTTCTGAGTATTTCAGGCAGATCCTCCTGGGAAACATACACTTCAGGCATTCTCCCTCACTGGAAGTCCCTCCCGGCAACACCATGTTTATACAGTGAAGATGCTGTAGGGCATCAAACTTGGTCCTTCCCAGAGAGGTCTTGCTAAATATCACTATCTGGTATTTTACTGAATCTCTGTCTCAACCAAGAAAGATTAAACTTGTTATTGGGCTTCCCACCTTTCCCTAAAACGGCTTCACAATCCCCCAGTAGATCTAAACATAAACCAACAACATCATTTGGAACTTGACAACACAATGGTTTACCTACTATAGAAAAACCAGTAGTTTGGAAGACATGGCTTAATTGAATTCTTGGTTTGTGGTTGCCGAGTCTAAAATGACGCTTTTCAACATCATAGTTATTGGTAGCAGCAGCAAGGAGGTTCACATTGAGCTTCAAACCACCAAGAATATGGAGTTTATCAAATCCTTTTGTACCAGAAAGTCTCTCTAAAACAGCTGGATGTGGTTTCCAAACTTGTAGGTTGCGAGGTATGATTGTTTGTTCTGGCCAATTTTCCATTATCACAACCTAAAAATTGAGAATAGTAGCAGAGCACATTCAATTTTTGTTACCATAGAAGCCTAGAAGCCTAGAGCCCGTATTTGATTGACTGAAAAATATTATATAACAAATTCAGAACAATGAGTCCCATCATTTTTGCAGTACGGTGTTAACCATTAGTAGGAGAACAAAGTGTATAGCATTGTATTTCTGATTAAAAAATTGCTCAAGGTTCATGTATTAAAAAATCATCCTTTGCAGGGGTTGTGAGTTGAAAAGCAAAAGAAATAACTTACCGCCTTGTGATTTGCAGAAAACCAATCTGTTAGCAGGGGGAACGCAAGACCGGCGTGAATAAGTATTATAGGCGCGAATGATCTTGCTGAATAATTGATTTCAAAGGGTTTTTCGGGAGATTCTAAAATATACTTTGACCGTCCATCACAAGAAAATTGATTTTTGGCTTAACTCTAGATTTCAACCAAAAGCCTTACTCTTTTGACACAGTAATGTATAAAGTTTATTTTCTGTTCGATCTCTTTGAAACTAGAGTAGTCAAATTTTAAAAGATTTTATCCTGCAAGTAACCAAAGATTATTGTTGAGATTTCTCTTGATTATCACCCAAGTTGCGTAGGGCCACAAAACTATACCCACACATAAGATATGATTCCATGCCAGATTACACGTAAGACATGGGTAAATTAACACTCTTAACACTAACCTATGCTTAGGCCTTCAGACAAGTTAGCTTGTGGATTTATGTCTATAATGTTTTTTAGAAGGCCAACAAGAGACTTGATGAGAAGAAGATTGAATCGCCTTTATTACTTTCTTTATGGACAATTGATTCTCCAGCTGTTGCTGCTGCGTTGGGAACATAATCACATTGCTTAAACCCTAGCCATAAAACTATCTCGATCGGTGTTTATCATGCAAGGTGAACAAGAGCTCAATTGTTTGGAAGGTCAACTTTGCTCCGCTGAACCGAAATGAACAAAAAAAATTCAGAAGAATGACCAAACATACACACCAACGAACAACAGCTAATTATTGCGAACCTAAATCTGGTGCCATATAAACCTCCTTGGGTACCATTATGGACAAAATGACGTACCCTCATTAGCTGAACCAGTACCAGGTTGACTAAATAAAGAGGTACCATTATGACCAGAATTAGGAATTTAGAGTCTAGTGGGGAAGAAATAAGGTTGTGAGAGAAAGAGAAATAAGGTGGTGAGATTAATGTTAACCTCAATCATTAAATCATATCACATTAGGAGATGAGAACATTGTTATATACACCCACAAAGAGCAAATGGGTTAATTTTAACCTCAATCGTTTACCAGAACAACCTAAACTTGTACCACTATAAACCATATGTGGTACCATAATGACCTCATCTTGCTACCACTATGACCTAAATCTTACCCATCTGGCTGCGGTAGGGTGATCCAATTCATGTGTAAATTTAACACTCTTAACTATGACCTAAATCTCACCAATCTAACGGGGGTAGGGGTATCTATGCGTCATGGGTAAATTAACACTCTTAACACTAACCTATGCTTAGGCCTTCAGACTAGTTAGCTTGTAGAATTATGTTTATCATGTTTTTTAGAAGGCCAACAAGAGACTTGATGAGAAGAAGATTGAATCGCCTTTATTACTTTCTTTATAGATAATTGATTCTCCAGCTGTTGTGGCTTCATTAGGAACACAATCACATTGCTTAAACCATAGCCTAAAAACTATCTTTGTCGATGTTTTTTTATCAATGCAATGGTGAAAGAGAAGCTCAATTGTTTGCAAAATCAACATCGATTACCCCTTTTATCACTACCAACCTAAACCAAAAATGAACAAAAGATTTTTTCATTTCAGACCGAAAGACCTGGGCCAAGGACCCACAATCATACACCAAACGAACAGGTAGCTAATTATTGTGAACCTTAATCTGGGTGGCCCATAAAAACCCTCCACAGCTA